>UFQX01000370.1:237386-339506 GCA_900497675.1 Arapaima gigas | reverse complement strand
AAAAAAAAAAAAAAAAAATTAAGGGGGGGGGGGGGGGGGGCTAGGTGGACATAACAAAATCCGTACGTAGCTGGAACGTGACCTTCTGGAGGCCCCTGAAAATCTATCATCTAAACTGTGTGCAAATGAATGTTACTTTTTAAAAAGTTACTCGGATATCTGTTAATAACATCTATCCGTTTTTTTCACATTCTCATCTTCGAGGGACACAAGCGGTGACCGCGGGGCAGCACCTCCGCCTCCTGCATTTGTTCAGCTCAGTTTTCACACCTCGCACTTGTCACTTTGTTCAGCTCTCTTGCTCTCCAGCAGAACGTGGAAGAGCAGGAGCAGCGTGGTTCCACGCGTGCTGCTGGTCAGGCGAGGTTGCCGCCTTTTGGGGGGCGCAGAACGGGGTCGAATCCACGTCACAGGAGACGAGGTTGGCGACTGTGGTATCGGCACCTGGGTGCGTTAGTAATAATAGAACTTTATTTCCTACAGGACTTTTGAAAGCAGCTCCACAATAAAAGAACGATACACGGGGTGCAGGAAGGCAGAAGAATGAGGCGATGGTAATATTTTGCGGCGCCGGGTTTGCTTTGGCCGTCCTCTTGGTCTCCGGCCCCCCGGGTGCCCTTTCGATGGAACGTCACATTATGCTGTTTTCACCACGCGAGGCCCTCTCTTCTGCTGGAGCAACACTCATTTCTGCCTCCTTTTATTTTGTCTCATAGCTGACGGGTGACGTTTTCTGACTTGCCCATTCTGTGTGTAATATTCTACACAGGCTTCGTGACTCAAATCTATTAAGTTTCCTTCTGAGTGTTCTGTCATCGGGCAGGTTTCACCTGCGCGTGGCTACGGTGCCGCCGCCACGCTGCTCAACAACGCTCATTTATTTCTCAGCGATCCTTGTTTGCTGTTCCACAGCCGGTTCGCCGCGTCTTCAGCGATTCTGGTTTTCTTTGGTCTTTGAGTTGTTCAGCTCTGCTAAGTGCTGCCCAGGTGGGGGAAAGTCAGAGACCATTTCAATTTCCTCTTTGTTTATGGCTCTGTTGTTGATCTTCATTCATTGTTGATCTTCATCTTTGGTTTCTTACCTGATATTTGAGCTCTCCGGACCATCGCTGGTGAGACTCGGCCACCGACCGACCGACCGACTATTGAAGGCAGGCGCTGGGCCCATGGTCCCCATCCCCGTGAAAACTACTGCAGACTAACCTTGCCTGCCAAATGGGAATGTCTCAGTTAGATTTCACGATGGGTGAAGGAGAAAGCCAGAAGGACACCTCGAGCCAGAATACATCTTGTTCCACAAAATGCAGCACCAAGGCCGGATCCCGAGGTCCGATTATCACACAAAGACGACTAAAGATGAGAAAAAGCCAAACGATAAGAATGCAAAAGCGACCGATAAAAACGATTTCCTACATTTGGGTCCCCAGAGAAGAACATTCCCTGACTTCACCGGGGAGGGAACTGCGCCAGGGGGAAGCACCATCTCTCACAGCAGGTCAGCAATGTGGATCAGATGGATGGAGATGGAAAACAAATGTGTACAAGCCTGGGGCAGAGATGCCGCAACATATAAACCTTTGCATGTAAGGATTTTGAAGGCAGCATGAAAGTGCTACACAGAGCAGGTTTTTGGGTTTTACCTCAGAAAGGTGTCACATGGTTCTGAAGCTCCTCTGAGGAAGACATGCTCAATGTTTCTCAGGTGCAAAAAGTTCAGACATAAGAAAAGAGGAAACCCCACGTGACCACTGTTGTTTTTGTTTGGTTTCTTCCACATGCATATTTGTCAAGTAAGGCGAATGGCAGCAGTTTAATCTAAAATCAAACTCTCACACCAACACATTCTCTTCCCACAGGGCTCAGGAGACCTACGTGTCACTATGGTTACACGGGGTGTCATCGACCGCCCCGTGTCAGCGATCCAGGTCCTCGGTTCTCTGGCAGGTGGATTGGGAAAGGAACGTCTTGGCAGGCGGGCAGGAGTGGAGCCGCACACCTCTGTTTAGGGTGAAAAGTGCGGGTGAGGCTCACTTTACAGTAAGACAAGGACTGAACGCCTGCTGGTAACTGCTCATTTTTAGGTCACTGCTGTGGTTTGTGCTTTTCTGCTGCCTTCTTGCCATATTGGTGAAATTCAACCACATGCTCTTCATTGTCACAGAAACAGCTTATCAGACAGCCAGGCACTTGGCAGGTATGTCAGTTCTGTCTTGTCAGCTGCTGGTTGGAGTTTTTGGGTGGCTCTGAAAAGCCGTTTCGATTTCCTCCTCCGCTCCCACAAAGCGTTGCGCCTTGCTGAAATTGCCACCACCTCCATGCTGTCATGTGGACCCGCTGCAGTGAGAGAAGTGAGAGAACACGACACTGCATGTAAAACACTCTTCCTGCTCTCGTAGCCTGACGCTGAGGTGCCTGAGAAGCAAAGCATTTCAAAATGAACCAAAGTGTAGTTTTAAATTTGCACACGTCACGACGTAAGAAAAAAACAACAGGTTTAGATACACCCTGGTAAACTCCTGTCATCACACGTGCTCGCAGAGCAGTGTAACGTATAAAGACATAGGAAAGAAAGTGAGGGGCAACTTAAGGTCCCCTGAAACATGTCTTTGGACTGTGCTCGAAAACCCACCCGAACCCACGTCCAGCTGCTGGGAGGTGGCAGCACTAGCTGCTGTGCCTCTGTAGTGAAATGTATTATACCTTGTTTTTCTTATGCTTTGTGACCGTTGTGTGACAACCATGTGCCTGTAAACACCAGCAACATGATACCCGCCCCCTCCCTGGCACTGTTGTTGTACTGGAAAGCTGCACGTGCTCAATTCAAGATGTCCCTGCTTTGAAGAGGAAGCAGGACGTATGTGGACAATTTCCGGCCACTGCAACTGACTGTCATGTGGATTGTGACACCGTGGTGAGTAGGACTGTGGCATTTTTCAGGCCCCATCAATCGCCAGTGTAACAGACCCAGCTGGAAATAACAGAAAACGTCCGTCCAGGTAGGGAAAAACACGATGGACTAAGCGTATGACTCAGCATTAGACAGCTGCTCACGCCGGGTTCAAGGCCCGTCCCTTGAGCAGGTTCTTCAGAACTTGGGTTCAGAGACAGCTAAGGACCATGTAAGGTGGGATGAGTTGATAACCAGATATGCAGGGTGTGGGATCTGGGATTGCCTGGAGAGCCACTGTTTGGGAATTGGGTTTTGAACAAGACAAAAATGATGATATCAATGCGCCGCGGCTTAAAAAACACAGTGCAGCTGAAGCCCTGTTTATGCTCGTATTTTGCTTTGAATGGGAAGAGTAACAATGTGTTCCCAGCCCGTCCGAAAACCCCAGATGTCAGTAAAAGACGGTGAAACACCTTGTTGTATGTGCAGCGCAGTGCAGAAATCGACATGCGCAACTGCACAGATCGAGTTGTGTAACAGCGATGGCAGGTAGTTGCCCAGTAGCCATGTTGCGTAGCACAACAGCGTTCAATTGCACGGGAACTGCGCTGCTTTGTGCAAAATTTACAATGCAAATAAATCAAAACAGTTAAAATTAAACAAGACAACTTTCTGTAAGGAACTGCTACTGAGGCGGCTGTGACTTGGGGTGGGTGACTCTCCTCTTTCAACCCTTTAACCACTGCAGTGTTCAGGTCTATCCTATTGCACTTTCCAGCCTTATTGTCTGTTTTACCAGATTTTCTATCTTCTTGGCCCCATTTTGCTGAGTTACACTTTATTTGTGATATTAAAACAGTGACACGGCAGAAACCCGTCGAATTAGAACGACCACGAGACAGAATATTAGCAAAGTATGTTCCTTACAGTTTGCCGTGTTACGTGCCAGGGCAGCGCGGCAGGGAGACGAGCTTCTTGTGTAACGGACAATTTTTGGACTTCTTGTGGACAGATGACCGTGTTCTAGCAAAACTGCATAGACTGGGGCTGCAAATACCAAGGTTACCTGTGTTTGTCAACACCTCAACCCAGCAGAGCTGCTTTGAATGTCGTTCTTCAAATACCTTTAATGTGATTAAAGCCCCCAGAACAGTTCCTTGTGTTGTATATGATGATGATAAAGACAAACCAGAACTGGTATTTCGGCTCACAAAGACACTGCGTGTCAGAACTCCTCGCCCTCACGCCTTGTTCAGGTGTAGAGTTTGCACGTTTTCCTTCCTCATAAAGACCTGCTTCAGGTAAACTGTTGAATCTCAGTTGTTCCCAACGTGTGTCACGTGTTAAATGTGTCATCCTGGCGTTCCACCCAGGATGTATCTATTCCCTATGCTTCATGTGTGTGGCTCTGAAGTGGAGCGAACCTGTACGGGGTGAACTCATGGATATCAACGGGTTACCCTCATCAAACTGTTTCTACGAGATGTACATTCCAGGTTTACATGTTGCTGAGGTGTGCACGCCCCCGGTTAAGCGCGGCTGCTTTTTGCTGACACTGTATTGGAACAAACTATTTCAACGAGTGACACAATAACGGGACTCCTCCTGGGCTGGTTATCACAAACCTTTGGTTGCAAGTCAAGGTCAAGGGGCGTGACTGTGCTTCCTACTGCAGATCTGGCAAATCCCCTATCTGGGAGCTCACGCTGTAGACCGGGGAGCTTTGCGGGGTGGGGGCCCTGGGCTTGAGTCATTATCCGGGCCCTGCTTTCACATAAAAAACCCCATGGCATCCAACATCAAACCGAGTGCTACGCTGTACCTGCTACGCGTGAACAGCTGCCGCAAGATAAGAAGAACTGATTCCTGGGCAGAAAGAGTGTGCGATGTGAAAACTCAGTTTTCCTTGCAACTTTGCAAACAGTTGCAAACACACACTGCAACTAAAACGGTTTTCCAGCATCTGATACTAGTTCGGCACGAGTCAGAACTGCCTTCCTGTGGTTGACAATGCTGCTTGTTCATGCTCTCTGCTTCCAACCATAGCTGGTGGAAGGGAAGCAGAGGTCAACACTCACTCACCATTTAAGTTGTTTCTACAGATGTTCGCAAGCTCTGACGTCTGCGTCCTAACCTCATTCCCAACCTTCTTAGCCCGGCATTCTCCCTCTGTCATCGGCTTCACCCCCCCACCCAGCAGGATTTTTGTTACAGGAACATCTAGGGCTTCTCCTGAAGAAATGGAAGGATTGTTGACCACTGGATTAGTTTGTGCCAGTTTTGGCATTTTCTTCGCCACCTCCCTTTCGTGTTTTAGCTCTGCTCTCGTCCTTGAAGACATTAACAATGACATTTATCATCGCTGACGACACCCCATCTCTGCTGCTCAGTAATTCACTGCCCTTCAGAAGCCTAAACCAGTCAAGGCACAAAACTAAATACAACCGACGTTTGACCGATCAAGTGGAAACATGTCATCCGCTCTAATGTGGCGGTGAGTGTCCGGCGCTTCTCCCAGTCAGAACATAACTTCTGGGCTCCCAGAGTTTGAAATAAAACAAAAGACAAATATTTCGGTGCCCCCCGTGCATCTGGGTCCCTGGGCTACAGCCCAGCCGAGTACAACTGCACGTCTGGCCTGGCTGAAAACTCCGAAAAAATCCTCTTTTTCACGGGCTCGTACTCCGGCTAACAGCCGGCATCACCGAAATGTCCGAAAACACACTCGACAACACACAACGCTGAGACAAACTGTCATAAAAAGCATTTTATTAGCACTTATATTACCAAAAAAAGTTTTGTTTAAATAAATACTGAATATACATTAAAAAAATATTCCATTTACATAAACAAAACTATGTTCTACACCAACAAAGAGCTGTGTCCATAGTGAAAATAACACAACATATAAGCACTGAACTTGCAGGAAAAACACAAATTCCTATTAAATAAGGTCATATTTAGGACATATTTTCTACAGCCTCCAGCACCCTCTTGAATGAGAATGTGGTCTAGGGTTACGTTCAACTTTTTGGCCACGTAGCTGCTCAAAAACGCACTTTCTGAAAGCTACAACTTGCACAGACAGAAGAGTGTTGCAGGTACGTTTCTGTAAACAAACAAAAAAGAGAAAAAAACAAACAAACAAAAGAACAGCATATGCAAGGATTCCCCAGGGGTTATATAGTAAGACACAACAATAAGGTTCAATAAATATAAAAAAATTGCAGTAGTAAATAATTATTCATTTTAAACAGTAAACAACGTGTTTTTCCCCTATGATTTGCAAGAAACAAAACGCACACATAAAACTTTTGTCAATATGACTCGTTTAACATGCAAACTTTGGATCGGTTCCTTTCCATACCTATTCGATACTCCTTTAAACACCTATATGATAGTAATTCCTTTGCACTGAGTTCTAAAAGAACATAACCGTCATTTTAAACGCTGCCTTAGGCTGGCAGTGGATACCACAAAAAAAGTTAACACTGTTTGAAGAAACAGGTAGTGTGATGGTTTCTGAACATACATCTCAGTTCTCATCCAGCATCGTGCTGGCGCTCGAGGAGCAGATTCTAACCTTGCAGTACTAAGCACTTAAGACAGAATATGAAGTAAAGAAACAGTGTCTTCAGTGTTGGCTTTACACACTTTTGAAACAAAAACACACGACCATGTGCCCGGACTGTCAAGGCTGCCCGGGGGGGGAGGGGGGGGGGCAGTAGAGGTGGTCAGTGACGTTTCTTCTTGGAGACCAGGTACTCCTCGATGTAGTTGAACAGCAGGTCCAGCTCTCCCATTGCTTTATACAGACCTTTATTTTGCATCTACAACCCAGAAAAATGGAGCACAAAAAAGTTAGTCAAACTAAGCAGAGCCTCAAATATGTTAAAACGCTGGAAATGTCTATCTTTCTGACGGCGCACCGTGCGCCTTGAAATAAAAACATCACTTACGCTTTTATACGTAGTCATAATGCTATCGAGAGCAAATGGTTTCTTGCACGAGAAGAATTTCTTCTGTAAGCAGAAAAAGAAACAGAAGTGTGAGAACCTGCATGGGCAGGACTGCAGCGCCGATTTAAATGTTTCACTCCGAACGCCGTCTGAGGCGCGGTAACGTCAGTTAACGCTAAAAAGCCAACGATCTTCTCCTCCTCGACGAATCAAGCTGGCGGACTCGTGGTCGCGAGTTCTGGTGCGAAAGAGCTCGATTCGGTGGAAGAAGGCAGGGGGTTCGAGGCTTGTCGGTGGGCGGCGGTTGCGAAGCGACGCGGCGCCCCGGGAAGGGCGGCTCGCGCTGCGCGCACGCGGGCTGCGGAACTGGACAGCGCGCGCTCGCCCGCCACGGGAAGTCCGGGGAATCGGAGCTCCACGCGCCCGTCGCCCTTGTGGCGCCGCGCGGCTTCCACGACAAACAGCGACTTTTTTTTTTTTTTTTAAATATCTTATACCCTCTAAACGGTTCACAAAGTAAACATTTGCGAGCGGCGGGGCGGTGGACACTCACACAATGGGTGACCTGCTTCTTGAGATCGTTGAAGATGTTCCCGATGAGATCGATGGGCTCCTTGTAGTTCTCGTGCACTTTCTGCTCCGCCGCGGGCAGAACATCGTCCAGGTAGAACCGCAGCACCTCTTGGATGGCGTGGCACCCGAACGGGGTCTGTGGGACACGGGCGGCCATTAGGTGAGTGTTTTAACCACAGGGCGAGCGGGGGATGTGGCGGTACGGAGGAGTGAAGGGTTTCGCACCGGCACGTGCCGGCCGCTGTGAGGGAGCGCGAGGAAGAGCCCCCTGCAGTTTACAGTAGCTGCCGCACGTGCCGCCGGGAACTGCCCCTGCCGTGCGGCGCCGTGCGGCGCAGTGCGTTTTGGATGCAGAGAAACACGGGCTTACTTTGAAGTCTTGCAGGACGTTTTCATCTAGCAGCGCAAACTCAAGGTCGTCATTTGCTTGCTGGAAAGAAAGACGAGAAAATCCACAACTTAAAACATGCCGGGCCACAGCAGGTGAAGGCAACACGCTTCAACTAACCCTAAAGTCCAGCTATTCAGTGCCTCGAAATGCTGAGGGTCACGATTAACGTAAACATACTTTTCAAGTATTACGTATAGAAATATCTGAAAAGGCATCAACCCACGGATGCAGTGTGCAAGTTTCATAGCAGGTAGGAAAACATCCAGAAAGGCACTAATGATGGATGTTTCTCAAGGTGTTCTGTTCTGCCCCCATACTCACATAGTATTGCCTGATCTTGTCGAAAGAAGCCCTCAGCTGTTTGAGTCTGGCAGGGAAGTTCTCCACAAACAGGCAGCAGGAGTCTGTGCAGTGTCTGCCCTGAGCCGAGGCCACAAGCAGCAGTGCCACCGTGCAGAGGCGCATGCAGGTAACCGGAGACCAAAACATTCTTTTCTTCTCTGATTTTGTGATCTTCCTTCAAAATAGAAAAAAAAGAGGCAAGTGTAGAAAAGAGCCACAATTTAGTGAATTTATACTGTCTGATCCTACACACAGGAAGTGTGTAACAGAGAAAAAGGGGTGGGGGCTGCTGGCAGTGTCATTACCGGCACATTGTCCTGTTTGAAGTAATGAAGTAATGCTTGTGTCATCAATATTCAATATCGTCGGAGTGTGAGGCCAAATAAATAAATAATAAAACGCAACATCACTTGGATTTTTTCCACCCAACACAAGCCGATTTTCTTTCTATATTGTTATATTTCTTGCTATATTTCTTATATTATTGACCAATAACGAGTCATGTCTCAGTCAATGGGGGAAAAAGTGCTAACAACCAGCTGGCTTTTAGTTTATTTTTTGTATGTTTTACGTTTTATTTGTTACATTATGGTTTATAGTTTGCAGTAGACAGAAAGGCTAGAGAAATTATGTCGATGCATTTATGATTTGGATACATTCTTCACTGCAGTAAATATGTTTGTGGTAATAACTGTTACAATTTAAGAACAATGACTTGGCTCTATAGTCACAATATAGTTGACAGAATAAAAAGTGATCAATGTATGACGAGCCAGAGGCCAGAAACAGGACCTAAGACAAGCTATGTAAATATCTATATTACTCCATGTTTTTGTGGACTCCGTGAATGAACACAAGAAACAAACCAGAAAAGTTCCTAAACAAACAATGCCATCGATATTGCTGGTGAGTGCCACGCAATAATCACAAAACAGCTCAGTATTTTTCTTGTCATGGTAATGGAAACAGAGACAGCTGTCTCATTTCCACCAGCAGTTTAATCAGTTTAGCAAGCTGTGAAACCATTTCTAGTCTGTGGCTTTTTTTTTGTGCATGCACAGGAACATTTATGTGCGTACAAAGTGGTAAAACGTCTCAGGTAAAGATGTGCTTCGTGACGATTGACCTAATGGGAACATGATGTCTGCTCCCGACACTTATAGTAAAAACTGTCACTTAAAAAAATGTGCATTCTAATGACTGCATACTTACAGTCAGCACTTTTACATTAGTTGCCATCATAAGGCTTGTCTTCTAATGAGCCCATTTCAAGTGCAGAAAACTTGAAGTCATGATCAGAAGAGAAATTCAGAGATACGTGCAGTGCACATGAGTGTGTAGCAGGGAAAATTTTGACGCTGAAAATTTTGAAATTACACTCTTTGGAGTTTCCTTGCCTTTTGCGCTTAAACTAGAAGATGTCCCTGAAGTGCACTTAAGATATAACCTAACACACCGAAGAATGTCAACCGAAGTTTTGGATCGTATTGGTGTTTTGCAGGGATCTCTAGTCCTCGAGGGCAAATGAGTCGGCTGATTTCCACACTCCGGTTGATTGTTTAAAGAGACAACTGTAGGAAGCCCCTTTAACCTGGCTATGTAGAAGTGAGTCGAGGGCTTTTGAAGAAGGTAGGTACCTAAAATCTGTCATCCATGCATAAGTGGATTACCTAAGTGCAGAAATGCTCTGTATCAGGAAATACATTTTGAATGTAATGTTGTCAGAAGTATAATCACAATAGTACTGATATGAATAATGTAGCCTTTCCATCTGACATTTCTTTGAACTGTTGACAAACCATCTGTGGTTTAGACAATATATACAGACGATGATATGGAATTACTAGGCTGTTAACTATAGTTTCTGTTTACTGAAATTTATTGGACTCCTGCCTTTCTCCACATTTTTCAAGGAGGTATTTAGGTGCCAACCCTCAGGGCTTCCACTCTATGGATGTTTAGCCCCAAGCCAGATAAGCCAGTGTGTAGATCAGTATGCTGTAATTTTTAAATGGGAACACCTGTCATGACGTTACTCAGCATCAAAGGAGCTCAATGCATTTTTAAACAAAATATTATCACTTTTCTGAGATTTTTAACCGACACCTTTGATTTATGTTGGGATCAACGCTGTTTACTGGTTTGGTTCGTCTGTACTACCCCAGAGCCTGCTGCTTATTCTGAAATTCTTTTGCAAAAAATATCCAGTTGCATAAACAGTGGCAAATTTATATTGTTGGAATTGGTTAAATATAAATTAATGAGGGGTAATAATGAACCTGTTGTATGTGAACGTGTGTTGTGTGTGAATGTTGTTTATTCAGTTTTATTTATTAAAAGTAACCTGTGCCCGATTTGCTTAAAATTTGTTCACTTTTTCACTACCGTGTTTTCTTGTGTTTGCTCTTTCTACCGATGTGGCAACAAGGGGAGCGTTTTCTTAACGGGCAAAAGTATTACAGAATAATACAGAATATCAGCTACTTCACAAAAGTATTCTGATATACTTTTGACACATCCCACAACATTAACATCTCATCAGATTAAACTTCCTTGCTTTAGCAAAACTAAGATTTTTTTGGGGGAAATATTTATCATCGAGCTTGCTCAGAAATATTAAGTCATTAATGCAGTGATAAAAAATGCATTATTTGCCTCCACCCTTTTTAACACATTTGCAAGCCACAATGACTGACATTGACGCAGGGGAAATGAGAGGGCTTCCCCCCTCACAAAACATGTGTTCCAATACGCTATCTATGCCACCTGCTGTCAAGGATGCCCAAAATATACATTTTCAGTAATATGAGAAGGGAAGCTGGCAGCTGGCTATGTGCATTTCTCTTACTGTTTATACCCTTTTCTCTCAAAATGGAGCTAATTTGTTCAACCAGAATCAC
Source organism: Arapaima gigas (assembly GCA_900497675.1). Classification (NCBI taxonomy): domain Eukaryota; kingdom Metazoa; phylum Chordata; class Actinopteri; order Osteoglossiformes; family Osteoglossidae; genus Arapaima; species Arapaima gigas. The sequence goes on along the minus strand of UFQX01000370.1, from coordinate 328,451 downwards.
CCAGGTGGTGAATTCCTGCTGTGATGAGGTTGAATGTCTGTTTTTTTTTCTGAGTGAAACGTATGCTAGCTCGTATTAATTAGTATCCCACAATAAAAGGTATTTAATGCGTAACATTAACTTATTTTATCAATATTTGTAATAAAATTATTACTTTGTGTTATATTTTCATTCATTTGTTTATTGTGAATAATTGTTTTGTAGATGATCAACAGTGCAGTGGTCCAGAGTCTATCACGTAAGGACAGAGCAAAGAGAGAGTATAGACAGGGATGGAGCCGTTTTGATCATTTGATTTTCAGATGTTTGTGTGATAAAGAAATAAAGTTCACATGATCACTGCCCACATCTTTCACTCTGCACAGCATGTGGACACTATACCATTTGTCTTGTGTAGCGCTACTAACAAAGTGTGACAATCGGTGATCGACATTTGAGTGTGAGAATTAGGTGTTATTAGGTACTTGATAGGTATTCTAGTGTTAGATTATCCACATTGTTAAAGCTTTCTATATGATTTAAAGAACTGGGTAAATAGTTACATGTTTATGGTTTGTATATAAAAAAAATTCAGGCACGGGATCACATAATACGTACTTAGAATAGTTGACAAGAAAAAATATATTGCGCCTAAATCTAGGTGATTGGCAAAACAAGCAGAAGGCAGACCTCAACTGTAGATACAGAGAATATATGCGACTTAGAGCACTAAGCCTCAGTCATTGCTTATGGTGAAACGTACCCTTCGGGTTGACCCTTGGAAAGCAGCCTGCTTCTTGTAAACCGTTTGAGCGAGTTGTGAAGAGAAATGTTTCACCTCAAACGTGTTTGCTGTCTCTGTAGCTGGAAATGATTACGGCTGATGCTGGGTGGTCTCCTTCTCTTTGTCACCAGTGTGGCCGCATGCACTTTTCAAGCTTTGTGGTATTAGCCAATTCCCTAACACAGCCGTACTACATATAGCTGCATTTATGATAAATCACCAGGATTTGTTAGAAAAATGCTGACATGAAAGGTGAAATCGAAAGGTCAATAGAGCCGACATTGCTAAAATGCTCACCCTTAACTTTTAAACTCATTCAGTACGTTAAACATGCATGGAACTATTAATCTAATATTATTATATTTTTTTCAGTTTAATTAGTACAAGGGAAGAGTTTTCTTTACATTTTCCTTGTCCAAGAAGTTTATACTTAAGTGGGAATTTTCAAAAGCATTAGTATATTAACTATTTAGTCATAATTTCCATGGAAAGTTAACAACTGTGTTTTTGACATCAGTGCACTTAACATTGTTAAATTTCCATGGTAAAGTCATGAACATTAATGCCTGGCCTTCCTGGTAGCTTAACTGATGTAATGATCTTAACCACGACTTGTCAAGCTAGATATGACAGAGCTTTGAATCTGAATCCAGTCACTCTGTGCATTAGAGATAGTATCAGGTGATGTGGTCAAAATGTATGCACCTGCTTATGACTCATTCGCGCCATAATGCCATAATGTGCCATGTTCAGATTTGAGAAAGTATTCCAAAGCTTTGCATGTTCTAAACAGGCTGGAACAGCTGCAGGTCTTCGAAATCCATTTCAGAGGATGCTATGAGCATAAGGAGACAGTGCGGACCTTATGTACTGTAGATGTGACGTAGGACTCCAGGCAACCACCGGAGGAGGATGTTATGGTGTCAGGAAGCCCAGGTCCATTGAGGAGAAAAAACAACTTTTAATGAGACCCACAGCAACTGGGCTGTTCAGGCATTGACTCCGGCTCTGTTCCACCTGTATTGCATGCATGTAAGATAAATTAACATCTCTAAATTACCCATAGTGTGTGTGCTTGTGTAGGAGAGCGACTACCCAGGAGTAGACTGGTACCTCGTCCAAGGTGTACCCGTCCTGGTCCGGTACCCAGTGCTCCCGGACTGCTGTGACGCTTACAAGGACAAGCTGTTGATGAAAGTAAGTGTATTAACTATATATATCAGACCATTTACAAGTTTGAACACATTTGAAATGTACTATAATGTACTTTCAGTTAAATTTTTTTAATGTTTAATTAGTTTTTATCACAAGTCAAAAATATATGAAGAAAAAGGCTACAATCTACACTGAGTTGCCAGTTTATTAGGTATGCCTATATTATAGTGTGTTACAGCTCCTTTGGCCTTTGAAACGGCATGAATTCAACTGGGCATGAATTTTGCAAGATGCCGAATGCCTCGTGCAGGAATGTTGTGCCACACGGAAATGAGGGCAAAGTGGTATGCTGCAAATGGAATCTTTTGGTGCCAAGGTGTGGCATGGTGGATTATCATGCTCCAAGTATCCAAACATTCCCCTCATTATCACACTGCCACCACCGACCTGTATTGTAGACACCAAACAAGACTTAGGTTGCTTTTGCTAAATTCTGATTCTTCCAGGAGCATGATGCAAAAGCAGCCTAGAGTCATTTGACCAGACAACTTTTTTCCACTCTTCAACAGTACAGTTTTGATGTACTGAAGTCCAAGAAGTGCTGGATTCTTATATGACATTCTGCACACCAAAGTTGAATTTAGATGTGATTTGCCTGGTTGTGGCCCATCTGCTTTCTCCTTTGACCCCTCAGATTCAAAAGCTTCAGGCACAGGATTGCTGGCCACTGCTACTTCTTTGCTTTTCATAACATTCTTGGTAAACCCTTGAAATGGTTCTACCTGAAAAGCCCAGGACAACAGCTATTTGGGAAGTGCAAGAACCCTCACACTCAGTGAGGGTTCTTGCACTCACCCTCACACTGCAAAGTATCATGATGCGTGCAAAGTCACAAAGGTCACTAGTTTTGCGCATTTCAATGCTCGACTAAGTGCTGATGCTACAAATGCTGATCTGCCTGATTTATATCACACACCGCAGTTACGTGACATATGACTAGTTGGAAATGTACAGTTTGTTTGAATGTAGGTGGATGTACATAGTGTACTGGTAGTTTATCTAAATTTGATGGACGCCATCAAACAAAAGTGAAAAAAGTAAGTATAGAATTAAGCAGTATCGCGAAGGAACAGAACAAAACGTTGTTATCCATATGTAATCCTGGGCATTTTTATTACAGGAAATGCACAAACCTAAAAATAAAATGGCAACAAAACAGACTGAAAAAGACTGAAAAGTCAGAGTTCACTGAAGTTTGCTACATATCAGTAACACTGCGACTGTGACTCCACTTTATTTAGCAAACTAAATGAAACTTGTTTGTACCTCACAGCTTATGAAAAACTGTGACTAGTCCCACATACAGTAGCCAATGTGTTTGTTCGTTTTTACTCAGTTTCTGCTCTCAGTGCAATACCTGACAGGGAACTTTAAATCATCTCAGACATCAACCAATCTAAGCCTGTAACTAAACATGTATCCTTTCTTAATTGTTATTCTTGTATTAATACATCGTCACATTCAGGTCCACGCTGCTTCCTTTCTAAAAAAAAAGGTAAAGAACCTTGATTTCACCACTGAATCTTGCCGTTTGTCACTAACAACTGACCCTGATTTAAACCACCACTGGCCCTACTTACCATCTCCATCCAGAGGCAAACTATGTCTTTCATGGGTTTAAAACCTGCTTAGAACACAAAAAGAGAATGGTGAGTATACCAGTCTAGGAAACTTTATCTGTAGAGGGATACGTTCTATGAAAAGATTTATGGCAATTTTAGGATGTACTTACAAAGACTGCAACAATGTAAAGAAGGAACAGAGGTGGCAGAAGCATAACAGTGTAATGTAAACGTAAATGTCTAAATGGGGAAAAAGTATATAATGAGCGCGCAGCCCACCAGAAAACACCTATATATATCTATCAACCCCTCACTTCAGCATGATAAACACTGTAAACACCAGTTACCTAATTATAAAAGAATTATTGTTTCCATTAATTTGCATATTTATACCACGTGGTGCAGTGTGTACAGTACAGGACATTTTGCATGTTAGCCACTGCATTTCACACAGGAGAAGGCGCATGCACGGGAGTTATGCGTTAGGAGATGTTGAAAGTAATCCACTGTGTCTGTGTCTCTGTTGACACAACAACTATCGTGTTTCAAAATTAGTAAGATCATTGCATTGGCATTCTTTAAAACTCTTTTTAAAGTTTTCTTGTGCAGTATGGGGAGGATTTATGGTTGATGGTTGTCTAAAGGGCCAGATCCTCCTCTTCCTCTGAGGACCGATGGGCATCCAGCTGTATTATCCAGCTTAAATCAGTGAATCCAGTCACACAGCGCAAACAGGCTTCACGCAGCGCAAAACCAGCAGAAGCAGCTGAGAGGACACCAGCGCAATTCAAACTTCGCAACATCATAACATTGTTAAAATACAATTTAGTATAATATATGCAGCGTTTTTTTTATTACAGTATGCTGTATGGTACTGTGTGGTATTTAATTGCTGATTTTTAAAATTTATTTCAATTTCTATTTGTGTGTCAGTTTTTCATTAAGGATAAAATTCCGGAAAAAATCATTATAGCAAAAGTTTCTGCTCAGATACCATTGTTTAGGTATTAATTTTCAAAAGCCGTTACAGTGAAAATTTGAATATATAGAATTCGGATCCTGTGGATTGTTGTATCAGGCAGTATGACCACAGGCACAGTAACAGACCAGACACTATGGGTAGCCAGCAGGGACAATACCTGCAAGACATATTTAAACATAACAGTACGTTACAGATTGGGAGTTTTTATACACAGTTTAACTGTAAAATGTTGTGTCATGAATCTTTTTTTTAATCTGAAAAACTATTTTATAAGCAATTTAAAAAACTTACAAGATGAGGATGGGTACATGGTGAGGCTAAAAAGCATTCTGTGGGGAGCTCAGAACTTTTACCAAAATTTTAGTATAAAAAAACAATTATTTCATACAGAAGATGTAAATAGGGAGGACTTATACCAAACATCTTGTACTTAATGCAAAAAGATTGGGTTTAGTTACAGGCTTAGATTGGTTGATGTCTGAGATGATTTAAAGTTCCCTGTCAGGTATTGCACTGAGAGCAGAAACTGAGTAAAAACGAACAAACACATTGGCTACTGTATGTGGGACTAGTCACAGTTTTTCATAAGCTGTGAGGTACAAACAAGTTTCATTTAGTTTGCTAAATAAAGTGGAGTCACAGTCGCTGTGTTAGTGATATGTAGCAAACTTCAGTGAACTCTGACTTTTCAGTCTTTTTCAGTCTGTTTTGTTACCATTTTATTTTTAGGTTTGTGCATTTCCTGTAATAAAAATGCCCAGGATTACATATGGATAACAACGTTTTGTTCTGTTCCTTGTGTTATTCGCGATATTGCTTAATTCTATACTTACTTTTTTCACTTTTGTTTGATGGCGTCAGAAGTTCATCAGATTTAGATAAACAATGTAGCACTTCTTTTTTTTGAAATTTGAAAATAACTTTTATTTTTATCATTTTGATTTCTACTCTTGTATTGAATTCTCAGTACATTGAGTAAATCCACCTACATTCATGCAAACTATTCATTCCAACTAGTCATACGTCAGGTAACTGCAGTGTGTGGTATAAGTGTCAGGCAGACTGGCGTTTATAGCATCAGTAAGTGCTCAGCTGAGTGTTGACATGGGCCAAACGAGTGTTCTGGGCTTTTCAGGCATAACCGTTTCAAGGGTTTATTGAGAATGGTACGAAAAGCAAAAAAGTGCCAGTGACCGACGATCCTGTGGACAAAAGCAGCTTGTGGATCAGATGGATCAAAAGGGAAAGGCGAGAATTATGCAAGCAAACAGACAGGAGGCAACCAGGCAAATCACATCTGAATTCAAGTGTGGTGTGCAGGGTTAGTGTTAGCACCAGTTATTGGACTTTGTTTCAAATGGGCTACAACAGAAGAAGACCATTTTGGGTCCTGATGTTGTCAGGAAAGAACGCGTGTCTTTGGTAGGTACGGGGGTATTGAAACTGTGCTGTCGAGGAGCGCAATAAAGTTGTCTGGTCAGATGAATCCGGTTTCCTTTTTCATCACGGAAGTATAAGAATTTAGCAAAAGCAACACGAGTCCTGTTTGGTGTCTGCAGTACAGGCTGGTGGTGGCAGTGTGATGATGTGGGGAATGTTTTTCTGGCACACATTAGGGCCCTTGACACCTGAACATCCTTGTTAACCAAGTTCGTCCTTTCATAGCTTCAGTTTATCCACACTTGAATGGACACTTTGACCATGATAATCCACCATCTCACATCTTTTCATCAAAATGTTCTTGGAACCTGACAGTGAGTTTTCATTGATTCGGTGACCAGCACAATCCCTGGATCTCAACCCTGTTGAACATGTTTGTGATGAGTCGGAAAGGGCTGTTTGCAGCACGACAGTGCAACTGTACAATTTTTTAGCAATTGCAAAATGCAATAATTTCCCAGTGGTACAACGTTCTCGCACAATGTGTCCAGCTTCTTTTAGAATTCATGCCCAGATGGGTTCATGCTGTTCTGAGGGCCTAAGGAGGTGCAACATACCACAATAAAGTTTGTACCTAAAAAACTGGCAGCTCAGTACAGATTGATGTTTAACATGAAAATAACACTGCTGCTTGTCTAATTTGAGTAACTCTTTAAAGGCTCATCAAAATTCAATGTATCTGTGGAAACTGTAAATTTATAAAAAAAAACTCAAATGTTTGTATGAGCAGGTTTTATTTTTCTTTCATAAGCTGTTGTCATTCCCTGGGAACATTTCCCAATGGTGGCTCCATTCTCGTGGACGCTGTGAATATGGACGTTACAAAATGGTGGCCTCTTTTCAGTAATTTGCTTACTTGTTACATAAGAAATCAAACTTTCATTACTGTGTAGAGGAAATGAAAGCTGTTTGTGTTGCATTTTTTTTTAAAAAGTGTCACATCAACAGCAGAGACACGCTGACAGAGTCTTTTGGAGTTCTGACATTAACTTTATGCTACTTTTCAACAGGGCTAAGAATCAATCAACTTGCTTGGCTTTATGGTGCACCTGTGGCCCCCAGGGCTTCCTGAGCTCAGTTTCATTTGTGAGTATCAGTAAACCTAGTTATACACCTTTCTCTATAGAGCTTCATTTATTCTCATTTTTATTATTGTTATTTACTTGTGTAAAAGTGATATTATTACTAACTCGTATTTGTGTTTGGTTGAAGGTGACTCACGACTCTAGATACAAGTATGTACCCATCCACACGACAGAGCAAAGTAACCCACAAACTGACACAAAGGGAAAATTTGATTTGACGCTTCACCTGAAACACGTTTTCACACTGGGAGAAAACCCCCGTGAGCACAGGAACAACATGCCAGTTCCACACAGACTGCACCGGATCTGACCCCAAAACCCCGGAGTTTGAGACACCAGCACTCTCTTCTGCTCCATCATGCCACCCTCTGGATGCACAGTGCAGGAGAACATACAATAAGTGCATGCAGCCCTTTCCCTGGATGTACTGATAACTTTGACACGACATCTGTGAAATCACTGTTACCCATTTAGTTTGTTCCTTCCTGGCTCATGTTTTCTTCTTGCTCACTTTGCATAATTATTGTTGAAAATAATCACTTCCCTTATCTACTAGGTTTCTGCTTTCCTGACACTGTGCACCCCGTGTGGTCACAAAATAAAGTCCTGCCATCTGCAGTGTCTGAAATAACACAAAAATTACAAAATGAAAAAGATGGCTCAATGGTTGAAGTAAAATACCGAAAAGAAATTTTTTCTGTATTTAATTTGCATATTTATATATAGCTGCACACACACGAGAAGCTGAAGTTGTTTCATCATTATTTGTACTAATAATACTGTTAATATTTTTTTATTTAGCTAACACCCTTAACCGTTTGCTAGCTTTGTGTGGCAAAACCACACACTGATATAAATATCCACAGTACTGTGGATGAGGCAATATGTCTGCTACAAAGACTGGCTTTTAGAAATGGCTTTGTGTTCAATTCCCTACGTGCTGCAAAGCTGCCCATGAGCATGTCCTTCTTCTCTAGAATGTTCCAACAAAGGAGCTGACTTGTCACTAGCAGCTGGGCTTCCAGGAAGGGTGGGCCAACAAGGTGAGCAGTTCAGGTACGTGGCTCAGCAGCACAGCTATCTGTTCCGCTATCAAACCACAGCTCACCTCATGCAGAGTTGGCGGTTCCTGCCCACTGCCTCACCCTGGAAGCCAGGGTAAGAATACGATGAGGTTGCATGCTGTAGTGAGGCTGTCATTACTGGAAATCATTCTCAGAGATCTGGTGAGAGAAAAGTCAGCACCTCTCCCTGTGAACCAACAAAGCAGAAATTAAGCATGAGGTTATATTGATTAGGCCACAATTCTTTTAGTCCTATTTTTATGTCTGACGGTAGTAAAAATAGTCACTTGACAGTCAGCTATAACTTTTTCATTCTTGCTGAATTGAATGGAACGCTGTTCCAACCCGCAATGAATTATTTATTTTTTTGCCATTGTTTCAATGTTTCCATCCATTCTCAGTAATTGTCACGTGAGTGTTGTCCCAGAAGGCGTGTGTTCTAAGAATTGTCAACTCTGGAGTGTAAGCTGATCCATCACAAGGTGCTCCAACAAGGATCAGTCAGAGCCCAGGGGTCTTTGCAGAATGAGGAGAGCGTGCTCATGGAGAAGGTGCAGCAAACTGGCTGAGCCCCTACTCATTATTTCACAGATTTTTAGAAAAGGGTAAAATATGACACGGGCACATGAGTGGAGATCCCTGAAACTGCTGTTAAGCTTTTTCTGTATTCACCATCTGAGTGCTTCACCATGTAGCCCGTAGCTGATCGTAGCACACAGCATGTGGAAAATTGTAAAATTACTAAATGCATGTAACAGCAAATGTTCTGCTCAAGCTCGGCTCAGCCACATAAGTTTTATTTCTCGATGAAAATGTGCTGCAAGGTTAGAGGAAAGTGATGATTCACTGAGTTTTACTTTTGCGCTTTGTAGAACTCATCACTGCTTTCAGTCCCCGGTGTCCGAATGATCAGGGTTTTATAAACTTACTATACGGACAGTGGGTATGGAAAGTGTCTCCATATAAATTAGTCCATTTTCTTGTTCGTCATGTGTACCTGAATGGCTTTCGCAGGTTCCCTACCTGGAAATAAGTTGGGACTCCTGCTGTGGACTCGCAGACTGATTAATCCTGGGAAAGAGAAGGTTTCAGTGTCTTTAGTGTCAGTTTTGAGTTGACGGTGTGGACCACTTGTTCCTTCTCATAGTAATAGAAATATTATGAACAAATCCTTTCCACAAGTGTATTTGAAAATTAGGAAGTTACTGTTTTTCTTTCAACAATAAAAACAATTGTGTGTATTCTGTAGTAGCTTAATATGCTGACCTCAGCATCTTCATCTCAGTTGACTTTTTGGTCCATAACCTAATTTTCACATCGTAGTTGAACGTTTTCAGTCTGGTACAGTTCTGGAATTTTGCAACTTACTATACATGCACTTAAAGCACTTACATGACTTAAGAGGTGAAACCTGACAGTCATAATTTAATATTGTCTGTCTTTCGTAATATTTCTTTTGTGTGTTAACAATAAGAATACAGTACAACAGGGAGATTCAACAGGTAGGCGATTTCAGAAACCTGCAAACAGGATGCATTTCTCATGCTGTCTGGACTTGTGGCCTAAATTTTTCAAGTAGCAGAAGGAGCTCTCAGTATTAACTGATATAATCAGCATTTAAATTTACATGTATGCATTTGACTGATGCTTGTCTTGTGTAGCTGAAGTTGAAATGAGTCAGGAACAGGAATAGAGAAGTAACAAGTCACATGTGCTGAAGGACAAAAGACCAAGGTTTCAGGAACTTGAGGTGAGCTTTGAAAAGCTATGTGTCTGAAGGGATTCCGTAGTTCGGGGGACAGAGGGAGTTCATGCAAAAACCCTGGAGCCAAAAGTGAGAGCGAGTGAACTTTACATTTTTGACTCCTTCTGAGGCCGATGAGTCCTTTTCTTGTCTTGTAGGCTGTAACCAGGGTAAATTGATGCAGGCAGCTAGAGAAACCCAGTGGAGAGAGCAAAAGGGACACATGGGATGACTTTGGCAGGCTGAGCCCAACTTGTGCTTGCAGGCTTCGCCAACAGTTGGAGAGACAGAGGACAGAACACCAAACAGGCAGGTGCAGCAGATGTTCAGGTAAGATATCACCATATCCTAGACCAGGAAGACTGAAGATGACTGGTTATAAACAGGGTTTTGAAAGGCAAAAGGTGATGGATCTTCAATGGCAGTGAGATGTGGGCAGTTTAAAAGAGAGGTCAGAAGTAAGCGAGAAGAATGGAAGCAGTAGGTCTGCGAAAGAGAAGAGGGAATGTGGTCAAGATAGCAGATGTATGGTCTAAGAGCAAGAGGTTGCAGATATTGGTTTAAGGGAAATTAGAAAGCAGAGAATAAGGCCTTGCTGGGTGTCTTGGTAGCAAAGAGAAGGATATATAGAATCTGACTGATTTGGTCTCTGAAGGCTGAAGCAAAATCTTCAGTGGTCAAGGTGGAAGATAGAGGGGGCAAAAGTGTAACCAGGTGGTAAAGGTGGAAAGAGTTGCAAACAGGAGAAGAAAGCATACAGTTGTACAGGTGGCTGAAATCGCAAGCCATACTGGTGGACTAGATGAGCGCTCTACTGCCTGGATTCATTTACCACGATGACTCCTAGTGTTTTTGTCCCCAGCTCCGCAGTGTACGAGGTCGACCTGCTTAGGGTGTGCTGTTAGCAGCAAGCATGGTGCTGTTAGAGGAAATCCTCTTCATAAACAGTAAGGCTTACCGCGTTATCCTCCACCAGTTTCGGTTTCGCACCCTTTTTACCTTTCCTTTGTTGACATATGTGTGAAAGCCACTTCTCATGTGCGCACCGCAGCTGACGTCAATGCCGGAGGTTAAGCCTGTGCAGGAGTCTCACCCACTGCTGCAGGCTCAGTGTGCCCTGCGCCAGCAGACGGCATATTTCCTGTCTGAGGGAACTTGTCATCCTCAAGACAGCTGCCGGCGGCCACGTAGAAAACATTCTCCAGCACGGGGCAGGCCTAGTGAGCTGCCTCTCAACCTGTCCCGTTGGTTTCTGGATCCCTTCCATGAGGATTTATCTGTACAGAGATGTTTGCCAGACCAAACACACATGGTACAGGTGTTTAGTGTCTCCGGCGTGTTTCCGAGCACACGTCAGCACGCAAATAGGCGAGGGAGAGAGCTGCCGCATGTGGAAAATAATTTGAAATGGACAGGTGCAGAATGGTGCCTGACACGGTCTACTTTAAAGTGTGCCACAAATGTGGGGCTAGGTGAGAAGTTAGCCCCAGTTCCATGAAACCACACTTGTCCTTCTTGTACACCAAGACGGTGCGCAGGCCCGACCTATATTTCAGAGCAACAACAAGAGCACATTTCATTCAGGGCGACACCACTGGCTGCATTGTATCAAAAACAAAGGAAAGAACAACGCAGATTGAAACCCTGACAAACAGAAAGTCTGATGTGATGTCACCTGTGCAGAGCGGTGCCCTGCCAAACACCTGGTGGGCTGTTATTGAAGTGTCCTGGGGAAGTCGAGGGGTTCTGGCCCTGCATTCCTGACCACTTTATTGTTGACTCAAGGCATTGAAAGTGTCCCTCTAATTGGAACCACAAACTGGGGCCTTGAACTGAATGAATTCACTGTCAGCTGTGCATTTGATGCAAATTTAAGCTTGTTTTGGGCAAAATGGAGTGAAAAAGATGTAAATAAATAGGAGGAGTATCACCGAAAAAACTCTAGGACCAGAACCAGCTGAACATGGCAACACACAGTCGTGACGGCTTAGTATGCAGACTCACGTCCTCTGCCGAGAAGTTTAACTCCTCTTTGGGTGGCACGCTTTCAAACGTTTTCACTCATTTTATTTCAAAACACACCCATGTTTTCTTTCTCTTTCCAATTCATCAGTGTCAGGAAAAGATCAGTGAACAATCTGGCTGATAGCCTCTTTACCCAGCATCGTTTCAACATCAGCGGGCCAGCAGGACCTCTAAGAAGCAAGTCCAGATGTGGTCCTGTGGGACACGTGGCTTTGGTCAGAGGGACTCGGGTCTCAAGTATATGCTAATTTTTTAACATTCGTGAATTCTTACCAAGTCGACGATTTTGGAATTGAGTTTGCGTTTATGAAATTTAAAAGACAAGTAGGATGAAGTGATGGACTTGGGGAAATGTGCAAACGGCGACAGCTTTAAGAAGTTGTTTTTTTCTTTGTTTTTTATTCCTTCGCTTCATACCGTCCTCCAAAGTGACTCACAGTGTTCAGCTACGTCAAAACGTTTTACTCACATAAACTACTGGGGAGTTTTTTTGGGGGGCCGTGTCCGTGCTGTACAGCACAGGATTTCAGAACTGCAGGTTGTGGGGTGTGCGTACATGGTGCAGGGTTTGGAAAATACAGACACACTTAGGGAAAGTGCGAGGTGCTACTCTGGGTCACTACCTCTGGTTCCCTGCCTTGCCCAGCAGTAGGTTGGCAGTAGTTATAGCGGTGCTCGCTTTCTCAATAAAGCTACCTATAATATTCCGCGAGCACTATTTTCAGCATTCAGTAATTCTTAGTAGAGTCAACAGATTTTATTTTTCAGCAGTCCAAACAAGGAAGGGCCATTAAGGGGGGATGAATGCGAAAGCCGCCGTGCACAGGGGTCACTCAGCAGTCAGGATGTGGACTTGGGTTAGATCTGCTGCCCAACATTACACTTAAACTCTGCTGATTGGCCAAAATTTTCCTGTGAAACTCAACCATGGGAAGAACGCGGTGAAATTCTGAGGTTTACTGTGTTACACCACACTGCTGTTTCACAGGTTCAGGAAGAAACATGCTAATAGTTTTTGGACATTCGAAAACCTGCTTGTGTGTGTTCAGAAATACGAAAAGCCACAATAACCAAAACAAAAGATGCAGTGGTGCAAAAAAAACCTATAAATAGAGTTCATTGGTAAACCTGGAGTAGCTGAAAATATTTAATTTGAACATATTTCAGTTATTTGTATGAATGGATTCAGATAAAGCTTATGTAAGTGACACTTATACTACCATTTATACAGGGTTGTATTCAGTGTATTGTTTATTAATTTCAGGTACCTTTACACCAAATTATCACTGCTTGACCCAACTTAAAAAGTCCAATTGATATGTTTCAAACTGTACCCCACATTTTCAGAAGATCTGGACATGAAATGGCCAGTTTTATTTTAATGATAGGTTGCAAATTCTAATAACTTGAAGATGTGTTGCTTTCAATGGACAAAATTTTTATGCATTCCTAACCCCAAAACTGACACCAGTTTGTGCTGAAATATCACCAAACACAGGTACTAACAGTTAATAGTTTTTGTAATGATATAACAAGACACTTTCCCTTAACAGATCACTCACGGCTGACTACCTGCGTTCTTTCAGCACTTTTCTTGCTGTTTTGTTTTGTACACTCAGCAAATATGCACAAAAAAAGCGCCATGCGCACACATGACGCTCAGTGCTTACGTTTTAATTCAACTTCTTACAAATTCTAGCCTTGCGAACGTGAAGAAACGCAACCTATGCCCAAAGTCGGGGTTATTAAATGAATCTCCCCATAAAGTTGAATCCTTGTAATAAAAATGGTTGTATTTCAGGGTTTGACTGTATTTAATGACAAGTCAGATTTAGCATCTTTATTCTGTAACGGTGAATCTGTAGCATTTTAATTTTAAAGCATCCTTCTACCATACATATTTTGACACCACCCGTTTCATGCATGCTTAATGATAAAGCCTTTAAAATTCCCTATTTGGCCCATTAAAACTTTGCAAGACCCATCAGCTGTACACTGTAATGGAAATGCTGCTGTTTCATGTGGTGTAAAATATGTTGAGACATGAGGAAAAGACATGTCATACTGTGAGATACACCTACACCCTGGAACCTGCATATAGTTGGTAAAGTGCATACAGTAAATGGTGCTCGTTTGCTCATCGTTTTCACAGGTTAAACGGCATGACATCAAAGTCTCGCTCATTTTTGCACATCCTGTAAAGGACCTTGGTTTAGAAAGTAAAACCCCAGGAATGATGTGTTGTGGAGTATTGCATGTCTGTAAAAGCTGAAAGCTGATGAAACTTACTGTCCCACTTATCATGTACTGCTCATATTTAACTGAAGTATTTCCACTTCTCTAGCACTGAAACAATGTTATTATTATACTGGTGATTTTATTGAAAGCACCTCCAATTTTGCACATTTTATGCAGGTGAACAGCTTAGTTACCTCCCCAAGGGTGCAGTAGGGACTCTTGGCATTTGAACTGCTCTGCGTTCCAAACTATTCACCACCTGTTTGCAACTTTATTTAAAAATGTTGGATTTATTCTTGTTTCGAGGCCGTGTAGAACAGCAGCGCCGCAGCAGCGCCGCAGCTGCGTCACGATTCCGCCAACCCGGTAGGCTGTACCTCCAGCAGGAACCTCTAGAGGACAGTGTAGAAATACTTGTTTTCATCGGAAGCTGCACGTTCACAGACTTTCTGCGTTTCCTCTCCTAAGAGCGTGACAGTTTGGTGTTTGATCCATTATAGAAATGCAGTTTTAAGGCTGGCATTGTTTAAATTTTTTGCAACTGGGGTCTTGAACTGAATTAATTTATTTTTCCTAAGTTTAGCTCTAAACACCCCTGGGGGGGTTGAAGCTCACATCACATCTGCTGTGGGTGCTGCGAGCTGCCTGCCTGTGTTCATCAGGAGAAAAAATGTTTTTAATGTTTTTAACAGGCAGCGTGTAGAGCGGTGAGGAGGAGAAAGCCAGAACTAGTTTGTTTTAAAGCAGGGGCAAGACCCTACAGGTGGAGCAACTGCTAGTTTATTTCTGGTAGAGATTGTTACCTTCTTGCCAGAGTGGTAGTGTGAGAACTCAGACACTCCACTATATGACCCGCAGTAATTTATGCAGCGCCAGGGCTGTTGGGTGTGGGTTTGACTGTGGCTCCTGACTCTACGTGGAGTGAGTTTGCATGTTCTCCCTGTGTCTGGTTGGTTTCCTCCAGATACTCTGGTTTCCTCCCACCATCCAAAGACATGTATTTCAGGTTAACTGGCCACTGTAATTTCTACTGGTGAGTGCGAATCGGTGTGTGGTCACGCTGCAGTGGATCCAGGGACAGTTTCATGGCCTACCACCCTATGTTTCTGGCATAGGCTCTGGAGCTCCACAATCCTCCTCAAGATAAGTTGTTAATGACAATGAATGGATGCTTATAGGTTCAGTAATGCATGGTGGCACATTGGGCAGCACAGGTGCCTTGCGGTATCCGGCCTACAGGTTCTGGTGAGGGTGTTTTCCGGGTGAACTGGTAACTCCAGTTGACACACTGTTTGTGTGTGAATGAATGTGTGCTGCGGAGTGTTGTTTCCCTTCTGGAATGAACCCTGCCTGGTGCCCAAGGCTTCTAGGATTTGCTCTGGACCACTGTCACCCCGCACTGGACAAGTGGTTACTGGTTATAGTTGGATGGGTAGATAAATAATGGCATAAATTTCAGATTTATTCTTTCCCTTATGTTTCATATATCACACGGTGCATAGATTTAGTCTGTTATAAAGCAGGGAGGAGATCCTACATGTGGCGAAACTGCAGGTTTACATCTTGTTTTTATTTCTCCCTGAAAGAGGGCTGCATGAAAAGAAGTCTGTAAAAATAACTTCAATTGAATTCATAATTCAGATTTTACACACACACACACACACACACACACACACACACACACACACACACAAATGATCATGTTTGCTAAATCAAAAAGATTAGTAAAATGAAACTCAGCGTTTAATTTGTTGTGACTCATAAAAGGTTCAGAACTATGCACATTAAATGAAAATATGTAATGTGCTGCAGGTTTCTGAACGAATCAAAATGTGACTCAACCACGAAAAAGAAAAATGTTCCATTTTATTTGTCTTCTGTCCATTTAAACATAATTGTCTTAGTAACATGTTATTGCTTGTTTCAGAAATAAATAAAATTTCTTTAAATTATTTTACTTTTGCAAATAAATAAATTAGCTATTTTGCTTAATCTGACCGAGGTAGCAGCCCCAGGTCCCATAAATAAGTTCTCTTACGCATTTCATATTAAAATTGAAACTAGACAAAGCTACTACCTCATATAAATAAGGAAAACTTCAAAGCAGCAACATAAATAATAACTGTATTGTTAATAAATAAAAGTTTTAAATAAGGCACCTCTTTAGCAATATGCCCAAGTTCAATGAACCTGTAAACACTGCTTAAAGAGTGTGGCTGTGGGATGGGGGGTGTGAGGTGCAAGTGGGACCAGTCCCTCTCTCCTCATGGTGCGAAGCTCTCCAGCCAGTCCAGCAGAGAGTCCAGCTCGCCTACAGCCTTCACCACAGCATCCTTGGGCTCCAGCTGAAGGGGGTACGGAAGTGGGAGTGAGACACTAATGCGAGATGTGACCGCGATGTCTGAATGACCCCACCGCCAAGCTCCTTGTGTTTTACCTTGTCAAAGCTGCTTCGTATGGCCGCCAGTGTCAACCTGGTCTTCTCTTGGCACTCACAGAGCACTTGTTCATGCTGGGTGGGGGAAAAGAGAGGGTCAGTTTCACTGGCTGATAGCAAAGCTGCCAGTCCAGCAAGCAGCAAATCCCACTGTTCCCAGTGCAGCCGTGAGTCTAACTGCTGGTTTAACACTGCACATCAGACCTACTCAGTACAAAGCAAACCCATGAAGCCCAGAGACACCATCAGTTTGGTCCTATGCTTCATTGTGGTATTCAGTTGGTACTGGAGACAGACACGTATGGGCCAACTTCTGCTGCGTTCAGTTTGAATAGTGTGTGTTCAGTCGCGCTTTTGTCTGCAAGGAGATCGTGGCTACACCTACACACTGGCGCAGGTCCCTCTTGATGCTGAGGAAGGAGTTGGCCAAGTTGCTGGTGCTCTTTCTATGCTTTGACTGCATGATAGTGTAGCCGCTGAAGACCCTCTCCACGTAGAAGCCCAGCATGTGCTTGAAGAAGCAGCAGCTCTCTGATGGCTGTTGGGAAGATAGAAGAAGCCATAGCCAATGCTTTAGATAACACTGTTTGCTACTCACAGGGGGTTCAGAAGATGATATCACTGCAATTCTACTTCATCCAAGAAGTACAAACCTGGATATCCTGCATGATCTGCTTCTTTAGAAGTCGCACACCATTCTGCTGATCATCCATTACCTGCAGATTCCCAAACAGTGGTCTTATTATGACAGTTGCTCATATTCTACCAGTGTTGCTGTCTGTATCTACTGCAGCTCTCACATCATGCATTGTTTTGTGCAACTAGCTGCTGTTGTATTACTGCCCCAAGATGTCATCTGGTGCTAAACGCTGGTGCCCTTGAGGCTAACCTGGAACATTAAGACATTACCGTACATTGCACAGCTGCCAAAATGGAAATTCCTTGCTGTTGCATACTGTGTACTGTGTTGGTAAGAAAGTTCACTGTGTTTTCTGAACTCAGGATCTGTCAGAGACAAATGTGGTCCAAGTCGGAAGGCGGATCCGCTGTCCCCGGGAGAAACCATAGTTTGTAAATCTGGCTCAGTCCAGCTTTGGGACACTTCCCAAGCAGAAGAGCCCCATGATGCAAGGCTGGTTCTGCGTGTTTCTGGTGTACATTCCAGTGCTTGGTGGAGACCATGCGACTGCTGCGGACCACACCCTCGTGACAGTTTCCGAAAAGCTCGCTGGTATCCGTCTCCACTGTACGTACAGTAACCTGTCAAATACACGTCATCCTCCTGCCTTCTGCCCCCCTCCAGCTACACCGTCGCACGTGGAGCAGACGGGATGATGTCAGCGCTATCAAGGCAACCCGACTAGTCTAACTCGTCGAGAACCTTCACAAAATGAAACCAAACAAATAACTAAAAAGTTTTTTTTTTGAATCCAAAACTAGGGTTGAAGGTCACAGCGTGCATTGACTCACTTACCGCGCTCTGGCGCATCTCACTGAAGCTGTGGCGCAACTCGTGAATGTGGACGGTGACCGGGCAGAAGCCGAGCCGCAGCCGCCTCCCTGCAGCAGGCCTCCAGCCAGCAGCCAGCAGGGCAAGGAGGAGCAGGGCAGGAGCCGCGGAGGACGTCTTCGTAGTCATGGTTCCCGAGGAAGGTGCGCTGTTTCACTCGCTATTGCAGAGATGCGGGCCTCCTGTGTAGCAGAGCCGGCGTTAAAGGTGTCTCTGAATTCTAGTGATCGGAATGCTGCAAAAATCTTATTTTATAGCCTAGTTTTTAGAAAGTGCAGTCAATCCTTTTACAAATCAATCTGACTGTTGCACACTGGACAAATATGCTCTATATATTTTCCCTTTCAAATAGCACACATTTATGGAATATTCGGATGAATAGAATAGAACGTGTTAAAACAGACAGAAATACCGGCAGGATGTTGCACGATGCTCCCGACAGTTAAAACAGAAGCTTAGGTGTGATTCTGTTTGGTGTAGATTGGTCAAGTTCTCTTACCTTAAGATGTGTGTGGTCTGTGAAGTCTGCCTGAGAAGATACCTTTTTATGGCCTCGTCCATGATGAAACCCCATGCTCTTTGTGAGGAGATGGTGGAATTTTTGGAGGGTATTTACCTGTAAATTTAGCTCAGGAGGAAGTTTGACTTCCATTTACTGTACCTTCAGTAAAAGTTTATTGTAAAGGGTAGGACTTTGGCAATCACGCCATTATCATAACAATGCACATAGTTTTCAATCGTTTGAAATATAAAGGCACTATACGTAGAAAAGCTGGATGCCTCTAAGCATTTTACGACGCACGTCAGTGATGCAACCAATATTTTCCTAGACTAATTGACAATGGCTTACTTCCTGTACACCTGGTAACTTGTCCTTCAACTTCCTTAAATATTCCTTGAAGATTTAATTCCCAAAACAGGACTGACGATCAACATCTACTGGGGAACTTTTAATTGGGCGTTAAGTGGATACGGCAGTGTCAAGTAGCGCAGAAAAAACCAGTTCTAAGCCTTATGGAGAGCCAGTGCCACGCCTCTCGTGGTGCCATACATCTTGATTTGAGATGTTTTTTGATGTGGATTTTCTTGCATTGCCCAATACCCCCTCTTTGTGTAGCTTTTTAAAATATTGCTTGTAGAATCCTTGTGTGATGCTGCAGGGGCTTGGAGTGTTAATGACATACAACCACTCCAGTCTCCTCCACTTGTTTATACCGAGCCACATGGCTGAGGAGTCCATTGTATGTTGGGATGGGCAAGATGTGTGATCCCAGGTGAAAACACCTCACTCACTGATGAGAGAGATCAGAGAAGAAGAAGACGCATCCCAGCCATAAGGAGGGCCACAAGTAAGCAAAGAAACCCACTGAAAAGCACCATACTTGCACTGTTTGTGTACTGTTTGTGTGATTAAGTTGTCTCTTAAAGTCATCAGATTCCAACCCCCTCTTGTTCTTTTTGAGTTTCTTAGTACCACAAGTGCAGATTGTTGACCCCCGTCCCCTGGTGAGGCCAGACGAGACCAGCAGTGAGATCAGCTCCATGCTGCCCAGGAGGTGAGGACCCCCTGCTATGATGATGCGATCAGCATCACCTTTGCTCAGCTTTTTCTGTCCTGCACAATGCTGTCCTCAGCAGCATAACCTGTCTCAGCTGCTCATACATGTACAAGCCCAGTGGGGGGGCAGCTGCTGGCATTCGGACCCTCAGAGGTTTATTTTTCTCCCTCGCTTCCTGGTTGAGAGTTGTTTGTTTTCCTCTCCTCAGTTACCTGCAGGTTTTCTGTATTATGCTTAGTGACCTCCATCTACAGCCGCACTGCCTACCTTTTACCCGTTCTGTTGTCTTCATCTGCTGTTCAGCTCCGAGTCTCTGTGTGAGAAGAAGCCTCTATACCAGACAAACTGAATTGAATATTTGTCAGGCCCTGAAGAGGATTGCCTGCAGCACGAACGGTTCCGTTTCCGTTAACTCAGAACAAGAAGGTGACTGGGGTGCAGAACCGCATGATTGACACGCAGGGATACTTTGCCTTGTCCACCAAATCCCAGATTTTGTGATCTGCTGGCAGGGTCACAGTTTGGGATGCACAGAATGGATCCACGGACACCCAAATAGCCTGGAAGACGTGTGATATAAATAACGTCTGACGGGGACGTGGATGGACACGTTTTCATCAGCTCAGTCCAGTTGAGGTTGTTTCGGGGATAATGATATGAACAGTACTAGGAGGACCACATGGTTATTGGTGTAGTTTGATTGATAAGGGTCACTTCTTGAGGAAAGAAACTATTTAAGTCTTGTGAGTTTTTTTGTTCTCAGTGGTCCAGGGTTTGAGGGAAGTTGTTGGAATAAATCAAATCCAGGATGCAAAGTCTGAATGTTTTCTCGTCACACAGTAACCTCCTTACTGTCAAGTGAGTGTTGTGTGAATACCACAGTGCCCTTTGGCATTGTTGCTGTTGAGGTGTGTCCCTTCAGGGCCTCAGCTGACATTGTTTTGCATGGATTCTGCCAGTTGGAAACTACTGTGTCACACAGCATGCATCTCTTTGGGACGATTCGTGTCGCAGCCCCTTCTTTCCCGCTCGGGTCCTAGGTCTCGCCTCGGTGGAATGTCTTCGAGATGAGGTGGAACAGAATTTTCACAGCATGAATGTGCCTCCTGAGCAAGAACTTTGTGCTAGTACTGAGTCAGCAGAGTCTAAGAATGTTTCCCAGTACAGTCATCTCTCGATCGTCGGTTCCTTAAAATGCAGCGTAAATTGAAAACTCGAAAGTCGAGAGATAAGTTGAGGTATTATTTTTTAAGGGAAAAATAACGATGCCCATCCAAAACCCCCAAATCAGCTAATTAAATAATGTCTTTTACACGTTTGGATGAAATTGCGGCAGAATTTTTCCTTGTTCTTTTCACCTGTCTTTTTGGCTGGAACGTGTTGTGTTGAACAGATCTTTGTGTAAATTGAGCAACGCTATGAAAAATCAAATTGCGTTTTAGTGAAAACGGATAAAATCGAAACCTTGCAAAACGAGGGACGCCTGTGTACGGATGAGGCAGGGGACGAATTTCATCCCTTTACAAAAAGCTAACAGTAAATCTGTCTGATGACTTATATGAATTCTAGATGATTTTGGACAGCGAACCGTGGTACTTAACCGCACTTCAGAAATAGTGCAACTTTCCCTCATGTATTGTGCTGCACAGGCACCTTTATATGCGACGTGTTTGCAGAACCTTGTTGAGCCCAGTTGCCTCTGACACGGTGGTTTTTAGCCTTTTCTTAGCTGTGACACCCTCACGTCATCTGTTCTGGGCTGCTCCACGGGCACAGCTCCTCCAAGAACCGTATTCTGTCAGTGAGTAATAAAGCGAGGTGTTGCCTCTCAGACAAACCAACTCATCGACTAATGAAAACGTGCTGAGGCGGGGGCAGCTGTAAACGCAGAAACTGGTGCAGATGAGATGGTTGGTGTTGTGTTTGCTTACTTCAGCTCCATCCTTGATCATGTGCTGCACGTAACATTTAAAAAATGGACATCTGTTCCCTTCTCTTATACTGATACACATACAGTCATCCCTCTAACCCTAAAGGGGTGTCACTGTTTTTTGGACCGGTTGCGCTGATTAATACTTAAGAATAAGAGACTCAAGTCAGTGCGAAATGACCGATACTCCTCTGGCTGGTTTATATCGCGTTGCGGACTGTGGACAGTTACACTCAGCGTGTTGGTTGAAAAACCTGTTGTCATTAGCAGGGTGGAGAAGAAGGGCTGCAATGAAGCTCCTGCCGGGTTTTGTGTCTGTATTGGAACAGCTTAAGGGATTTAGATATTGTAACTTTAAAACTACTTTCTTTTCTCCAAAAGCCCGACTCCCACACATAGCACGGAATCAGTGGATCCACCTACTGTGTGCCGTGTGTGACTGTGTGAAACTGCAGATTTCCTTTACTGATAAGGCTACAGTGCTAAATGACAATAAGAAATGGAACTTTATTGTGTCATTGTTTCTAGAAAAAAGAAAAGTCTTGTTTCTGTGAAAGAAGGAAACTGACTTATTATCCACTTTTATCGAGAGGAGAAGTGAGTTTATTTTAAGTGACTGACAGATGAAGCTTTCAACTTCACTTGGTTCAGGTGATCTTCTCATCCTCGGTGTCAACATGGTCTCAAGGAAAGTGCGAGGAAAATGAAGGAAATGTGGAAAAAATTATATTCAGCGTGTGACACCGGGCTGTATGGGGCATTCAAAATGGGGCTATTCAACTGACCGCAGCTGCTGTCTTAACCTGAGATGAGCATCTTGAGACTTAATTCATTTATTTCATTTTATTTATTTGCTTCGTCGTTTTATTTTGTAAAATTTCTCTGCTGTGCAAATGCACCTTATTATGGGCCCAGCTGGTGAGTCAGCAGCAAACTGTGTTTAGATAAAGCTGTGGATCTTTAGATCTTGAGTTTTTGTTCAGAATTGGTCAGCAGTTCACACCGAGCCTTTAAAGAGCCGTAAATAAATCTACAATAAATTAAACAAAACTGGGAATCAATGGAGGAACATCTCTTTGTGAAGCTTTTGCTAAATGTGACTTAGTGGGAAAGGTGTTTTTCAGAGTTGATGAAAAAGTACTTCCATCAGACAAACGTGGGAATTTACAGGGTTTTAGGCAGAATGTTCCAGTCATTCCAGTTATTCCGCAGGTAGCTGTGCACACGTAAAACGCATCACAAAGGGCTCAAACGTCACAGCTTC
This sequence comes from Arapaima gigas, assembly GCA_900497675.1. Lineage (NCBI taxonomy): Eukaryota > Metazoa > Chordata > Actinopteri > Osteoglossiformes > Osteoglossidae > Arapaima > Arapaima gigas. The sequence continues at coordinate 305,633 of UFQX01000370.1, read as the reverse complement.
TCCTCGGGGAACTTGTTCAGCTTCAGTGGCTGCAGACCAGGGCCGTGTGCTTCCACTTGCATATGTTCAGTAAAATTCATTATGTTTTCCCTGGAAATAATTATTACTTTGGTATTGTAAACCATACAAGGAAAAATACCACTACAATCATTACTGGCAGATTTTGCCTCGATGCTTTAAAGACTTCCCGCAACAAACAGATGACAGTTGCAGTTTCCTGGGAAATATTTAAATCACACCAGTTTTTGGATTGTTTCGAGGAAGAACATCAAACCCATCTAGGATGCCTGTGAGTGCGTGTGTGTCTGTCTCACACGCTGTACTTCTGGGATGGGCTGCAGGCCTCTGGGACCATGAGCTGGAATAAGCGGTTAAGGATCCAGAATAAACGTGAGAGGGGCTGTGACGCTGTGATTGGATTTGCAAACAACCTGAGTTTCAGACTTCGGCTGCGGTTATGTTTCTAAAGTCGAGACCCCGGATTAATTCGAGGTCACCCGTAAATAACTAGGTAAGGGGTTAGACCCCCTGGTGTTTAAGCAACCCTAAAGTGTCCCCATATTCTTGTCGAGTACTACTGTTAATATTGCTGTCTGCCCCTGCACTTACAGTGGTGCTTGAAAGTTTGTGAACCCTTCAGAACTTTCTATATTTCTGCATAAATTTGACCTACAACTACATCAGATTTTCACACAGGTCCTAAAAGTTGATGAAGAGAACCAAATGAAACAAATGAGTCAAAAAAATTAGACCTGGTCATTTATTTATTGAGAAAAATGATCCAATAACACATATCTGTGAGTGGCAAAAGTATGTGAACCTTTAGGATGAGCAGATAATTTGAAGGTAAAATTAGAGTCGGGTGTTTTCAGTCAGTGGGATGACAGTCAGGTGTGAATGGTTGACCTGTTAAAGAACAGGGATCTTTCAAAGTCTGACCTTCACAACACGTTTGTGGAAATGTATCATGGAATGAACAAAGGAGATTTTTGAGGACCTCAGAAGAAGAAGAGTTGTTGATGCACATCAGGCTGGAAAAGGTTACAAATCCATCTCTAAAGAGTTTGGACTCCACCAGTCCACAGTCAGACAGATTGTGTACAAATGGAGGAAATTCAAGACCATTGTTACCCTCCCCAGGAGTGGTCGACCAACAAAGATCACGCCAAGGGCAAGGCGTATAATAGTCCGCGAGGTCACAAAGGAACCCAAGGTCACCTCTAAGCAACTAAAGGCCTTTCTCACATTAGCTGATGTTAATGTTCATGAGTCCACCACCAGGAGGACACTGAACAACAATTGTGTGCGTGGCAGGATTGCAAGGAGAAAGCCGCTGCTCTGCAAAAAGAACATTGCTGCCCATCTGCAGTTTGTTAAAGATCACCTGGACAAGCCAGAAGGCTATTGGAACAGTGTTTTGTGGACGGATGAGACCAAAATACAGCTTTTTGGTCTAAATGAGAAGCGTTATGTTTGAAGAAAGGAAAACACTGCATTCCAGCATAAAAACCTCATACCATCTGTGAAACACAGTGGTGGTAGTGTCATGGTTTGGGCCTGTTTTGCTGCATCTGGGCCAGGACAGCTTACCATCATTGATGGAACAATGAATTCTGAATTATACCAGCAAATTCTAAAGGAAAATGTCAGGACATCTGTCCGTGAGCTGAATCTCAAGAGAACGTGGGTCATGCGGCAAGACAACGACCCTAAGCATACAAGTCATTCTACCAAAGAATGGTTAAAGAAGAACAAAGTTAAGGTTTTGGAATGGCCAAGTCAAAGTCCTGACCTTAATCCAATAGAAATGTTGTGGCAGGACTTGAAGCAAGCAGTTCATGGGAGGAAACCCACCAACATAACAGAGTTGAAGCTGTTTTGTAAGGAGGAATGGTTTAAAGTTCCTCCAAGCTGATGTGCAGGAGGAGTATTTAACAGTTTCTGAAACGTTTAGTTGCAGTTATTGCTGCACAAGGGGGTCACACCAAATACTGAAAGCAAAGGTTCAAATACTTTTTCCACTCACAGATATGTGTTATTGGATCATTTTCCTTAATAAATAAATGACCGGGTCTAATTTTTTTGACTCATTTGTTTGATTTGGTTCTCTTTATCTGCTTTTAGGACTTGTGTGAAAATCTGATGTAGTTTTAGGTCAAATTTATGCAGAAATATAGACAGTTCTGAAGGGTTCACAAACTTTCAAGCACTACTGTAATAAGCTGTTACCCCCCTGGAACCGAGCCCTGTGTGTAAAAGCTGTCTGCGGTATTTGCCACAGGACTCCGTTAAGAGAAAAGGCCACGAGAGGTCAGTGTAGCTCCAGCGGAGGCTCTAGATGTCAGGGGCTGTCACAGTCCGCAACGTCCACCACAGTTTCCACTTCCACAGCTCATCTGTGGCCCGGCAGCGTCAAACACACACAAAACCTCACATCTCATCGGTATCAATGACCCAGTCAAAGTCGAGTCAGCATTTTAAATGCCGAAGATGTCCGAGTCCAGTCCAGTCAGAGATGCGCAGAACAGCTTCGCCTCAGAACTGCATTGTTTACTGCAGTGTTTTCAGACCACAGTCACTTTTAGGGCTCTAAGTACTGAAATTATTCAAAATAAAAACCACAAATGTACAGATTATAATACACAGCAACTCCTAAAAGTGGATCTTTCTTTAATTCCACCCAAAGCTGTTTGCATATTTCCCTTGTATTTGTGTGTATGTACAGGTTCTCAGTGGAACTGCGACTGCCCTTAACCACTGACACATATTGTCCTTCACCACTTTTTCTACAATTCACTCATACGGCTTTTATGCTTGTAGTTCCTTCCACAAAATTCATTTCATACGTTGACCGCGTTTTCACCACTCACCAGCTGCCACTTTCTCTGAAGCTCCCTGGAATCACTGCTTATTATTTAACTATGTTTTCTTCTGCATCTTAAACACAGCCGAGCCGGACCAGAAGGTGGCAACCCTGAACCAGGGCTTCTTTCCTTCTGACCCTCCAGGGTGGCCGTGGAGGTCTTCCAGGACGTCCCAAGACATTCGCTGTCCCCTTCCTCCATTTGCAAACAGCTAGAATGTTCTAGTAGAGACAATCAAACCGTGTTGGATCACCACGTTTTACCTTCTATTTCAGAACAAATGTACTTGATGAGTCAAAGTGAGTCAATCAAAGGCCTAAAGAAGAATCGGCCACATTTTCCCAGCCTGAGGGCACAGTCGGCAGCAGCTGCTGGTAAGATGAGCTGTAGGAGCACGACCGTGTTTTTACACTGTTTTAAAAAAGGCTGTGGTTTAAAGTGCTTATATTGAAGGCGACTGTCGCATGTTTTGCAGAGAGAAAGTCGCTGGTGAAAACGGCCGAGATGTTCAGAACATAAGGCAGCTGGATCTGTCTGCTCAGGAACGGCCACCGTCAGGCGCCAGAGGCCGTCAGAGCGTTTGCGCTGCACCGTGTCACCAGGCAGAGACCCCCAGCCTCCGTCCCACTGGCACCGGGGAAGAATCGTCAGAGTTCTTCTAAGGTCTTGGGCTAAATCAGATGTTAATGTCAAAATCTATGAGCTGAATCAGTTTTTCCTGCACTGCTCTGCTTTTGCGTGCTGTAAACACCGTTACTGCAGTTTAATAACTGTTTACCGTACGTAAAGCAGCGGCACGAGCTTTTATTTCCCAAAGTACGACAGCAGCTGATCGATTATATGTTTGTCCGCATGTTGTTATTTCCCAGCATTCTGAGGAAACCCGTCCAGAAAGGTGCCATTTTAACCATCTGTTGTATCAGCTGCTACCTTTGGTGCATTTCGCAAACAAGGGAGACGTTACCTTACGGTGCGACAGGAATAATAAACATATTTTTGCATAAAGAGGCAGATTGTGTGGAGAAGACAAGCGCATTGCTGCAGAGATGTGTAAGTGCAGGAGTTGGGTAGAGGGAGCGAGGTTCTCCACAGAAACAGTGACGGGGCCTTCGCTTAGGATGGTTTTCTTCTATGCAACCGTTTGGGCATCAAATGAGGGCTGAAAGTGACCCTCCCGCCCAGATGGACGTTTACACGTTAAAATCGAGGAGAACTCGGTAGTTTATTCCTCACAGCAACGTTCTGCCGTCCATCCAAAGTGCAGTTCCTGCTGATTCTGGGGCTGCAGTAGCCAGCTGTGGTTCATCCTCACGCAGGATGTCCCACACAGGCATGACGCACAGCTAAAGTGAACAGAACGTGCAGAATTTCAACTGCAGAAACGCAGAGCTTTGTTACGGAGTTTCCCGTTGTTTTTTTCCATGACAAACTGATCGAAACCCAGTAACCAAGAACCAATAACCTCAACCAGATCTTGTCTTACAAGCTATGAGCCGGAGTCCTGCCGTGTACAAAACTTACCTGTGGAATCCGCCTCATCCGCATTTCTATAGTGTTCCTCACTGGAAATTATACAGACCAGTTTGACCAGCAGTTAATTTTCCATTTCCGACATATGGATTTATTTTCTCTCTAGGCCAAAGTTGCGTTAATAGTTTATTTATGCAGGCTAGACAACCAACAGCTTTTATTTAACATTAAAAAGAAACAAAATATATGATTTTTCTTTCTAAAAGCTTTTGTTAGATTTGCTGGTCCAGAAGTCTGGCCGATGCCAGAAGAAGGAAGACGGATAAATCCAGAACTTACCTCCCGCCTCTCAGCCCCTCGCTGATTCAACACGGATTGAAAAGGTGCTGCAAATGTCAAAGGAATTTCTAGAAGAATCCTAGAATGTTCTTTTTTTGGCTAAGATATTGTATTTGGGTTTGAAAGTGCAGATTGCAACACACAGTAATACATTTGTTTTGTACACAAGTGATTTATACACAAAAGGAAAATTCGGGGGATCAGTTTCACACAGAGAAGCGGCAAAACACAGGCGCACTGTGGACGTCTTCAACTACACGGTAGTCATGTGTGTCACGTATTTTTGACCCATCTGCTTAAATGCGTTAAGAATCCCTTCCTTTCCGACATTTCCTTTGGTACTTTTGCTTCATGCGCCATAATTATGTACAAAACCAATCCTAATGTGGCTTTATTTTTAGGCGAATTGCACTCATTGTTTCCGTTTATTATTATTATAATTATTATTATTTCTACAGACAAAACATAGAGGCCAAGTACCATGATAACTACAAATACATTCATGCTTGTATGAAAGTGTCAGAAAGACAAGTTTACAGGAATGCAGGTTAAAAAAAAAACGAATTTAAAAGGTCACTAGTTTCATATTTTCAGATATTTGAGTTGAGCGAAAACCTTGTCTGCGGCACAGAAACCTGTCACTGATTTGTTGTCCTTCTTTTTCTTTGCTCGAAAGTCTTGGAGGCCACGAGTGGGTCGGCCGATCAGGGCAGGCGACCGTGGGAGACTGTGGGGGGCGGGGCTCTAAATGACAATAGAACGCAGGTGTCTAAAGCACATGATGATGTCCATGGGGACCGGAGGACTCAGGTGGTTCCCGTCCAGCCTCAGGTACCTTAGCTTGGGCAAGATGTGATCGTCGTACTGGTTCATCAGCATCACTGGCAAGGGACAAATTTCTGTGCCGTTGATGGCTGGAGGAAAGACAGGGATTGATTACCCAGTTTTTACCGCATCGACAACAATGATGGTCACAGAATCGGTGCTGTGGCACCCTGGCAGTGAGGGTGGCTGGGACTGTGTGATGTCGCTACGATGGATTATCGTGATGATCAACCGCAATAAAACCCCAGTTGGGGATCTAGGCGTCTTTGCAAATTAAGTGAACGAAACACTGGGGTAAAAGGTCATCAGTGCAGTATAAATGGAGATATTTATATGGAAATGGCTGAATATATGTGCATTTGTTTCTCTAAATGTGCTCCTTCATTCTGAAGGAATGGTTTTTGAAAGTAAACTGATGGGCTGTATTCAAACAAAGTGTAAATTAGTGTAAGACTGCATGGTAGGTGGAAGAAAATGAAGTTGAGAAGTACAAGTACAGGTGCAAGTTTGTGCTCATGTTCTGGTGTCTGTTTAAGGAGGACATGCGATGTGGTGCAACGCGGTGCGGTACCACGGTGACGTACCACTCTGTCAGGCCCGAGCTTTAGACGCAAGCTAGGTTGTTTATACATTTAATAATGGCGAAGAAATTGTTTAGAAATAATGTTCTGAGGTTGGCAAATCACTCACTCACTAATCGATACACTATCGCTGTTACTACCCTTCGGCGGCTGAAAAAGATATTTAACCAAAGAAATACATAGTAGTGACAATTTATGCAAATGGTTTAACAAACTGCTGCCGTCTGGGTTTTGTGTCAAACGGCCCGTGTTTGCAACGTTTCAGTGGGACTCACCCTCAATGTCATTGTTGTTGAGGTACAGTTGCTCCAGATGGGTGTTGAAGAAGGGCACGGTGCTCAGCCTGTTGTGGGCCAGGTGCAGATCCAGGAGGGTGGACACATTGAACACCTTCTTGGGGACCCCTTTGTCGCTGAGCTGGTTGTAGCTCAGCCGGATGAAGGCCAGGTTGTGAAAATCCTTGAAATAGTCCGTGGGGATCTCCTCGATGTTGTTCTTGTCCAGGAAGAGCTGGTAAATGTTTGAAGGCACATTGCTGGGCATCTTCCTCAGGATGTTGTGAGCCAAATTGAGCTGCACCAGGTTCCTTAGGCCTCTGAAGATGTTCTTGCCCAAGTCGCTGTCGCTCAACTTGTTATGGTGCAGGTCAAGCAGGGCCAGCTGTTCCATCTTGTTGAAGACCCCGATGGGAATCTTGGTGATTTGGTTGTGGCTGAGTCGCAACTGCTCCAGGCTGGATGGAAGGTCGTTGGGCACCTCCTTTAGGTTGTTCCGCTCCATGTACAGGAATAGCAGGTTCGGGAGCTTCTCAAACACCTGCCGCTCTACCCTGCGGATGCGATTGTTATCCAAGTTGATCCACTTGAGCTCGGTGGCATTCTTGAACGGCTCAGCTGTCACCTCATCAATGTAATTGTTCTGGAGGTAGAGGTAGTGGGTACGCGATGGGATGATGGGTATCTGCCGGATGTTACGGCTTTCGCAGTACAGGGCGTTTGGGTATGAAGAGGGGCAGAAACATTCCCTGGGACAGTCTGGGAAGATGGACGGTGGGCCCAGAATTGGTGGGGGGAAGTCTGTAGGTTCCTTGGGCTCAGGGCGTGGGGGGGGCGGCCTTCTAGTCGGTCTGGGTCTTGGCCTTGGCCTTGCCCTCTGAGCCCAGACAGCCCCAAGTAGCAGGAGGATCAGCAAAGAATAGAATCCAAACCAAAGCTTCATGGTCCTGGAGAGGAGAACAAATAACAGGTGAGAAGTTTCATTCCTCCTCTTCTATAATGTTCTACAGTTACACAGATCTGCTCAGCACTCGTCACGGTGTTAGATTAGATATTGTAGGCACCTGAATCTCATTACTCCAGGCAGATATTTGAACAACGAGAGCAGGAAAAATGGCGGCAAATATGTATCTGCATCTAGATCTCTTTGCTAAAAATCCAGGTCCATCCCGTGTCAGCCATTACTATGCCGACTTTTGTTTTAAAGTCCGAGAACTTATTTGTTTAACGATAATTAATTTATAAAAACACAAGCACACATCTGCATAAGAAATGAATAACTAGGATGTTCTTGCAAACTCTCTGGCTCCCCATTACAAAGTAGAGGTCGCTACTTGGACCCCCATCCAGTGATGATGCTGAGGGACTGAGTGACTTTACTCTCAGTACCAACTCAAGCTCACAAGGGTAGGAGCTTTATTGCAATGCAGAGGAACTTCTGGTACCATTTTCATGAAACCTACTTGGTAAGAACCCCTGCTACTCTTATTACACAAAAATGAAAACTAATAATGAAGAGCAGCATCACTGATGTTTTGCTAAAGCGAGGTTCTCTTCAGCTACCGGGAAGATCTGACTCAGGACCTGGCTGCAGAATCTGGAGGAGCTGGAGAAACAGCCCTGGCAGGTTGGGAATGGGATGTGTACTGTCTGGGTTTGGCTGGTTAGGCTCACCTCAGGAAGGCATCTGGCCATAACCTGGTAGAGCTGGAGCTACACCAGCAGGGAGATGCATGAGGTCCTGGCCACCATAGTTCTTCAATATTCAAATGAACCCCATGGGCTGAATGAAGCTTCTCTTTTCATTTGTGACAAAAATATTTCAGGGCATATTTGAAAAAAAATGTTTCTATACTAACTAAAAAATACTAAAAGTCTGTTTTATCCCCAGATGAAAAAGAAATGTGGCCCTGAGTCTGCACAGTTCTGCTTTGAAAGCATTTGGTTACATACAGCCCAAAAGCCGGTGTAACTGCCAGAGATGAAGTAACACGCCAGTGATCTCCTCTTGTTGGCACCATCTGAGTGGGCAAATTGTGAGGATCCACATATGGTAAGACGGTTAGTGGTTTTATACTCACATTTTTTTAAAAAAAAAGATAATGTTCTAGAGCCTGATGAAACCACGGGGGTTAAAGATTTTGGGGGTGGAACAGTTGTGCGGTGCAGGGAGGGAACCATCATGACGACTACCAGCACCTCGAGGTCCTCCGGAGGAGGCAGTGCAGGCCAGGCAGCCGGAGTGAAACTTTCTGCTGTGTCTTCAGCGGGAGATATAAGCTGTCAGTGGATCTTGGTGTTTAAGTTCATGAAACACATATGGTAGGCAAACATCTGTCCCGTTTTCATTCACAGTAAGGCGGCAGACTCAGGCGCACAGTTTAATGACAGCACTTAAATATGGAATGTGGCTGTCAATGCCAGGCAAGGCGGGAAGAAGACACGTGTTTCTTGAAATTAACTGGGTACCGACAAGACGGCATTAAACAGCAGATTAACTGGACCACCAGAAATAAAGTTTAAAGGCAGATTATCAGGTGTGAATTTGGTAGGAAGCAAATGACAAACAGACCCATTTTATAACAAACACAAAATGACGTCAGAGGCAGCCTGACACATCTCCTGCAAAGCCCTCATGATGCCAGACGGGTGTGTCTTTTGGGGATCGAATAGGTTCACGTTTGTGGTTCTGGGTCTGTGACACCCTAAAGTGGCTGTGGTCCTACTAGTAATAGTCATCAATGACCGTGAGACGCGATAGCAAAGTGCCGAGTCAAACGCAACGCAGGTTAAAGCTGTTTGGTGTATTTGAATTGGCCCACACGATTCATCTCAGTGAAATTCCGGTCACTGTCTGAACATTGCGTTTTCTGCGTGTCGTCGTGCAGTGATTCAAATGTCTGCAGTTTCAGATAGAATGGGGGTTACGCGCTTATTTAATTGGTTGCGTTTCGTTCAGGGGCTGTGCCAGCAGCTCACTGACGCTCGGGTGCCAAGTGACAGTTCGTAAGGACACTCACGTTCTGCCGAGGGAGCTCATTGGATGCTCTACCAGATGTTTCACATGGAGGTGAATGTTCTACACTTTCAGCCATGTACAGCTGAGGAAAATGGCTGTTTTGGTGCTGGATGGTTTTAATAAGCCTTCAGCAAGACTTTTGTACGAGATAATCATACTTCACGAGGGATACAAATGTACCGTGTTACTGTTTACGATGGGCTTTGCATGCAACAAGCTAACATGTAAGTGTTTGCAACTGTGCAGATCTTTTGAAGGAGCTGCTGTCAGTTGACAAGATGATAACTTCTAGCAGCAGAACAATGTGGTGACTGCACATATTCAGGCCTTAAGACTGGCCAAGGAGGAGCTTCTTTCTCCTGCAATGGGATATTTCACACAAAGCCTGGATTGTGGTGAACTGGGAGGGTGGGACTGATGGGAGAGATGACCTACAGATGTTTGGCTACCACTCCCTGGCTAAGTGACAGCTACCTCATCAGGGAAACATGGAGGCCAGGGGCCTGCAGGAGATCAGGAAACCTCGAAGGAGCTCTGTTTGTCTCTGCATTACATGCCACCCCTTCTCTCTCTCGTCCTCTCTTTTTTTGGTTATATGTCCATATTTGCACTGTGTGTGTGTGAGAGAGAATTCTGTCTCTAGACTTTAATACCACACAGGAGAAAAAGTGACTTTATGTTTTGCCAAACTAAGGAGGTGTGAAGCATTGGAAACTCTTTATGAATATTTAAATTTTGGAAATGTAGCAGGTCAAGTAAACCATATATATTTAAAATAGTTAAAAACAGTTGTTCAACTACCATTAATCTGTTTGTTTTCTAGTACAATGAAGCTTTTTACTCAGGTGATGAGAGGTGTTGAGGCTCCAGTAACATCCAGATTTTGCCAATTATGAGTGACGGGACATAAATTGACTTCTTTGTGTCGTAGTGAAAACAATATTTAATCGGGCAGTAAAAATAGGCTTAAATTTCGTCTCCACAAAACTGATCACATTCTTTGGCCCCGACGCACAAGTTACCCAACTACTTTCCCTTCTAGTCATCCAAGATATTTCTGAAGAGTGGATTTTTCCATTCTGTAAAAATACCGAAGATCATGTGATGCCCTCCTGCTGATGGAACAAAGCAGCTACTTAAATACACGGCCTGATTTAATATGAACCCTTTTCTATGGCAAGAGAAACTTAACTTTTGCACTGAAGTTCTCCACTCTTAGACTTTATATGGAACCTGGCAGTTCCAGGTTTGTCACAGGTTGTTTGCAGTGTGTCTACCTAACAAAGGTCTCCAGAGCAGGAAGCTGATGCCTGGTCGTGTGGAATGTTTTGTACAGACCCAGAAGAGACCTGAATTCCAATTCCAACATCTTTGCTAAATTCGTCCCACTTTCCTCCTTAAAATGTAACAGACATATGAAACATTCATTACAATGCTTTCATTTCACGTCACTGAACTGAAATAACGCAAATATCCGTTGCGACAGTTTATAGTGAGAGCTGTACGTTGCATTATGCACGTTTGTTTACATGTTTCTCTGAGTAATATACCTCATCCACACAGCTTTTTTCTCCAGACTTTTAAATCTTAAGGTTATTCTCAATTCGGTGAGTCAGAGAAAATACTATAAACACTGCTGAACCCAACAAAGGGATGATTGTGGTCAAGAATGGTCAAGATTTAGCGGTCAGTAGACTGGAAGATTCCTCATATGGACTTGGCAGAGGTGAACTAATCCTTCGAGCAAATCATGATTTGAGGAACTGTTGCTAACAGTTGTTTTTTACCACACTAGACCCCCCGCTGAAATAAAAAGCACGTGAAACTTAGAAAAGAGATTAAAACCCTTTATCTCCTTGCGTTTTCTAACACAGACTAAACAGATAAAATGCAACCCAAGCCCCTAACTCAGCTTTCAGGAGATATTTCTGCCAGCAAAAGTCCACGCTCTGCCAAAGAGCAACACACAGCCTGCCAACAAACAAACCTGGAGAGATATTTGGTTTGGGGGCAGCTGGTTTCTATAGAAACACACAAGTACCTTTCATCAGCTCGCAAACGCCAAGCTGCTGCTTTCCAGATGCACGGATTTCGCTCGAACAGCAGGATTTTCCTGCCTAATGCATCTCCCCTGTGAAGAACAGCAAGAAAGGGCTATTCTCCTACCTGTAGCTGGTACCTGCCCTCCTCGATGAAGCTGCGAGGTCTCTCTCTCTCTCTCTCAACGCTCTTCTCTTTCTTATTCTTCCTCCCTCCCTCCGTCCCTCTCTCTCCTCCTGGGGCTTAGCAGTTTGCCTATTTGGACCCCTCTCCTCCCAGATACTTCCTCTGAAGGTCAACAATGCTGCCTTTATCCTCCGCCCAGAAAAAGCAGTTAAGCTCTGAAACACACGCCCATCCCTCCAGAGAGCAGTGTTCACATCCTCCTACAGCTCAGCCTGGAGCGAGAGTGACCAGACCTAGAGAGAGAAACATCTAAGATGCCACCTCACTCCACCCTCCATTGTAGCATTTGCCTCATGGCATTCATATGAACACCACTGCGCCCTTCACGGCACCTTTCCTTCTTTTGCCAAGGTAGCGTTGCGCCTCAGTCCAAAATGTTGCCAACAAGCAACCGTGGTTTTCACCGGTTAGAAGGGGGCCTTTGGGACCAGAATGGTCCATCAAACCCCCGGCCTGCGTGGCACCTCGCTGTGGTTCTGGGGTGGGTCGATGTTTTTCTCCCCCTGGTTTTGTGGTTCTTAGCTGAAGCTGAAGGGAAAAGGGGAAAATGCTCCCTCATAATCACATTTGCAGAAGGACAGGAGAAAACTCCTTCATTTGGAGCTCCACAGTCAGTTCTGTTTTCCTTGGATGTGTTCTGCATTCCTCCGCCGGCAAGATAGGGCGATTGTGTTTATTGCCGCTCGCACGTTCAGGACTGTTCACACAATGACAACCATACTTCAGCGTCTGGAAAAGGCTAGAAAGCGACGCACTTATCGTCTAAGAATGTTTCTCGAGACCTTTGTATTCCTGCCCTGCTGGAGGGACTCTTTGGCTCTCAGGCCAAACAATTTGACCGCTGTTGTTTGTTTCAAAGCCTTTCGATCGCTTGCTAGCCGTCGTGAGCTAAACCGTTTCTTTTTTGTCGTCTTGAATTGCGTTGTTTTTCTTTGTACCCTTGTATTTCGAAACCCGTAATATTTTCTGCGGTCGTCCCCTGAGCTGCGATAATTATACTTTGATGTTTTTTTTCTGATGGGAAAGAACGACTTCAGGCCCCCTTGAGAATGATGTGGATGAACTGTTTCTGTAAACAAGAGACAAAAAGCAGAAGAGCATATTAAACAACATGACCAAACTTTGCTTTTATTGCTCTTTGCGATACTTTTTTTCTTATATTTTCTGCGGGAAACTATATTGGATATTATGTCACTCGTGTCATAAGTCTCATGATAAATAAACCCCAAGAGTACGATTGGTATCGTTTTTATGTTACGGTCTCATTTTCTAAGGAGCAGAAAAAATACTAGAATATTAACATTTCCGTTTCTTAATACGATATGGCAAGTTCCTGAGGCAAAAGATCGTTTGGGCTCAAAAATACAAAAGTTGTCTTGGAGGCCAACATTCCAGCCCTTCTTCTGGGACCCATTGTGCTCTACAGGCTTTGTTCCAGATAAGCTGTAAATAAGCCTTATTCTTCTGCCCATCGAAAGACTTAAATCACATCGAATCACAAGTGTCGTCCGAGGACTTGTTATGAGCCAGAATTGAGGAGCAACAGATCTGAGCTAATGAGGCAAAATTCCTCTACATAAATGTACCGACAACGAATTAATAATAATCGATTAGGAACCTTCCGGTTACGATGATAATGCCCTGCAAACCAAGCCGGTTGTAAATGCCGGTGTCATGTGTGTTTTCATTTTCAATATGTCCGATTCAAAGTTTTTCAGCAAAGACGAGGTATTTATTTGAAGGGCAGAGCGATAAGAGGACAAGCTGGTGAAGGAAAGATCAGGAAGAGGCTGGTTTGTTTGTGACTTGGGCTTCTTTGCTGTAGAGGCTGGCCTGCGAGAATCTGATCGAAATTATTACCGCATCACAGAAGAATCCCATTCCATTAGGCTGCTGGGATGGATTGGCGCCAACCAATTTTAAAGAGGAGTTGTGTCAACTGCAGATGTTCCGCAGCTGAGGAGGCCACAGAATGAGATGGTTGACAAGGCAGAGTCATGGGTGGCATTTGCGGTGTAGCAGTGAGCTCTTTGCACTGCGTAATTCACTATGGAAATGCCGTCACGATTCAATTGTTTAGTCCTACTAAAATGTTTGGAACGAAACCAGCTGGAACGTTTATAAAACAGCTTCTTGAGGAAAATTCCCAGTTGCTAATCCTTGACGTTCGATTTTATAACCTCACGTCGCAGATAGAAAGGTGGTCCGTCTGTATAGTTTCATCACTCATGTAGCCCTTTGAAACCTTCTTGTGACCAGCACGACGGACGCGCCATCTTATCGTGAGCCTTAGTCCAACTGATGTCTGAGCGATGCTTCCCTGTTTGTGAAAGATGCTAATGTATGACCTTTGGTTCCAGGTGCTTGTGTGGTCCACTGCGGTCTGTGGATCTTCTTGGATGGCTGCCCTGCATGGTCAACCTCCACAACCTCCTCATTTAACCAAAACGTGGTTGAGCAGCGAGATCCTGGACCTCCTGTGAAAACAAACTCACTTTCCTTTCCTGCATTAAACTGCAGAGTCCTTCAACTTTGGTGTTTGCAAGGAACATCATTTTTGGGAAATTCTGCACGTGCAAAAGTCACCAGAGGAATAAAAACAAACAGGCGCCTTTTCTTGGCGCCCACGACGATTGACAGCGTTGCAAATATCGTTCGGCCGCAAAGGAGTTGTTTGATGAATGATGATGGCGAATGAGAAGAGTTGATTCAATGAGTTGGATGGATCCATTTAGGCTGTTCAATGTTCTGGCTGGCTCCAGTCACCAGATTTCTTGGTTCCTTCAAGTCTTGTTGGTGGGTTACAGGTCAGCCACATGCCCAGGTGATGGTTTACAATATTAAGATCATCAGAGGCACAAAAGCTATCCATGTTGTTTCTGTGCTTTATGCCTCTCATAACCCTTGGGAGAAGTGTTCTCTGGCTCCTCACACTTCAAAAAGTTTAGCCAGGCTCACTGGAAGCGAGAAAGAGGACACTGAAGGGCTTGAAAAAGTGATGCTGGTGGTGACTGGAATGCAGTTGGGGTGGGGTGAAATCCTGCTGAAGAATATTGGACACAAAGACTGAAGGACTGAATGCAGTGTCATCCCTTCCCATGTCAGCTTGTCGCCAAAACGCATCGCGGCTGTGTCATATGGTAAACAGCTACTTGGCACGCTGAGCTAAAGAGAGCTGTAAAAAGCCTCTCAGCAAATTAGACAGTATCTACGGGTCTTGGGAGCTCCAAAATTTCAGCTCCTCTGTGCTCTTTCAGTCTGTTGTTGGTCCGTTTCAACCTCTGAGGTAGCGATTTACGCAATATAAAGGTCAGCGTGGGCCGTCCTCGCGTGGGTTTCGGGTAACAGCTCAGCAGCGTTCGCTCCTATCTGCAGCTGTGTTATGAACAATTGTTGTAAAATAAAGGCAAAGCGCAGCAGCTGGTTGGCTAAACAGTCATAATTCGTGTGCTTCACAACAGCGGACGAATCCAAGAGGGCACAAATCCACCCTATTGCTCATAATGAAGGATGAAGAAAGACGTATCGCAAAGGAAAATTGTCTGCCGGCATGGAAAAGCAGCGGGTTTCCTCCACGGACAACACTGTAAAGTGACATGCAGAGAACTGCTTGCTTATTGTGACAAAAATACAGCATGAGAGCAAAGGGCAGCTGGTCTCGCTCATTGTTTTCAAGGGAACTGCTGCCGTTGTTTAAATGTCAACTATCTTCATCTCTTGTTTTGGGAGTCGTTCGCTGATCGGTGGTGGGTTTCTGAGAAACTCCAAGTATCGCTGCTATAGAGACTAAATTATGCGTTCAATGAACACTCCGGAACAGGTCACCTGTGCGCCATCGCTCTTGTCGGCTGAGATCATTTCACGGACGCCTGTACTATTGTGGTGTGAGATCGCGTCTTCTCCTTGGGTCGGTCTGAGTGTCCTGCCCTAGTTTATTATGATAAACACTTTGGTTTGGCTGTTAGGATTCTGGTTATCAAATCCATATGTGGTGTTTTACAGACTGTTGAAGCTGTAGATACTGAGATATCTTCTCGGTGAATTCGGTAACTACATCTGGTGAATTCAGTTTCAGAGCTTTGCTAACAACCAAGAAACTGCAAACCAGCCAAAATATCCCAATGAGCCGCATGTCCCTTGAAATATGACATTTTCACAGAAGGATCGTGGAGTTGTTGCCATCAACAGCTTTAGTTAAGTGCCAAGCGTTTAAAGTTGGGAACCAATGACTCTGCTGAGGTCTGCAGGGTTAAAGCTACTTGCCTCCAGGAGGAGACCCCACCAAGTAGTTTCTCAGATGCTGCTGACTTGTGGTGGGAACAATTTGCATCTCATTTCGAGGCAAAGCAAAGGTTCTTTTAAGAGCACGACAAGGGTCCTCGTCTCGTTCATAAAGTGAACAGTTGATGTAGAACGTAACTAGAGGCTGGCTGGGAAAATGCCGTATGTTTCTAAATTGATCAGATTAAGTTTTGAGTTGATCTGTTATGAACTACAGAGGAAGATCCAGGCTGATCTCTGGGGTGGGAGCTGGTTTTCTTTTGACATAATATAACCACGGGGAAACGCACCACAGTCCTGCTAGAGCGCTTTGCAAGACGGGGGGCCTCCCCTTCGGTGAAGCGAACGACAAGCACAGTTTTCTGGCTTTTTCCTGCAACATATTGTGTGATTGCTTTTCCAGTAGCGCAAACTGAGAAGGCACAATTTTTCACCTTTGACAGAAAGAAGCCCAAGAAGCTGTAGCTGCAGTGATGTTCTTCGAAGACACTCTAAATCATCTTTTGTTGGCAGCTGGACAAACTGAGTAGCTGTGGTTGTTGGCCTGTGAAAATGCATCAACTTATACAAGAGGCCAGTAAAAAGCCGGTGAAATGAGAGGATCGAATCACTGACCCACCATGATTTTTCACTGTTATGCCATTCAGACACGAGTTTGGTGCCAGAGAAGTACCAGATATGTGCTGACCAGCAAAAGGCAGATAAGGTGCCTCAAGAGCGCGGAGTGAACCCGAGCACTACTAACCACCCCACCTTTCGCCCTGGTTTTGATCTAGCAGGACGCTCCTTCAACATGTGTGGCGCCAGAGCTCCTGCAGACCATCCAAATGGAGACACAGCTTTAGGACCTCTGCACGGTTAATCTGCTCTCTCTTCCATCACGTTGCTTTCAATTTGGCTCCATTCTAACTTTCACACGTCATGTTTCTGTAGAAAACACTCATGCCTTCCCTCCACCGCGGAAAGTATGAGTTGAGATTACACGGCTGTTCTTGTTTTTTCCTGAAGACAAGTCTGGGGCAAGGATTTGCAGGGCTCTCTCAGCGTGGCCATAACACCGTCAGCGTTTTACACCAGACACAACTCTTGCTCAGTCAAAACATTGACATTTTTTCCTCATGCGCTCCATTTGGAAACTTGCGGCAGGATGGAGATGATGTCGGCTAGACGGACGCTCACTGGGTAAACTGGATAGTCGTCTGACTGTCTGCAGGTTTTCCGTCCCATCAGCTTCACCGCAGCGCCGCTGTTTGTCAGGGCAAAGCTTGTTGTTCTGAGACAAATTTAAATTTTGAAATGCTGGAGAAAGTTGCAGGACATCAAATTGTATGCTTGTTTACTTCTTCCTGTTCCATTGCCTTATTTGTTGTGCGCCGCTTGGGTGCCGCGTTCCTCTCGGATCTGGAGGGTTTTATTTGTTCACTCGTTCATTAGTTTGTTTGTTCATTCATTCAAACTGAATTCATTCAAACGCAAGCGCTTCTCTCTTGCTCTCATACATCTACACAGTGGTGGCTCATTGGATGAAATACTGCGGGGCCTAGAAATTACACTTTAAATACGTTAAGTGGTGAGGAAATGATAGAATTTAGAGTTTTAAAAAATTCTATGACCCCTTCATTCAGAGTGCTGGTCCTGAGGGGACTTACATTATATTTACAGGTGAGCTTTTAGCAGATGCTTTTGTCCAAAGCTGAGAGGGATAATGGATTTTCAGAAAGCGAAGATGTTTGTATGCAGATGCACTGTTTGTAGAAGTGCAATGAGTTTCTTCAGTATCTCTGCTTATGCAGACACACACCATGAGGAGCTTCCTGGAACTGAGTCAGGAGAGAAGGTTTGAAGCCTGGAAATGGATCCTGCAGCTGTGAAGACAGGTAGTCCATTCCAGCACATCTGCGGCAAACCCAAGAACCTTCAGACCTTCGGGTGTGGAGGCCTTGCGACTGGGGAGGTGAGGTCTTGAAGATGTCAGGATTCAGATCCCAAACTGAACTGAAAAGCAGAAATGTAAGCTTGACATGAAGCCATGATGAGTTAAGTATAGTCACTGTCACACCAACTAGGCTGCAGAAGACTGTGAGTTATCAGTATTGTGGCCTTTCGGTTTGGCGTCATAATGATTTATATTTCTCGATGACAGTTTTCCTTTGGTGCACTGATGGCTTGGTGGTCATTGATATCGATGGTTTGCACAGGGAACAGCGACGTCGGCACCGATGTTGAGTAAATGTATAAACGTAACTGATTTAGATGAAAAAAGTGCCCGTTGTCTGGAATTAAAATGTCACACTGTGCTTAAACTAAGTGAAATAAGTGGAAGAAAAAGGAAAAAAAGTCAACGCCAGATGCAGATGTTGGAAACTGTTCTCCCCAAGTTGGCCTGGAAGTAAGAGCAGAGTCTTTGAAGAGTCTGAGCCGAATCGTTGACTGCAACACGTGAGTGAGACTGTCTTTCCCGGAGTTCAGCAAACCTTGTTATCTTCTGTAACTCCGATGATGTTGTTGGCAGACGGAGAAATTTTACACGGGCTTTTAATGAGCTCCCTTTGCTGAAATTTTCGTGGCTTCGCTGCCGATAAATTTGTTTCGTTTTTAACATTTATTTTTAGTGCTTTACACGTCCTCAGCAGATTATTGTCTCAGTAAACTGAAGTCAAGACGCACTTTACGCGTCTTTCAGCCAGTTACACACATATATCAGCTCAGCAGGGAATCCTGGAGGGTAGAGAGCTCTTTAAATCCCCCCAGAGTAAAGTTTTGGCCCTTCAGGATCAGGTACATCATCCTACAGGTACAGGTTTAAATGATATATCCTTGTCAACGGTACAGCTGAACCTGCATTCCGATATGAGCTGCGGGCCTTTCTCGCCAGGGGGTTTGGGTTTTCTGTGCCTGATCTGGGCTACTGTGTTTAAGGTCAGAGCTGAAAAAAGAAAGAAAGAGAAAAAATTACAAAAACTAAAAAACTGTCCCAATGGGTGACTCATATTCTGGATGAGGGATTAAAGAATTGGCAGATTTGCAGACAGGACCGAGCCGTCGGCATCCAGCGTTCTCACAACCCTTCATCTGGATGTCTCCAGTAGGACAGGTTGCCGTTTGTGTTGCGCATCATCATCAAATTGCCGAAATCTGTCCAAACGGTCACCGAAGACGTGGGTCATATAGCCGCAAACCTTTTACTTTCCTTCTGAAAATGAAGAAAACGTTAAGGCTCGTGAGACTCGTCTCTGTGGGACATGAACGCAAAGACAAGCTGCCCGCCACTGCATCAGGCAGTAAAGGACAAATGCAGGTTAGTATTAGAATTTATCGAAGAGTTCCGTACAAGCAAGACACAGCCTGAACCTGGACTGTAGTTCCTCTGCTAAACAATCCCAGAGCTGGAGAAAAGGTATTTTAACACTTAGGTGTGATTAGTGAGACTAATAAGTGTAGAAAAGGTGAAAGTTAGGATCGATGAGCCCCATTTCTGGCTTTGCCAATGATGTCCAAACCATTTAAATGTGTCCCTGGTTATGGACGGAAAACCTTATGGTGACCAGTTACTTGCTAGAAGCTGTTCTTCATCTTTTAATTCACAGTGGTGTCATCACAACGATACTGAGGTGAACAGAGTAAGGCTGTACAGTTTACTTCATGTTTTACCCCATGTTTTACTAAAACAAGGTGATAAGAACAGAGTGGGCAATGATAACAAACATGAGGAAGGTGTGGGAACTGGTGACGGCTTGGCGGTTGCAAGTTGGTGATGGGACTAATCTGAGGACAAGGTCCTGCGTGGAGACAGAACCGGGGGTCATGCTCAGGCAGCGGCGAGGAGCTCAGATGAAGATGCGGTGGAGAACTCGTAAGCACGTGGCCCAGCCTGGTGGTAGCTGGTGGTACGCTAGCTTGTTTCCATCCAGCCTCAGGATCCTCAGCTGGGAGTAGTCCATGGGCCCCAACGTCCTACAGAAGCTGGACACACTGAATTCTGGTGGGAGAAAAAAAGAGTATGATGTAGTGCAGTCTACAGGATGGAATAAATTAAATCCACACTTTCCACGGGTCGAGTGCAACTCCAGCAGTCCAAGGAATCCGAACTTTTGCTGTAACGGCTGATCACGGTTAATACCTGAATATTGGTATCTGCACGGAAACTTTTGCCGTAACAAAATTTAATCCAAATCTGATTCGTGATAAAAGAATTGAAGCGTGAATAAAAATCAAAATAAAAACCTACAAATACCTGTAATAAAATAGCACTGTATATACTGTAATAAACTGTATTACGTTATGATTTTGTCAGAAAGTAGATGCGCTGCATGGGGGGTTATCAGCTGTTTCACCCGTTTTGCCAACACGTTTGCACTGCGTCACCACATTTATTGCTCATTTCATTTTTTAAATAAACCTATTTGTTTAAATAGTGGTTGTCATGGGAAACAGCGGTGACGGCGGGTCACTCTGATGCTCGTCTTCGTTGCCTTTATTCAACACGTCACAGTGAAGTGGGGCTGCGAACCTCTCGCCTGCCGTGCGTAAGGCAGTGACTAACGTGAGATGTGCTGTACTGGACACATGGCACCGCGGTATAAACACCACTTTCATGAGCGCATTCATTCTTTTCTGATGAGGTACCTGGTGTTTACCGTGTTTATCCCGCTCAGCTCAGGCTGTCAGCATGTTATTTATTTTGTTGCCATATCGCAGTGCCATGTTTTTGGGGAATAATTTGATATAAATAGTTACGGTTTGTAATATTTTAAACTGTTCTTACTTCTAAGGATGAATTTTATTGCATATTACAAGTGGCTGGATTCTTAATGAAGTAAAGTTAAGTAGCTAGGTGAAGACATGAGGACTGGGTCCCAGTGAGCCATCAGCAGGCCTCAGTCTGTGGTGTCAGGTTTGTCTTCATTCCACAGCCGTACTGAATGGACTGGTGAGCGCAGAAAAGTTTTGTCTGCATTTGCTTGTTCTGTTGTGGTTCTGTTTGGCTGGTCTGAGCAGTGAATGTGACATCCGAGTATAAGCTTGATGAGCCGTGCAGTCTTCTGTAGATGAAGCTTTAAAGCTGCAACTCTGCTGGTACACAGGGGGTCATGCAGTTTGCACACAACAAGCAGCATAATGGTTGGAGATGTTTCCAGAAGTCACAATATCATGTCTTGCTGAAAGATCCTTGATTTTTGCAGCAAACAAAAAAATATCCTGCTCTGTAAACAGGGGTCTAACTGGTTTAACGTTGCTCAAATGTGGGGTTTAAAGATCTTGACCTGAGCCGCAGCTGGTTAGTCCCCTAGGAACATCTTCCTGGTTATCTTGCTTTAGTCCCCACATGCAGGTGTTACCTAAAAGTACGGGATTAATGTAACCATGTCCGGCAGACAGTGTGATAATGGGGTAAGATAGAGAGTGATATGGGTTGAGAATCAGCCCTCAGGTTTATAATTGAGAACCTTGAGCACGTATCTGGTAAATTCTCCCTGCAATTTGTGGCCGTGTGGCTATCGTGACTAATCGGTTTGCGCTCTTCTGGACCCCGAGAGAGAACAAATCGTGCTCTTGGCAGATGCAGAACCCTCACAGATGTTACCAGACCACTTTCTCCAGCATTAACCTACTTTTCAGCCGCTGCTGCTGCCTTATTTTATCCTGAAACCCCAGCCCTCCTTAAACTCCACCTTCCCACAACCCCTCCTCTTAGCTCTGCTGAGCAGTCGCGCAAAACAATGAGGGTTTTGCTCTCGGTATTCTGTCACTTTTTCCATTAACTTTTTCCAAACCCTTGCCATTTCTTATGAGATCAAGGACAAAAATGAACAAACCCAGTAAATCAGGACATAAATGTTAAGTCATGTCTACGCATCTAACTAACTAAAAAACTAGTTCTAAAGTTGTCACGTCGTTTAATTTCATAGGTGTTTCTACAAAATCCTGAGCTACTTGGCTCTCGTTTAAATGAAGTTGCTGTTGACCAGCTTACCTTGGATGTGGTTGGCTTCCAAATACAGGTATTGGAGGGTAGAGGGCATGAGGGGGATGGAAGTGAGCTGGTTGTAGGAGAGGTCCAGCTCCACCATGGAGGTCAGGTTGAAGGCACTAGGTGCCAAGTCCTTGTTGCGGAGCTGGTTGTGGTTCAGCCGCAGGTGTCTCAGGTTACGGAAGCCCTGGAGGCTTTCGTCTGACAGGCCGGTCAGAAAGTTTTTACTGATGTAGAGCTGCTGTACAGATGGGGGCAAGTATTTGGGGAATTCCGCCAGATGGTTCCAACTGAGATCCAACAGGTTGATGGAAAGTAGACCTTGGGCGACAGTGAGAGAAAACATTATTCTGCAGATCATAACTCAGTCGTTTCAAACAGAAACCTTTTAGAGTGATACATACATTGGACTGATTCCAGGTGAAGTCACTCCTCCACGTGATGCCAAGTTTTTTTTTAATGTCAAAAAACTGAAAGGGAGTTAAGACTCTTGGTGTTGCATAGGACATGCATGCAAGAAAACAAAGGTCCAACATCTCATACCTGTGAAGTCTTCCTCACCAATGGTCTTCAGTTGGTTCCCTTGGAGCAGCAACAAGGTAAGGTTCTGCAGGTTGTGAAATGCCCGTGAAGAGATCTGCTGGATTTGGTTGTGGGCCAGCCGGAGTTGCCGGAGTCCATCAGGGAGCCCAGCTGGAACCTCAGTCAGGTTGTTGTGGTTCATGAACAGGTTCTCTAGGTGGGAGAGGTTGGCAAGCGCCGTTTTTGCCACCAAGCCGCTGATGAGCTGATTGTGATCCACGAAGAGCCAGCGGAGCTGGGTTGCGTTGGAAAAAGCATCTGCCGGTAGCGTGGAGATGTTGTTTCTCTGTAGGAAGAGGTACTGGGTCCTGGGGGGAAGGTCTACGGGCAGATGCCCCAACCCGCGCTGGTCACAGTACACTGCTGACGGCCACTGTATGGGGCAATCGCACTCGACTGGGCAGGCCTGGGGGTTGACTGCCCGAAACCAGCCAGGGGCCATGCGACCCTGGAGGCTGAACACACTGGGCTCCCCTAGAAGCCTGTTGATCCATAGGGGAACCCCACCATAGTCGTAGTCATAGCCCAAAGAGGAGGCCTGGCTCAGCTCAGTCACTGACAGCACCAGTAGGATGGTGTGGACATCCATCAAGTCCACTTTGATCAAAGGCTATGTGTGACCTGAAAACAAAGTGCATATTCTTTAAATTTCATACAGCACCATCACACCCAACTTTTTTTACAAGCCTCTTACTCAGTTCCTACTGAGTCTATAGTCTGCAGCAAAGTATCCAAATTTCTCTAGTCCTTTAAAGTCGGCACATCTGGAGTAGGACATCCTACTACCTCAGGAACTGCGACATTCCAGCTCTCATGGTGTGGTACAGTTACCAGAGAAGGATATTTTTGTCATTCAGATTACAGATTTTTACTCACATCACCACTGGGCAACTATTAAGTCCATCTTTGGACGCCTTAGACTAAGCAGATGAGACTATTTTTCAAAAGACTTAATAGACCTTTTTTAAAACCGTATAATGTGCCAACACAGTAAATTCTGCAAACAAACACTTTTTGACCAGTCTTACCTTATTTCAGCCAAACCTAAAGATGTTCAGTAAGAACAGAACCTTCCAGCAAGACTTGTCCTGCATTTGAACCCAGTCCCTGTATTAATCCCCCCACAGTAGCTGCAATCCCTCCCGAGAAGGTCTGCATACCTGCCGCTGCTGCCGCTCTTCTCAATCGGTTCTCGTGTTGTGCCGGCTGTCCTGTGCCAGCAAGCGCAGAATATCGCCTGTCTGGACACCAGAGACCTTTGCTTTTCACAGAGTCAGGGATTCATTCCACTCTCTGGAAATGCCGAGGGCCCAGACTCCTGCATTCTGCAGCCTCCCCACAGCCTTGAACATTTGGTGGAAACATGTGTGCCAAGAGGGCTGAGGACCAATGCACTACTACATCTAAGGAGAAAGGGGGCTCTGGTTATACTATGAAAACGCCAAAGGTCCAGACATCTGAATAGCTTTGAAGCCTTGACCTGTTACCTGTCAGCTTGCAGGTGACATTATCTTTTCAATATATCCTGAAAACAGGAGAGATTATTTTTCCGTTCACACATGCTGTGAATCTGTGCCTTTGAGTAAATACACCAGGGGAACATTAGACATGGTACAAGCATCCAGAAACCCAAAGGTTCGGGCAAACTAAGCATTTTGTTTAGCAGAAAAGTTAAACAGAACTCAGCTGCCAACTTCATCCCAGCTGGTCCTTAAATCCTGAACTGTGTCTGCTGAAGTCGGTCAGCGGTTCTCTTCTCCACGTCGTCTCTCTCACCTTCTCGTTTCTCTTAAGACCAACTTTCCCGAGTCGCACGTACAGCAGTCCAGCGCCCTGAGTCTAGTGAATGACGCTCACAAAACACACGCAAGCAAACAAATAACATTAGGATTCTAAAAGAAAATGACATTGATTTTCAGCTTGTTTTGGTGGAACGTTTCTCAAAGGTGCGTTAGTTTGCAAGTAGGGGGTGGCCTGTGTCTCACAGGACTCACCGGGAGGGGTGTGGGCTCAGTGACAGAAAGGAGACATTGTCACTGTGGAATTAAAATGAATGTTTCAGCTACTTTGCAGCAGACAGTGGGGCTTTGCTCAGGCTGGCCGGGCCGCAGGTTTTATGGCAGGAAACTGCACAGTGTTGGAGAACCTAGGGAGCCAAACAGTCCCTGTGTGTGTGTGTGTGTGTGTGTCTGTGAGACTGGGAGAGAGCGGCTGCTCGCCTAGTCCAGCTTGGGCAGCCAAACAATCTCAGTCCTTCCAGAAACAAAGACAGAGGGCAGATCCTTTGAGAGTCACTGGGGGGGACTGTGCAGCAGGAGGGAGACAGTGAAGTTGCGAACTTGACAATAGCGCCCCCCGATGCTCACTGTCAGCGACGTGGCACCTCCGCGCACTGCTTGCCACTGATAATCCAGGCTGCTTTTAAAGGAGAGGTGACACCTGGGGCTGTTTTTGTCTGCAAACACAAACCCTTAACCAAAACAGCCTTGGGTCCAGATCCGTCCAGCCACCATCACCAGAGGCCTATCCCCCAATCCCGGGGCGCTGGGCCTGTCCAGTGGGGGTAGCTGGCCATTCCGTCTCTCGAGGGTGATTTTGAGCAAATGGAATCACTGGTCTGTGGGACACGAGGACACAGACCCGGGATTTCCGGGTTGGTTTGTTTTATTCCGGATCAGGACAGGTCTCCGCTTCACCGTCTCTGGCTTGAGGGGAAGTCCTGCTGCTGTGGACAAAAGGGACGTGTTACGGCGGTTAGGTGCCTGCTGGATGGACCCGGTCGTGGTGGTCACTATCCAGGTGTGTGTGCCGAGAGCCCCCTGTGACGTGTGCGAAAGGTCCTGTGCACGGCTTCGATCTGTTCTCGCGAAGGGTCCAGTGTTGTTGCGTGTTTTGACTCCACACGAAAACCGAGATGGGGAAACACGCAAACGCCCTGCAGACTGAGCCTGTTTGACCCAACGCCCAACAGCCCAGGTTCTCTTTAGATCTCTGATCTTCCGTGGACATGTCTACGTCTGATACAGCCTGGTTGTCAGTTTGGAAACTGGACCAGAAATTCCTCTTATGAGACGGATGGTTTCATGAGCTCATTTTAACAAAAGCGCCTCTTCTACAAACGTCTTTTGAGGCTTTTGAGAAACACCTCCTGTTGAAGTGTTTAACATTCTTGAATGCGGTTCATTCAGATCCATTGGTCTTTGGTGGCCAATATTGCCTCCGTGTCCAACAAAAACAGATGGCAGAGGAGGAGAACATGGGGAAGAAGTGCATGGAAACAAAGGCTGGTTTTCTGACTGTCGCTGGCATCACAGAAGGCTTCGGGTTTTTTCGGGTTTGGCCACAGCTTCCACTTCGCTCCTCATCAGCGGAGACAATACAACTAACGGCGGATAAGTTCACGCGGCACGTGGTGCACGGCCCTCACAGTTTGGTCTCCGCGGCGAGAACTTCACCGAACAAACATTGAGAGACCTCGTCCGACGCGGTGATCGCGACTCGAGGGTCTGGATGATGTTTCACTCAGACATGAGATCTGCAGAACCTCCTCAACCGTCAAGCTGCAGACATTGTTTATCAGGGCTGAAGGAGACCGCAGGCGCTTCTATGTGACTAATAAACACTGAAAATAGACGCTGTTAAAAACCAGCAAAGATTAAATACGCTGATTTACGGAAGACGTTTCTCAAAATTAAAGAAGTGCTTCATTCCTCGGGTTGTAAATTCATACTCGCATCACATTTAATTGGTTTGTTTTGGAGTTTGAATTCTTTTCACAATTCTAATACCCACATATGATTTAAAAAAAAATATCGCTTAGCTGTACACGTAACTTAGGGCAAAACTGTTTTAAGATGTGTATCGAAGCATCTTAAAGTGCCCCTTTGAAAAAAGCCTGTAAAATACACGTTTAGCTACAGCTGTGTTCAGAGATTTTCAGAAAAACCCGTCGGATTTAACACGTCTTGCGCTCGCCGTGCTGCTGTTTTAAAAACACAGGTTTCGCCGTGGATATTTAGTCTGGGGTGGACAGCAAGCAGGAAAAGGTGAGAGTTGACCGTCTGCTGCGGCTTAATGACTTTTCCATATAAACCCTGAAATGAAGAAACCCTCAGTGCCTTCTTGGAAGGGATCGCCGTCCTCATGAAAAAGACCTTTCAATCTGAAGAAATATTACTATGCAACAAAACCGGACTCGCTTCATACCAAAAAGTTCTTTTCCCCCCTCAACATGAAGCCCGTTTGATTTCCAATAAAGAAACCACGTTACATAAGGCTTAAAAATAGTGTTTCAGAGAGTTTTTACTGATCCACGTGAAAGAAAAAGTGCACAGTAGGAATTACTGCCGCTATTATTAAAGATGACTCTGAGCTGCAGTCTTTACTAGACAAGCAGAAGAACCACAGATGTTCCACTAAGAAGGCTGAGGACTTGAATACCCGCTTTGTCCTAAACGAAAATGAGCTTTTGTAGCCACATTCCGTATGTTAGCAATTCCCCACCTCAGGTGGTGTCTACCCCCCCCCCCCCCCCCAGGGGCCCCCCCCCCCCCCCAGGTTCAGCTGCCACCTCCTGCTGTACTGTCCTTGGTTTGAATAGATACAGCAACAGTTACCCGCCTGTATANCCCCCCCCCCCCCCACAGGGGCTCCCCTCACTCCCTTCGCGGTACGGGGCTTCGGCCGGGTTTTTGTGTATTTGCCTGTGTTGGGGTTGTGCGCCAACATTTTGGAAACACACAGATGCAACAGCTGGAGAGCAGGGGGTCCAGTGACCTTAATGCCTCCCCTTCTCGACATTGGACTTTGGTTTTAGTCACAAGGAAGGATCCTTGAAGGCGCCGCATTCTAATATTCTCACCTACCTCAAGGTGCCTTCTGACTCCAGTGGAAAGGAGAGCAGGTTTGAGTTTTCATTCCTCCTCACTGATGTGTGTTAAGCTGCTCACTTCCGAAACGAAGGAAAATCATCTAAGACTAATATTTATCGTTATTTTAAAGGACAAAATACGGCAGAGACTTTCTGCATTGTCCTTTGTTCACAACTCGTACTCAGTCTGTAGGCGAGTGCAACGCTGCCGAGAGAGGAGCTCACGTGAAGGATAACTGTGAAGGTGGGACAGAAGTTCATCTCAAGTTCAGAGATTCGTGTCGTGCCGTGAATATCCGGCAAAATAGGAATATGCGCCGTCTAAGCTAAATTTAACTTGTTCCAGCAGCACATCTCAAAGTGCCCCTCTGTGGTACTAAATCTTGCAGAGATTTTGCGAAGGTTAAGTTTTCTGGAACGTGCGTAACACCCCCAGTGTTTGATGAATGGAGTCACTACCGGAGAAGAAGTATCTTTTGTGGCTTTGTTCCACATGAGACCACAATGTGGCAGCTGAAATGCCAGTGTTGGGTTGGCAGATGATTTTTACCCAGAACTGCTTTCTCCTTCTGTCAGTGTATTATTCGGACCCCCCCCCCAACAAAAACTCATTCAGATTTGATTCAGACAAATGGAGGAAAGGAGGCAAAAGCAGTTGCAGTCATTTGGTTTATTTAAGTTTTGCACATCTGTGGTGCGTCCAGTCATATCTGGCCAGTTGTTGGAAATTATTACATCACACTATAATAATGAGTGAAGTTCACACACAAGTGGTGTCACTGCAGGCAAATGAGGTCCATAAATCATATATTTAAAAAGAAAACGTAATAGCGGACTGAAGTTGGTTTAAACGTGTAATGTAGCATGAAATGGGCAACAGGCGTTTTTTTGTCTTCATAAACAATTCGGTTTTGGAGAGGAAACACCAAAATTCTACAAACAAAGTACTTTATGGTTATAGTGCCATTTATTAAATTTAAACTGACATTTGCTCTGGAAAAATTCTTTCCCTTTCTGTACTGCCAGCTGTGATGCAATTCGGTCATCATGCAGTTCATCTCTATGTCAGCTACAGGCAACTCAATTCAAAGAAACCAGAAGGCCTTCATCCCTGTGCCAGTCATTTCACACCTGGAAAGAGATAAGATGTTTTTATACTTGAATCTCACTGGTGCTAGTTATATTATTATTATATATTGACCGCTAAGCTATAACAAGGCTTCTCTTTCACACAGTTTTGGATGTTGTGAGCTGAAATGTGTGCTGTTCGGGTTGTGCAATGCACCCGACACTTTCCGGGCACTGAAATAACATGTTTGAGAAGATCAGGGTCTGCAGTCGTTCCTTCATGCAGTCTATCCTTTATTTTCCAGACCACGAGGGGGGAGATGTCCAGATGTGGCTAAAGTTCTGAAAATTGAAAGTGTAATTTAAGCGTAATGTAAATTTTTTTTATATCAGGTGCTGTATGCTCCACTATTTACTACAGTAATACCTTCCTGACCTAATATACTGGACATTTAATGTGCCTAAAGGAACGAAATAAAGCCAGTACCGTGGTTAAAACATGCTTGCATACTGTAGACTGGATTACATGCGAAAAACAGGGGAAAAGGAGCACTGTCACCTTTCGGAACGCGGCGCTACAAAGGGACCAGCGTGATCTTTGCCTCCTTCATGGGACTCACAATGGAGATGGTGAGATGGTTCCTTTTAAACGGTCAGTATTTTGTCTAAACATTATTTTATGCATTAATGATGTTCTCCAAAAAAGGACAAAAACTACTTAAATATTTATATTTTCCAGCTCAGTGAGTAGCACTGGTGCCTCACGCTGCCTTGGGCTCCAGTGCTGCTCGGTTTGCGAAGAACTTGCATGTTCTCCCTGGGTGTTTGTGGGTTTCCCTTATGTTGTGCTTAAAAATATATTTTCCCCAATATTTATGGCATTTCTATCCTTTTCTCGAATGTTTTTCTGCCGGTCGGTAAAGTTGAGGTCCACTAAGTCGAGGATGGAGTGTATCTGGATGATTTTGCCAAGCGATTTTGAGGTTTGATGTATGACAGGGCTTATGGTTTTTGTTTTTGGAGGAATGGGTGTGAAAGAATAACTAGAAGCGTCTTGCGGATTACACGCCCTGGGTATTTTGCTGCTCGGCAGCCACAGTTTATTCATGTTGAATGCTGAGTGGTCTGGAAGGGTCTCCCACAACCGTGTAGTTTGCTTTAATACTAATTCTATACGTCTCTTTCACAAAGTAACTAAAAAGGGAGAACAAAGCTACTGACTTTATGTCACTTTGGTACTAGAATCTGTGCAACAGTTGAAACCGGTTACACGTGAAAAGTGACGCACACTAATATCAACACGTTTGCGTGTCCAGAATTCACAAGGCAGTAAAAGGCCATTACAAAGTCAGGTTTACAGTGAGCACATCTGCACTTTGCACACGTGCTTCTAGTTGTCTGTTGCTGGCAGTGTGAGATTACAAAGTGCCAACACATTATGTTCCTCACGTAGCTCCTTTATAACTTCTTGCTTATGGCTTCACCTTTTCTATTCTCACATAGGACAAAGGATTTTGCCATTTCGATTGCAACATGGATGTTTGGCTGGAATGATTGAGATGCAGTGGAGGGGACAGTGGACCAGGTGGGAACAAGTGCTTGAAAACACGGTCTAGAAGGTAGGGCTGTGAAGACAACCCCAAGGTTCAATCCAACCTGTACCGCTGGGGAAAAGTTCATTCTCCATCATAGCCATTATGTCTAAAGAGATCGGCTCTCAAGCACTTCTGTAGCTGCCAAACGGGAGCACTAAGTGTGGGTGTGATCACTGGCACCGTGATCAAGTGCTCAAGGTTCCATCAGTGTGATGTTAGTAGATTATGTCCAGAAATGCAAACCAAAGCACTGGTCAAGGGAGCTGTACCTAGCTAGCATCTGTCTAGAGCTTCTGGTGACACGGCAAGCTTGGTACATGATGCCTGACTTAGGAAGGCAACTTGGGTCTCCACCCACAACCACAGAGACATCTCTGAGGGCAGGCATTGTTTTGAGAAGTTATGACTTGTTTTACTCTTGTGGGCAACTTGTGAACTTGACTTGGGGGTAAACCACATACTGAGCCAGATAATATACTGCAGCACTGTTTTGTTCCTGTGTGCAACACCACAGGGCTTCATGGGACTTTTTGGTCATAAGTCCAGTTCTTTTAACTGCAGCGCTGGCCGCCGCCATTTAAAAAGCAGTAACTTCAGCAGCTCACGGATGTGGCTTTGATTTGACGCTCTGGACATTGGTGGCTTGACAAAATCTCTCGAGCTACAACCTCGACTCCGGTATTGCATCAGAAATTCCCAGATCAGAAGAACTTGCACCGGTGTGAAACACGCAACCGTTTCTCCTTCAGTACACACATCCCTTGACAAGATGACCATTAGGGAATGAATTCACCTCGTGTCAAATGGTCCATCGCATCTGTAGGACGTCATGCTGTTTCCAGGTTGGAAATATAAGTCACAGAATCTGTTCTGGAACGTACTGCAGGATGGAAAACGTAGCGTAGACAGCTTCGCTCGAGGGGGTGACTGCTCATGCCGCTAATGGAAGAAGCAGCGCTCCTCACTCTCCCAGGTGTATGTTTATCACACGCCTCTGGAAACTTCACATGTGGACACGGTTGGGTTCAAGCACCTTCATCTCAGGGGATCTACAGAGGCACCACGTTCGCCTACAGGTTCAGCGACTGCGTAGGACTAGCAGATAAGGCCCGCTGGGCACGTTCATCACCACACTGCGAACGGCGTAAAACGTCGCGTGCGTACCTACGATTACGGCCGAGTGCCACGGATTTCGCTGCCCATTTTCACACACAGAAGGAAATTATCCACAGGGGCAGAAGAAATAAAGTTAAATATCTCTGATCTCACGCTGAGGAGTGATGTGTATTAAGCTCTACTCTTCCAGGTAGGCAGATACAGGGCTGAGGTCTGATGTTTCTCACACGTCTGACTAAGTCCATACTTGGGTTGGGTGAAAATTAGGTGAGGAAATCTGATAAACCTCTTATTCTTCTAGAGGCTATTTAGCTTTTTGTGTCATGGATGTGTGCGGACGTTGTAATAAATGGACCAGCCTCCCGGGAGGTGAGATCACCACACTTCAGTAACCACACGTGTACGATGGAGTGCGTCTCCAATCCGGAGCAGTTTAACAGGCAACATATATTAGCATTGACACAGTATGTTCCATTACTTTCCCGGCAGCAGAAACAGTTTGGGTGGACCCCCCTCCACCCCCAGCTGTCTGGGACCACCGTCTACCACCCCCTGTTGCTCTTAGATCAGCAACGTATGGAAATGTTAGTTGTTTCCATCACTCTGTCGGCGTCACGAGGGGCCTGTCAGGCAGGTAGATGGTTTCCAAATGAGGATCAGCGCAGGATGTGAGGAGATGGCAGGTGGGGGTTTATTTTTTCGTCCTTCATCTGCTCGCAGGTCTGGTTCCCTTTTCACGTCTAACCGCCGTGTAAGAAGTTCAGAAAGGGATCGATAAGGAGCGAAAATCACAGCATCCACAAAAAGGCCTACAGACAGGCGGCAATCTGCCGTCTACATTCCACTCTCGTCGTGGTAAAACTGTCGATTTTACCGTGGTGAGCTCTTACTTCTCATTGTTTGGTACATGAGAGACACCGTGAACAGGACCGGGTGCAGCAATCTTCAGCTTGGTTAGAAAAAGCAGAAAGGAGGAGAAGAGCGATTTGTTGTTTTCCTTTTCCGACACCTGCATTGACAGAAACGCGATTTTGCTCGACTTTATTGAAAAAAACGAACCTTTTCTCCCTTCACATACAAACGTTTTATTCGCCGATCTCCGACAAACTCTTTCTAATGCGGAAAATACGTGCTCAAGTTGCCCTCGATCCACGCGACGTCTACGTGGAGAAGGACACGACGGCAAGAGTCATTCGTGACCAAACCGATTTTACAGCGAAAAAAAGACAACAGTTACTGTGACAATATTGGCGAAGGCAGCAGCCCTAAGCGTTTAGCGTTTTGCGGCTGAGCAGGCGCTGCGAAAGAAGGAAGGAGAGACGTGCTGATGATGGGACCCCAATAAAGCGCTAACAGCCCCGACTGCCCCACATCTCCTGCCCTAATGAGGGAAACAAGGCTGTTAAAGATCTCATGTGAACCGCATATTCAATGGAAGTCATTGATGGTGGAAAAGGCCCGGGGGGGAAGCCCTGTGGAGGCCCCGGCTGCGGTGAAAAACGGGGGGAGACCTACTGTAATTGGACGGGGTGGAGGAAAAAACGGAGGGGGGGGTTACAGTATTTACACTCCATGCCCTGTGGCCTCTCCAGTCCACGGGAGCCACAGATGAACAGCGTGGGCATCGCAGAAGCTCTTCTCCAGGTTGCCGAGCCGCCAAAGGACAGGAAGGTGTCGCTGGTGGGATATTTGGGCAAAACATGCTTGCAAGGGCCCCTGCGGGTGTGGAGTGAAACTTTGCCCAGCTTCCTTTTCTAATATCTTTATTTTTCTGTCCTCTGCTGGATTTCAACCTGACTGGAATAATATTATTCTCGCATTATTTTTTTTTGCCTCTGATTCACAACAAGTCTGTTGTTTTCTGAGGTAAGAGTAACCTGAGTATCTCGAGAGTGGAACAGAAGAGGTGCACAAACAGGTGACCGCGGGCATTTTTCCGGCCCTCCTGCTGCGACCATGAGGCTGGTGGTTCTCCTGCTGGTAGCTGGGTTGTGTGATCTGGCCTCTGCTCAGAGAAGGGACCCTTTCTTCTGGCTGATGGCGCTGCGCAGCCGGGGTTACGGCCACGGGACCCTGCGGGCTGACACCGTGGGTGGAAAGTGCCCGGCTGAGTGCGACTGTCCGCCCAGCTTCCCTGTGGCGATGTACTGTGACCACCGTGGCCTCCGGGAGGTCCCCTACGTTCCGTCCCGCATTAAATATCTCTACCTGCAGGGAAACCAGATCGCTGGCATCCGAGACGGAGCGTTTGACAACTCCACCCGTCTCGTCTGGCTCATGCTGCACCAGAACCAGCTGGATCTGAATCGAATTGGCCAGAAGGTGTTTGCCAAGTTAACCGACTTGGACCGGCTCTACTTGGACCACAACAATCTGACTGGGGTGCCGGCAAACCTTCCTCGCTCGCTCAGGGAACTCCGGATGAACAACAACATCATCTCCGGGGTCCAGGCAACCTCCTTTGAGGGGATGAGCAACCTGACCATCCTGCATCTCCACGATAACGCTCTCCGAGAGGTGGGCGGAGCCCTGAGGGGCCTTGCCTCTCTGACTGTCCTGGACCTCAGTAACAACCAGCTGAAGAAGGTCCCTGAGGGCCTCCCCGATACACTGCAGCAGCTCTACATAGAGTCGAACAGCATCGCCGCGGTACCGGGCGACTTCCTCGGCCGTTTCCCCCGCCTGCGGTACGTGCGGCTCTCCCACAATGAGCTGACAGACCGCGGGGTTCCCCCTCACACCTTCAACGCCAGCGGCCTGGTGGAGCTGGATCTGTCCTTCAACAAGCTGGAGAAGATCCCTCAAGTCAGCAGCAGCCTGGAGCACCTCTACTTACAGGCCAATCGTATCAAAGGTACCTCTTTCTTCTCACGGGTGGGGCCGAGCAGCAGAATACGGGGCAAAGCTCCATCCCCATCTTGCTGATCTTTATATAATATTAAAAACTTCTACACTCTTTTACGACGCTATTTAAAACACACACACACAGATTGCAAAGCTCTCTGAGCGTTTGGCCTAAAGCGTATAACGTATATAAATGAAAGGGTGTATAAAGCATACCGAATGTGCTGACTCAGCCAGTTTAACCCATCGATAAACCCGTTCCCTCTTTTTTTATTTGTATTCAGTTAGTCTGACAAGGATGAAGGACGAACAGATGAGCAAAGAGGGAATAAGCTGAATATTTACACCGATATACTTTAGTGGTGTTTAGCGTGTTTTCAGTTCACCAGTTCGGTTCAGGACTTTTCCGACGACTCGAACCGTTTCCGTTCTGCCAGAGTTCTCCGTCGGCAGCTTCTGCGGGGCGGTGGACGTCGGCAGCTTCTCCCGGCTGAAGGTGCTGAGACTCGGCGGCAACGAGATCGGCCCGGAGGACATCCCCGGGGACGCGGCCCTGTGTCTGCGCGTCGCCTCCACCATCGAGGTGTAGGATCTCCGGCCGGCCAGGAGCCCCCAGGAAAGAAGAAGAACTGTTGCGGGAACAACAGAAAGATCAACCCAAACCCTGGGTCCTTCTCACCTCAGCAAACACGGCCGATTTCTAACCCCACTTCAAATAAAAGACGTACTTTGGTTTCTTCTTCTGAGCGACGCGAGTCTGCTGAGCCCAGCGTGTCGCGCAGCTCAACGTGTGCTTGTTTTTACCTCTTTAATGGCAAAAATGCAAATCAGCCCAAAATATTAGTTTAACAATGACGTGGAAATGAGCAGAAGTATGTTTGAGCGTCACGTCTGGCAACAGTGTAATGCCTAGTTGAAAAAGGCATCTCAGTGTAATACCTCCACTGTAATGTACATCATAATGTACTTTAACCGTCGTTTTTAGGTGTATTAATCGATCGTGTCATTAATCGTTCCATTAATCCAACATGTTGCCCAGTTGCCACAACGACATGAAATTCCTCAATGCACGACGATAAATGTTATTTGTGCTTTTACTGAACTGCTCTTAAAAATAAACTACAGCCCGGGGTGTAGGAGGTGCCGCTGTCATCTCCTTTATTGGCGGAACTCTGTGGAGACGACGTTTTGCCCTCGCCCCGGCGAACGGGGTGTACCAAAGTGTCCGCGAGGGGACGGATTATTATATTTCTGCCCATTTTTCAGTCCCCTTAGTCGAGCGCTTTAGAGGAGAACCGGACGAGCGCCACACCCACGCGGTTTCCCCCGGTTTCCGCTCTATGAGCTGCTTCCCCCGGCGTTTCACGCCCCGCAGGATCTCCTTTCCACAGCTTTGGGAGCAGCGGTTCCTGCAAAGACTCATGTGAAGAGTTCTTAGAGCGCTCAACAATTCACAAGTTCACCGTTCCCCCCTTCTGCTCGACACAGCGGACGTCCAAGAGGCGAATCGCTTCGGCGTGTCTCACCCTAACATCAAACAGTGTTTACTGGTCTTAACATCGCCGGAGAACTTTCTGGATGTGCTGCACGGCTCCGAAAGCCTCAGGATGTCTGGTCTCAATTATCCAATTAAAATGCTCAGTGCTTTTCCTCTTCCTGCTCCCTCCCAAACACACGGAATAATGCCCTCTTCTTCCCCCTTGGCTCCACTTTTAAATTCCTCCCTGCTTCCAACACGAGCTCCATATGTCACTTGGACCGGCCGAGACGTGCGCGGCGCGGACGGTTTAACGCCGTCGACAGTCACACCGCCTAATGTGACGGCGGAGGAACGCGAAAAGGCGCGTGGAGATCTGCGCCACGTCCTTTCTTTTGCTTGTGGTATTAAAGCTCGGTATAATTTGCTGAAACGCTTCGATTTCCATCGCAGCAGTAAATATGTCGCTCGCGTCTCCGACTGGCTCCTTCTTCTAGTTTCCATTCCACGTCTTCAGTCGGGTCGCATGGGAGTAATTTCCCCTCTTGGTTACCAGCCTTTTCTTATCTGCTTCACCAGAGATTCTTTTCCTCTGATGTTTCTTGGGATTTATTTTCCATAATTTGTGACCAGCGAGCTGATCTTCAAGTGCCGAGTTCTGACAAAGATCGTGGAAAGAATGGCAGGCGGTGGGACCGATCTCCTGCAAACCGGGCAAGGTTCTTGGGAGAGTCACCGACGCGGTGCAGTAAAAGGGTTTATCGCTGTTCCTGCCGAAGTTCACCAGGTGTTTTCCATCAGTGACGTGTGAGAACACTGGTAAGGGACATGTGATGTTAGTGCACGTGGGCCCCATGTGTTTGTGCCTGTGTCTGCGTGCCTCTTCCTTCCTTTCATACAGGCCCAAACTTCTCTGTCTGCTTGTATCACAATAAGAACCATCCAGGGCCCTTCGGCTGCTTCTGCACTAACGGAATTTCGCAAACTAAACAAGTTGCTCTGTGTTCCACGGCCTTCTTCAGTCTGCAGTTCACAGCTGCAAGTGAAAATGAAAAGAAGAGAAAAGAAATAACCGGGTGTACCAAGTGCATAAGAGTCAATCGGCATGAAACTATAAAAGCAGATAAAAGTATAGGGGGATATAAAAGTATAAAAGAGGGATACATAGAATAAAAGTAGAGGGGAATAAACTCCATTGCAGGGAATCAGATATCTGTGGAAAGTCTCAATCCTTTCTTCTCCCTTAGCTCATGCACAACCTCAGCATAGCTTACTAGTTTGTGGCTGTAGCAGGGCGTGATGTGGCAGGGCGTGATGTGTGTTGTCATGAAGTGTGTGATCGTGTGTAATGACCCACATGTAGATAGATGTGTACCTATCCTACATACCTTCCTGCCTACACACATAGATACCTGCCTACCTACCCAGATACATACCAACTTACCCAGATAAACACCTACTAACCCAGATACATACCAACTTACCCAGATAAATACCTACCAACCCAGATACATACCAACTTACCCAGATAAATACCTACTAACCCAGATAAATACCAACTTACCCAGATAAATACCTACTAACCCAGATAAATACCTACTAATCCAGATACATACCAACTTACCCAGATAAATACTTACCTATTTGTATAGCTACTTACACACACACACACACACACACACACACACACACACACACACCTTACGTATTCATGTATGTAGGTAGAAATGTGTGTATGTAGGGAGGTAGGTAAGTATACCGACAGGAAGGCATGTATGTAGATAGATATGCAGGTAGGTAGTTAGGTATGTAGGTAAGTGTGTAAGTAGGTATGTATGTATATAGATAAGTATGTTCATATGTAGGTAGGTATGTATACAGGTATGTAGGTAGGGATGTGTGTAAGTTTATCCATATGTATGTAGGGAAGTAGGTAGATAAGTATGTATCTGGGTAGCCAGGTATTTATGTACAGGGGTAGGTATACAGGTAGGTATATAGGTAGATAAGTATTTTTCTAGGTAGAAAAATATGTATGTAGGTAGTTAGGCATGTTTGTATGTAGGTAGGTGTGTATGTAGGTAGGTTACATACATGTCTACCTTCTTACCACCACACATACATAACCACCTACATATAAACTTACA
Source organism: Arapaima gigas (assembly GCA_900497675.1). Classification (NCBI taxonomy): domain Eukaryota; kingdom Metazoa; phylum Chordata; class Actinopteri; order Osteoglossiformes; family Osteoglossidae; genus Arapaima; species Arapaima gigas. The sequence continues at coordinate 268,083 of UFQX01000370.1, read as the reverse complement.
TACATGCCTACATATACATGTGGCCCCCATTGGCCCCCATTGGCCCCCAGTGACCCACAGTGACCCCCATNCATACATGTCTACCTTCTTACCACCACACATACATAACCACCTACATATAAACTTACATACATGCCTACATATACATGTGGCCCCCATTGGCCCCCATTGGCCCCCAGTGACCCACAGTGACCCCCATTGGCCCCCAGTGGCCCCCAGTGACCCACAGTGACCCCCATTGGCCCACAGTGGCCCCCAGTGGCCCCCATTGGCCCCCAGTGGCCCCCAGTGGCCCCCAGTGGCCCCCAGTGACCCACAGTGACCCCCATTGGCCCACAGTGGCCCCCAGTGGCCACACTGTACAACTGTGTGACCAGGTTGATTTAGGTGAACCGAACGATAACATTACAAATACGCACATTTCAACATCTGCATGAACGGGCACGATTGTAAGCCTGTCCAGAAAACCGCGCCAAGGCTGCGCTGGATGGCACTGCCCCCGATGCCCTCGACACGGTGGGCAACGCGCTTCCCAGCTGCTTCCTTATTCCAACCTTCTGCAGTCCTCACTCTTTAACACACACGTCGACAGCAGAGTGGCCGCAGACGAGACCTGGGCAGGCGACACGGTCGATGTCGCTCAGATATAGAGTAAACACACCCAGATAAATGACAAAGTGTGGAGGCAAGTTGTGAAATGCATGAAGGAGTTTTTAGACCAAGCAAAGTATTTTGGTTTTAATAACAACACACTTAGTTACCAGAACATAACATAGACTTGTGTCTGAAGCACTAGGGGGACATGAGAATGACTTGCTTGAGATGCAGCCCTCCTGAAGAACCATGTGGGACAGATGAGTGGAAAAGGCATCGGGGCACAAAGTCAGATCCTAAGGACAAGTCACATAAACATGACCTATTTCCCTTCAGAGACAACGTTCTCTGTTCACCACCCCTGAGGGCCCATGGTTCCCGCTTCCCGTCCCACGATCGCGGTTCAAAAATCTCTCTGCTGCTCAGGCCCCATCCCTTTACTCCCTTGTGCCGTGGAGCTCATGTTTCTTTTATGCTTAAAATACATTAAAACATTTTAATGCTTCTCCATTCTCACTGTCAGCCATGACACCCCATCCCGTCTTTTCTGGACGCACAGGTGTTTTTCAAATCTTAACCGTCTGTAAAAGCAGGATTTATTTCAAAGTTTTAGCAGACAATGTTAAAGATATTTGATCCTATTTCTTTGGCTAAAAATGTCATAATTCCTGAAAGTTCTGTCCTTTGGATTATCTTTGTGACATGCGCCACCTGCTGGTGGGATATAAGAACGTGCAGCCATTCATATAATAAAAACCATAAACTGTGTGTGTGTGTGTGTGTGTGTGTGTGTGTGTGTATAAATTCCCTTCTCACCCAGTTTTGAGACTGCATTCTTCCAGACTGAGACTAGTGTTGTCATTTCTGAGAATGTGTGATGGGGCCCCTCCTTCAGTTTAGAGGTCATGACCCCAAGTGCTCCTATCACCAATGGGACCACCTTGATTTTCACCTTCCACATTCTCTTCAGCTCCTGGTGCTTCTCCAGCTTCTAACATTCCTTCTTCCTGGTGTTTCTATCGGTTGATATTCTACAATCTCATCACATCATCTCAGATGGACAAGAGATGATACATAGATATGCACACACACACACACACACACACACACACACACACACACACAAAGAGGGCAATTCAAAAAGAGTCACACACTTTTTTCATAATTACATGTATTACTCAGTAACCAAGTGTCACGATTGTGTAGTTTAAACCAAAATATAAAGTAACTCACAGAGTTTCTTCTTAATCTTGCGAGAGCTCAGTATGCCACATGTTCCTATCATACTTCTCTGCTGAGTAACAAATTTATTTCAGTGTTCAGCCATTTTAACCATTTAGCCACTGGTGGTCCCCAACCGTTGGGACGAAGATTTACTTCCTTTACACGGCCGTGTTTGCGGACTATTAAAGTTGCCCATAAATAGTCACACGTTTGCGTGTAAAGTCCTTAATGTGATGTAGGATGTGCTGTTGTTTATGTGAAGCTGAACAAGGGCCAGGACTGGGAGGCCCTGTGAAGAGGTGTGTCAGATGTTGCCTGGGCAGCTGGGAAAAGTTAGAATAATATAATTTAAGGATCATTGAATCCATGCTCAGGCTTTGAAAGGCTGTGTTAAGGATGTTGAGCAGCAGAGTAATATCTGTACCTTCGCTTAGTTCTTCAGTTACCAGTCACATGTCGGGTGGCTTCAGACCTGTGGCTCAGCTCATGGCCCATTACTCATGAAACACACTGTTTTTGCGCTGATGTTCATGAGGAGTTGTGAGGTGGAACTGGGCGGACAGCTGAGAGTGACTGTCAGGGAACAGGTGCAGATAAAAATGAGGGGCGGAAGAGTACAAAAAGCAGCCACACAAGATCGGACAGAGACGGAACGGAAACGGGATCATCTGGACCGCCCGAAATGTCAAAAGCGCTTTGCTTTAAAAAGAAATCAGAAGACTCCGCAAAGGTAACAGAGCGACAAAAAAACTCGAGGTTCAAGTAACTTCTCAAGGTGTTTCCCGCCATGTTGCCTGGTTCTTGTCCATTATTTTACCTTCTGGGGCCGACGGTTGTCAGCTGAAGGGTGAAAGTCTTTAATAACAAAGCGGTGTGATGTGGTCATTTGCGTTTCTGGAGCTACTGGCTGTTGTCAGTATTTGGCTTGGGTTTCTTCACGGTCTATTTTATCCATTTCTCACCACACCCCACCCTGCTGCTGATCCTGCACAGCAGAGATTTCAGCCACGATGAAATGGTGACATCGACCGGCCTTCTGCCCCTTGTGCTCCCTGCCTCACGCTCCGTTTCTGAAACAGACCTCGGATCGCAGCAACCCTGCGTGCCGTCGTCGAAACGGAACAAATACACGAGGGTTTCAGCAGTTCACTCATGCTTTATCTGAGGTTTTTACACCAGGTAACCTGGGGATAAGTTAACACACAGCTGTATTACAGGAGAAGCGGTTAACAATGAATGGAAAGGATGGATGTTTTGCTCAGCTTTCAGTGATTATGACATAGTGGTTGGATTTATGAACAAATCAAGTCACAAACAGACCTCTAGTCCTGGTGGTGTTTGTGTCTGGGACCCTGTGCACAGGGTTATGGGGTTAATGTAGACAGCGAGCCGTGAAAACCCTCCAAAGCCGCTACTCAGCGCCTCCCGTCTCCGGAATGGATCCCTTAAACTGCCCAATTAAGTGTGAGCAACCGGGACTTTACTGCGAAACGTGGTAAATCCGTCCCATGCTGTCATACCCCGCAGTGCAACAGCGTTAATAACGTAACCAAAATGACACAGCTGTCATTACTTTGTCACCAGGCACCTTGTCATTAAATCCGGACGTTTTCAGGGGGGCCCAGAAGCACGTCACACGACATCACCTCCTTCAAATGTAAATGTATTTAAAAAACGGGCTGCTTATTCACGCCTATGCTGGAGGGGGAGCTTCCGTGTTGTACAGTCACATTCATATAAGCTGAGGTCTGGCTGCGAACACGGCGGCGGAAGGAGCTCGAAGGACAGAGCAACATGCAGGAATCCACCCTGACGTACTTTATATTTAAAAACAGTTCCGCAGAAAGGGTAAGAACTCAGAACGTCCGTGTACACCCTGAGCAGCGACGCGCCGTGTTGTTTCACGATGCAACATCACCACGTTTTCCGCTTCACTTTCAAACTTGTTTGTTCTTCTTTGCTGCTTGCGGATAATTCATTTTAGATTGTTTTTCGTGCTTACGTGGAAGATTCATACGTTTGCGGTTTGGCTGCAATTCTGTCTGTCCGATCAAACGTGTAGAATGATGGGTGCGAAGAGTCAAAAACCCGCACGGGGGTCCCCGAGGAGAACGCGGACAGAGGGAACTGGACCACCAAGAGAGAGTACATACTCTCCATGGTCGGATACGCCGTGGGCCTCGGAAACGTCTGGAGGTTCCCCTACCTGGCCTACAAGAACGGGGGCGGTAAGCACTTCTTCGTCATCTTCATCTTCATGCTTGGTGAAGAATTAAGAACCCATTAATTTATTAGTCGGGAGCTAGATATCATATAAATGACCAGTCACCTTCTGCACTCGGTAATGAATGTAGACATTTAGACATTTACCAGCAAAGCTCTGTAGTGCTGAGGGACAAAAAATGAGATGCCGAGTGTAATCGAGTGAAGCGAAGCAGCCAGATCGCCGCGGATGTTGTGTTTCTGTCCAGCTTCCGTCCCGCCGAGGGGCCGTCTTTTCGTTTCGCCCCAAAAATTCCCGCAAACGATCACGTCTTCACAGCTGCTGGGACCCCCTTTCTGCCTGTCACGCGGGGGGCACCCCTACAGCACTCAACATACCGGAACACATCATCAAAGCCTTTCCAACCTACCTTTTAACCTCTTCTCCTTGTATTCCTCCCTTTCCCCGGGACATTTTGTACCACTTTTGTGTCTCCACTCAGGCGCGTTTCTCATCCCCTACTTCCTGATGCTGGCCGTGGCGGGACTCCCCATGTTCTTCTTGGAATGCTCCCTCGGACAGTTCTGCAGCCAGGGGCCCATCAACGTGTGGAAGGCCGTTCCCATAATGCAAGGTGAACCACGTTTTGCGGAAGGGATCCTGTGTGGTCGCTCGGTGGAGGTGGCCGGCGGTGATGAGCGGTGGCGGGGGGTTGTGTATCTGTACACCTGAGGAGCGTGTAGTACCATACCGCTCTGCGCAGGAGACCGTTTTACCTTCCTACCATCTCACGGCCACTTTCTCTCCACCTCCATCTTTTTCTCGAGCCCAGTAGTCCAGAACGTTCTCCCTAAACACGCCACAGCCGATCCCTCGTTGTGAAAGTTTTGGAAAACAGAGGCGAAACGTCGTGAGACTCACGGCAGCGGCCGAAACGATCACTTCTCGATCGACTCTGTTTGAACCGGTTTATTTTCGCTTGTAATATGTTAAAGGTAAAAGGTTAAAGGTATTAAAGGTAAGGGCTGTTTTGCAGGGGTCGGCGTCACAATGGTGCTGGTGAGCACCTTGGTGGCCGTGTACTACAACGTCATCGTGGGATACAGCATCTACTACATGTTCACATCCTTCCAGTTCCCTCTGCCGTGGAGCGAGTGTTTTCGCTGGTCAGACGGCAACTGCAGCACCACTCCGACTGGTACTGGTTCGCCTGCCTGCCGTTTGGCCCCTTGGCCCTCATGAAAGCAGCTAAAGAAAAGGTTTCTATTTAGAAGGACCCTAAACCAGACACCAGTGAGAGTTTATAATTCTCCAGCCCACATTAGAAAATTTAAACTGACACATTTTGAGAAGGAAATAGGGACCTCGGTGTCACGTACGACGAGCAAAGCTCAAACATGCAAAACACATCTTCTGAAGAGGGCGAAATGGCCAAACCTCCATGATACCGTGGTGCTGGAAGACAGGAAAGTATGAAGACGAAGGCAAAGGTGTCACTCAGAAGCACCGGCATCCAAACTCCTGGTGCCATTTTACTGGATTAAGTTAATGGTGACTTTGTGGTTTCACCTGACTGCCAAATCTTGTCCCCCGGCTCAGATTCGTGCGGCGACATGGCGGCCAACGTGACGTCTGCGGGAGACCACAATGACTCCTGTCTGGCCCCAAACAACATCTCCACAGCTGTGAAAAGCCCCAGTGAGCAGTACTGGGAGTGAGCATCACTTTCTGCCTAAACTGCTCCCTTCTCCTGTAATGACACACTGCTAAATACACACACACACACACACACACACAGTCAACAACCCTGCATTCTGAGCTTGGGTTCCTTCTGCTGGGATCTTTTACAAATGAGTTTCCTCACTGCCTCCTTTTCAACGTTGAAATTGTTTCGTTTGCTCAGGTGACGCTTTTCTGTGAGCCACCTCGGTCGACTTACCTATTTGCCCAGCAGGATAGTTTTTACTGGAGTAATTTACCTCGCTCAGGGTTACCAGAGCTGGACATTCAGTCGAATCTTTCAGCCTCACAGCACCTACCTGCTCCTCAGGTCTTCTGATCTGTCCTGCAGAGGTGGCTCACGTAAGCTGTTTACAGACCCAGGTACGTGCAGTGATGCCATCTCCACGTAAATCACCGTTTGCTCCCACAGCAAGGTGGCGCTGCGGCGCACTGGGGGGCTGGAAGAGACTGGAGAGATTGTGTGGCACCTGGCACTCTGTCTGCTGCTCGCCTGGCTGCTGACCGGTGCCGCTCTGTTCAAAGGCATCAAGTCCTCTGGGAAGGTGATTGACATGGTAATAGAATAATAATAATAATAACAGAAATAATACCGATGATAATAATCATCTTTTCTCACACTCGCACAGGTGGTGTATTTCACTGCCACGTTTCCCTATGTGGTTCTCTTCATCCTCGTGGTGAGGGGCCTCACTCTGGATGGAGCCAGAGATGGGATTGAATACTACATTGGCAGCCAGTCTAACCTGACCAAGCTGGCAGAAGCAGAGGTCAGAGCTTTTGGGGAACAACCTGCACGCCTCGCCCCTGTCCAAACCCACTTGTTCTGCTCTTTTAGCGCCGCAAACAGCAGAAGCAGCCAAATGTGTCTTTATCCATGTCCAGCCTGATCTTTGTAAGGTTAACAACGCAGGATGAAAACGCGAGGGCGCCATCAAACGCAGCAAGTGCAAAATTCCCCAAACCAAAACACAGCAAGGCTTGTAGGAATGAAAAGCCGGATGATGTCGTGATCTTCCCTGCACTGTTTGCTTAGTAAACGCACTCGTCTTCCTGGTACAGGTGTGGAAGGACGCCGTGACGCAGATATTTTACTCCCTTTCGGTTGCATGGGGTGGGCTGACAGCCCTGTCCTCCTACAACAAGTTTCATAACAACTGCTATAAGGACTCCATCATCATCTGTGCCGTCAACTGTGGCACCAGCATCTTTGCAGGCTTTGCCATCTTCTCCATCTTGGGCCACATGGCTCACGTGTATGGGAAGCCTGTGTCGGAAGTTGTTCAGTCAGGTGTGTATGCGGCGCAGCAACAAGAAACTTTATTCACATCCTGAGTCATTTTCTGCCCGGCGTGTGACCAAAGTGTCTTCGACGTGACAAATTCGCTTTGCAAACGGCTAAAACTGCAGGTGTGAACAAGGTTTACGTTCTCTGATCAGGTCAAAGTTATGAGTCAAGACAAGCCACGATGATGTGTACCACCTTAGGGAGACACTGACTACAGAGTCACAATTATAGGCTGAACTCAAGTCAAACAGACAAAGATCTGTTGACGTCGTATCATGTGCCGCCGGGAATTTGAATGCATTTTAACGGCTGTCTCTCGTCTGTCAAGATTTTGCCTTGGCTTTTGTCGCCTACCCAGAAGCCCTTTCCCAACTGCCTGTGTCTCCGTTGTGGTCTGTCTTGTTCTTCTTCATGCTGTTGACCCTTGGCTTAGACTCTCAGTTTGCTGGAATAGGTAAGCACCACGCTGTCAGTTTCCCAATAGTCCACTGTCTATAGCCAGCAGTGTAAAGCAAATAGTTCACTTTTTCCACGGAGCTGTTCAAGAATCAGACAGTCGCATCAACGATGTTGACCAAACAGAGGTTATTCTTGATCTTTTCGCTTAGTGTTGCCTCACTGAGGGAGCATGATGGGCCTAAAATGATGTTGCGCTTTTACTTTGTGCTCCGCAGAAACGATCACAACGTCTCTTCAAGATTCCTTTCCCGAGGCCCTCAAGTCCAGGAGTTCGCTCCTCACTGTGGTCACTTGCATTGTCCTATTTCTTCTTGGCCTGCCTTGTGTCACCCAGGTAAGTGTGCGGCGCAACCAGGCTTCCGTTTGGCCGTGCTCCTCATTGGGTGTGACGCCTTTAACAAACGCTAGATCAGTGTTGATGCAATTTTGATATTTATAGATGTTGTTTGCCAAGAATCTACGTTGCTGGAAATAATGAGCGAGAAGTTTGGAAAGCAAAGAACGGAAGTGATGCAATTGGATGCGAGTTTCCCACAGAGAAATACACGTTTTATCTTTCAGACGGGAATATACTGGGTGAAACTGATGGACCATTTCTGCGCTGGGTGGATGCTTCTGATCACTGCAGTGTTGGAACTCATTGGAATTATTTATATCTATGGTAAACTGATTTTGTTTGCCATCAGAAGGCTTATGCCTCATGCGGGCTTCCGAAAGTGCTCTGCAATGAACGGTATGTCTGCGCAGGAGGAAGCCGGTTCATCAAAGATATCGAGATGATGATAGGGCCCAAGAACTTGCTCTTCTGGTTGTGGTGGAAAGCGTGCTGGTACCTCATCTCTCCCATCGTCCTTGCGGTGAGCTGATCTTCTCCACAACTGCAGAATATTCTTACTGGCAATTGAGGAACAACTGGCTGCTGGCTGAAGATTTGGAGATGCTGTACATGTGAGCTCTGCATGGTCCAGGAGGTCAGCGGTGACCTGTCATTATGAAGTTCATCATTCTAAAGCAATAAACGATGAATTTGTAAGGAACAATCCTGACTCGCTTTTATATGCAACGTTGGCCAAGTTTTTCCCAGTAGCTTCTCAAGGGAACCGAACCAGTCAATAATGACTGGTTGCCACCGAGGTTCCTGGGTCAGACGGAGCTCAGTATGTGGCATCCTTACATCTCTGCCAGCACCGATGTGCCCAGATCTTAAGATGAGATGTGGTTTCACAAAGCAACTGCTTTATTACTTGTAGGAATAAATACATCACACAGAGTAAACAGGAGAATATACCAGAGTAAATCAGAAAGGATTCTCAACTATTACTGCGGGCTGCAGCAAAAAAATGCAGATGCGTTTTGCCTTAATCTCCGACGTACCATGAACCGGAAGCTAAGCTAACTGGAAGCTTAAAGTTATTGCTGAATTGCTGAGGGACAGGACTATTTAACTTTTGACGGGCTTTACGCAGCTAACAGATAGGGGGTTCAATGAACCACAATAGCCCTGAAAGAAAAGTCCATACTAGAATGCTTAGAATAAGGCCTAGTTGTTCAAAGGTCACTGATGCCAACCTCAACGTTGCTCTCTTTTCAACGTTTCCTGCCCCGAAGACCTGGCATGCCGGCTGCTACCTGCTCGAGAAATAAAGTTTATTATTACCATTGTTACCAAATGCCAGATTTTTTTTTTGTTACCAGTATTTGTGTGTTTGCATTAGATTTACTCTTGTGGGATTTTGGTTGCTGCAGGTGATTCTGGTGTGGTCTTTGTTCACCTTCACTCCCCCAACCTATGACTCCGTGGTTTATCCCGAATGGGGTGTGTCTCTGGGTTGGTGCATGACTGCATTCTGCCTCATGTGGATTCCAGCCTTTGCAGTTTGGAAGCTGGCGAAGGCCGAGGGAAGCTTTTGGCAGGTAAGACAGATGTACAACACACCGGCTTAATCACGGCAAATCGACGGCTGCTGTAGATCAGAAGTATGGGTATTGACCACGCAGTCCGTTCAAAATCAACATGGTGTCTACTGTGGTCTTTCTAGCGCTGTAAAGCTGCAAGTTTGGCCACAAACTCGTGGGGACCGTATCTGGACTGCCATAGAGGAGATCGATATAAGAAGCAGCAGAGTTCTGGCTTGGACATGAAGGTCACTTCAAACGTTTACAGCATAAACAGCAATCTTACTCCGGTGTGAACCTCTCAGCAGGTCCTTACGCTTTTGTAGCATTACTTTCCCCTTTCACGATTTTTACCTTTGGTGCTGCGACAGAAGTGGGCGAGAAGACTTCAGCCTCGCTCCCGGTCCAACTTTTTCTCGTTTCGTCATCCAGCCATAGAAGAACCGCAAGCGCCGATGTTACCGTCTTATTTTCGAAGGGGTCAGTGGGCCTTCAATGAACTCCCTTCTCCTCCAGCTGCCGCTATATTTTCTAGGAGGTGTCAGCAAATGATTCCATTCACCTTCGAACAGCAACAAGAGTAATTAAATGGCCAATAATTCATCTGAATCTGAGACTCGGTCCACATTTACTTGTATTTATTGATCAATAGCCCTTAACGTTTTCTACACCACTGCATCTGTTGATCTTTTCACTTTGAAAACCAAATGTACATTAACAACTTAATCTAACATACTGTTCTTGTTTATTATGTCAGCAACAAAAAGTGTTTAATTCTCTGTAATTTAATCAACTAAGCAAAATTCTGGGTGAATCTTATGGTCTAGTACTACAGGTAGGTAGCAGGAATTTATTGATGTTACACCAGCAAATGAATGAATCAAGGCCAAAGCTCTTTCCCTTGTTTAAGCTTCACATGTGTGATATTACCAAATGTTAATACCTGGAAAATAAAGTGTCAAAAGATACACAGAGCTCCTCTTTGATCAGCGTAACCCTCTTTCATTGCCATTGGGGTTTTTTTTTTTTTAAACCCTGGGAGTGGACTAGTTACTACCCTCCATGTTAAAAAAAAAAAAAAAAAAAAACAAACACTACTGGGTTTCATGAAAGATTTGTTGATTTTACAGCAGTAAGTTCAGTAACAAAATGCCAAATGGGACAGATTCATGACACTGGAATTAGGCCCACTTGCAGCAAGAGCAACTGGGGTTAAAAACCAGACCAGTGGCACAGTGCTGGATGTAGGCCTGCCCCTTGTTGCAGGCATAATACTGGTTCTTGTTGGCTGGGTCGGGGTACAGTCCATTAGCCTTTCCAACACAGAAGTAATGAAAGACAGGGGGTGAGGGGTTCTGGCTAGCAGCACAACCTGGGGGGGGGAGAATAAATAAATCACATCAGGACTTTGTTAGACATTGCCAGAGCTTCAGATGCATGTGCTTTTTTTTTTTTTTTTTAAATTTTCCTGTTGCTCATGCTGCCACATCTGATGCATGGACACGCAGACAGACTACTCACTCTGGCCAGTTCCCAGTCTGCTCTTCAAGGTGTGGATCAAGGGGTATTGACCTTGGCCACAGAAAGTGCCGCTAAAGTCGTCGAGATCAATGGTCCACACCACGGCCCCTCCAAAGTTGTTCTGCTTCAACCATTGAACCTGTTTGTGGTTGAAGAGATGGAGGGCGTCTCCACTGTCATGACATCCAGCAAAGCAATTCATATGTGTATTCATTTCCTGCACATCATAGCTTTTCCTTCATTTTATGTGCCAACCTTAATATTGAAGCTCTTCACGTTGTCATAGCCAACCCAGACTTTCCAGCCGTTGTACGCATATGGAACATTCTGGGGTGTGTCCCAGGCTGCAGTTCCTCCCTGCTGCAGGAAAGTGCAGATCTGCAGGAAGATACTTCAGGTTAATGGGACTGAAACCACCTCGTGGGTTTAAAATTAAACTGATGAGTCAGTGCAACCTCATAGTAAGCCAGGAAGCCACTCTGTCTTGTGTAGGGGCCAGCTGGTCCAGGTCCAGTTGTTGGGGCACCAACACCAGTGTTGGAGGAGCTTGCCAGCATAAAGGTGCGTCCATAGGTGGGGAAACCAACTAGAAGTTTGGAAGCAGGGGCACCCTGGTTTAGCCAGTAGTTCATGGCATAGTTCTGTGAATAAAGGTACATGGAATCCAGTTACACAACATGCTTATAGTATGATGACCAGTATTGGTCTGGGGGAGAGGGGTGTAATCTTATCAAGTAAAGACTGACCACATTCATATAGATTTGTTCACCCTGGTCAGCAAATCCACTGTACAGGGGACTATTCTCTCTAGTTTGTTCTTCCCCAGAGCCAAGGAAGTCATGGGTCTTAACATGGAAGTAGTCCAAAGTCCTGCATAAAACAGACAAACTCTGCAGAGGACCAGTTGGAGGACCCGATTCTGGCAGTCATTGTCAAAGACTTCAAGATGATACTCACCGTGCAAGCCGAGTTGTCCAAAATCCAGTGACTCGCTTACCAGGAGTCACAACACAGGTCAGTATTAGACGATTGCGCCTTGTCCTCCAACCTTCAGCCTCAAACGCAGCCATCATTTCCTGAGGAGCCAGACAGTAAGTCAGCAGCTTTGTCTCTCTGAAAAGGAACTAGTGTCTATAAATTTTCATAATCCAGTTTGGTTCATGGATTTGTTGAGAAAGTCCCAAATCTAAACCTTTGGGTGTTCCAGTGTATTCATACACACATTTTATACATACACACAGTGTAGCTTCAGTACAGTTTGTGTACAAGTATGGCCAAGTCAAGACCATACACAGACAATTTTAACCTTAGTTTAAGGGAGAAGTCCTCCTGGCCATGCCCTTTCCTTCTCAGGCTCAGTCAGTCAATCTTAGTTCAAAAGGTCTTACTGTTGCTACATGATTTAAGTGGTCCTACCACAGCCAAGTCTGTGAGAAACTTCATATCTTGCTGATGAGTTCTTTGCAATCCAGGGTGCTCCCAGGCAAGATCCACACCGTCAAAGTTGTGCTTCCTAACAAACTTTATAACAGAATTGATGAAAGTCTTGCGGTTAACAGCCAACCCAACCATGGCTCGGAACCTGAGAAACAGAGTTGGTTACATAACACCTTTTAGACAGTCAACATGACAAATACTGCCATCAAGGTTCTAACATACCTGGCCATTCCAGTTGAAAAGCCACCAACAGACAGCAATGTCTTCAGGTTGCTGTTCCTATTGAACAGTAGAAGGAACAAGACACATCATACATTCAAGATCATAGATGTTTGGTTATACTAAAAATGAAGTGACCTTTCACTCAAACCCCATAAGTAAGGTATGAAGAAAAGTAACAGTACAAACATTTCAGCTTCAACCATACAGCACTCACCGCTTTTTCAGGGCGTTGAAGTCACGGTAGAGAGTCACATCATTCCATTCAGAGGTCACTATTTTGTTGCCTTTCAAGTCAGCAGACGCATAGATGAGGTGATCACAAAGACAGGGGTCCACATCGGTAGGGAAGAACTTTCCAGCTCCTGGTCTGTATTGTGCCCGGTTGTCAAAATAACAGGATAGGATGTAACATGATCCTAGTGTGAGGATGAAGATAACACCATGTTGTTACATGCATTACTTTTTAAAAATCACAGAGGCCTCTCCCAAACTCTTCCTGACCCAGTGGCATGTTTCTCCATGTACATGGCATCACATGCCATTCCCAGTTACAGCCCCTAAACTGGGCCTCAGGTTTATCATTCCTCATATGTGGCATTAACATTTGTGAAGTGCAGTATTCAACCATTGACTTTTTAGCAAGTTTTAAAACTTGCTCCATGTCTCCTGAACACTTGGCACTAGTGCTTTAACCTCACATGGACGGAAGAGCAAGAATGAGACTGTATGGCCCTAAACCACCCTCTGGGGTGTTACACAGGAGAGGCTTACCTAGCTGCACATACAGCAGGAGCACTAGTCCTGCAAGGAAAAGTTCACAACATTACAACAAACATTGACCACATACAAGAGGAGACCAGTTCTCAAAAACTCAAAGGCTTAAAAAAAAAAAAAAAAAACCCACAAGACACATTTGGTTACTAGTTCCTTTTCACAGGAAGGAACAGTCACACATCCATCTTATAAGAGAAGCACATGGGAGGAGGGACTCATTGCCATTATAATACTGTAGATTTTACTAAATAAGATGACTTGGTCACACTCTTTTCAGACCACTACAGTCATCTGATCACCAAATGGCAACAAAACTGCTCTCCAGGTTAGACCAGCACAACCATGCAAAACATCTGCACAAACCACCAGCACCACTTACCAACAAAACTGAGCTGCTTGCACATGCTTACTTCCATACTGAACCTCTCACCCAAGTTTGTTTATTTCTTCATTTATTACCAGATACCTGTGGCAAAGACCGGCTTGAGCCCACCTTCCGGAAAGGCTGCTCACCAATCAGGCTCAGCGAAACAGGTGCTAATTACTTCAGAAGAAACCAGGTGGGAAACGGCACCGATTGGCATCAGCTTGACGTTGACTTTTACTTTGCTTTCGAATGGTCTGTTTACATCAGGCTCTATGAGTTCACCCTATGCTTCCATTAGCTCTGTTGCATTTCATTGTGCTGGAAATACTATATAGGAGCTGGTAGCACAGTGGTTAGAGCCATCATCTTGTAATGTGATATCCTGGTTGAAGTCAAAGGTTCTGCCCATAAAAATGCCCTAAAGTACCCTCTGCCTAAATGTTTAGGACCCTGTGGAGAAAAGCATTGCTAAATAAAGGTTATTTAGAGCTGCTTCTGCATTCAGAGATCCCAGGTTAAAATCCAGCGTCCTGCTGTAATCCCCTTGATCGGCCCACCCCAAATTGTTCTAACAAAAAAAACCCAGCTGCGTAAATGGGCGAATCGTTGTGACGTTTAGATGAGCAAAGAAAAATTTAGCTCCGTGGTCAAAAAATTTCATCCAACTTGCTTATTTTGTACTTGTGTATATGACAAGTTTGTTTCATGCGGTTCAGCTTCAGTGGTCTCTCTAAATTGCCTGTAGCGTGTGAGAATGTGTGTGCGGACGATGGACCGCCACCCCCATCCGCGGCGTAGGTTTGTAGTGATTCCAGGATGAGCTTCAGATCGCAGGGATTCTCACCAGCACAGAGTTGCCGATGATGATGGATGGATGGATAATTGGTTTAGTCCCATTTTTCAAATCATCCATCCAACTGTGAATCAGTTCTGCCCTTTCTATTGCTTTCCCTGAAACCTTCTCATAACTGCACGTGTTCAATAACCTATGGCAGTATCCACACGTTCTGCATGTTCAGGACCAGGCCAATTCGGGTTCCCTTCCTCAGTGATCATTCTTTGATGGCTCAGTGTTAGCCCACCTTTTCCCAGGTGACTGACAAGACAGGTGGTCTCTTTTTTTCCAAACATCTAGCCACATAGAGCAACCTACACCTTTTGCAGATACATTCTTATATTCTTCATGACTGGAACAAAAATGGCTGTTAAACAAAAACTTTTTTTTTTTCGTTTCGTTTTTTTCCTTAACCAGTCAGGGCTACAACGGTCTGGAACCTGTCGTAGAAGCACAGGCCTCCAGGGTGGTCAAGGTATATTCCACGGTAGCCACAGCCAAACACTTAATGGAATTTAGCCTCACCAGTTGACCCGAAACACTTGTGTTTGGACTGGGGAAGGAAACACACAGTGGGAGAACATGCAAACTCCACCCTCTTGATACTAGCGGTGATGAAGCACAAACGGTTGCGTATGACTTTGTCGCAGACTTGTACGTGTAGCAGGCAATCTACAACCCAGGGGTAGATCTCAAAGTAATGAAGAATACAAATAAGGCTCAAAAACAAGTCATTTACTTGAATGTTTTTTTTATTCATCATTTACTGGTAAAAGAAGTAGTAAATCCAGATGTTAGCCAATACTGTGGCATATAGGCATTGCCAAGGAACCAAGGACCATAGGAGGATGTGGATGGAAATAAGAACTTAGGCCCAGTTGCAGCAGGAGCAGCTGGAGTCAAAGACCAGACCGGTAGCACAGTGCTCCAGGTAAGTCTGGCCTTGGCTGCATTCGTAGAACTGGTTCTTGCTGGTAGGGTCAGGGTAGATCCCATTAGACTTTCCAGCGCAGAAACCGCTGCCTCCGCTGCTGCCGCCGCTGCCTCCGCTGCTGCTGCCTCCGCTGCCGCCACTGCTGCTGCCACCACTGCTGCTGCCACCACCGCCACCACTAGGCTGAGGAGGTGCTGGAGGACCCTGAGAGACAGGGGGCAGGGGGTCCGTGCGAGGAGTGCAGCCTGCAGAGGTAAAAGGCAACCAAAGTGTGGCTCATTCATGTAGCTGCAGTCGATGACCAGCTGCTGACGCTTAGCAATCCAGCAGTGATTTAATGCTCCAAAGTGTGCAGGTAGTACAGCCATAATAAACGTTTGGCTCGCTAAAATTTGTACGGAGGTTTACTCACTCTGGGCAGCATCAAGTCCACTCTTCAGAGTGTTGATCAGAGGGTTTTTCCCTTCGCCACAGAAAGTACCAGTAAAGTCATCCATGTCGAGAGACCACACCATGGCTCCTCCAAACTGGTTCTGCTTCAGCCAGTTGATCTTTGCAGGGGTGAAAGTTAAGAGGTCAAGCCATTTCATGCCTACAGACTGTGTTTAAGCAGTAAGAGAACTGTAGTTTCAGAACTTTTCCTGCAAGGTTTTTATACACCAACCTTGATATTGAAGCTCTTCACGTTGTCGTAGCCAACCCAGATTTTCTGGCTGTTATAGGCATATGGAACATCCTGGGGTGTGTCCCAGGCTTGTGTGGCTCCCTGTTTCAGGAAGGTGCAGATCTGGACAAAGAAAGGTCACAGTTGAATGATGCCAAGCCTTTGAGGTAAGAAAAGTATTATATACACA
Source organism: Arapaima gigas (assembly GCA_900497675.1). Taxonomy (NCBI): domain Eukaryota; kingdom Metazoa; phylum Chordata; class Actinopteri; order Osteoglossiformes; family Osteoglossidae; genus Arapaima; species Arapaima gigas. Next base: position 251,735 of record UFQX01000370.1, on the reverse strand, counting down.
CAAGGTTATATAATATTTCACAAATGTCAATTATTATTACTACCTCATAGTAAGCCAGGAAGCCGCTCTGCCTTGTGTAGGGGCCGGCTGGTCCAGGTCCAGTTGTTGGGGCACCAACACCAGTGTTGGAGGAGCTTGCCAGCACAAAGGAGTGTCCATAGGTGGGGAAACCAACCAGAAGTTTGGAAGCAGGGGCACCCTGGCTCTTCCAGTATGTCATGGCATAATCCTGTACGGGGAGTCATGGATGCATTAGGGGACTTATCTTATCACGGTGATTTTATTTCTTGTTTTCCCCCACCTGTAACTCAGCGTTTGTGTGGAGCGTTTATATAAACAGGCGCTCAACTGATTGAATGGACACTCACCACGTTGAAGTAAATGTAATCACCCTGGTCGGCAGGCCCACGGTACAGGGGGCTGTTCTCGCCAGTTTGTGTCTCCCAGGAACCATGGAAGTCATAGGTCATGACGTGGAAGTAGTCCAAGATCCTTGGGAATAAAGACAGTGTTGCGAACTTCAGTCCACCGTTGGGTGAACCTGGTTCTCAACAGCAAGCAGTGAGGGCCTACAAGCTGGTACTTACTGCCCAATCTGAGAAATCTGGTAACCGGAGTCAATGGTGCTCTTTCCAGCGGCCACAGCAGCAGTGAGCATGAGACGGGGGCGGTTGGTCTTCTTACCCTCAGCCTCAAAGGCAGCCATCATTTCCTGAGTAGGGAAAGGTCAACGATATACTGCTATGACAACCTCATATGGGTGGGCCCAGCGAGATCCTGAAGACTAGTCAGTGAGATCCTGTATAATTAACTAGCATCTTCTACTGAAGATGCTGTTACTTACTAACCCTTTACACCCTTGAAGATCAGAAGGTTGTGATTTAAATTGGATCCAATTTAATACGCTGACAAAAATATTTCAAGCCCCGTTGCTTTTCATATCATAATCTTATTGCAAAACGGCACCAGATTTGAGGATTTTGTCTTGCCTGTGGTAGAACTGTGAAGAGCTGCTTGTCCTGAGGAGGTCTGAGGTTGTGATAGGATGAAAGATCTATATCTCCTTCAAGCTAAACTTTTCCTAAAATGTTCAGAGTCTGGTCTTAAAATGTAGAATGGATGTTCTGCGTTGACAGTTAGGATTTGCACGTTTTTTGGACCGACCATCCTCTCAACACAGAACACTTAAACGTGGCTCTAGGTTTAAAGTGCCTTTCCTACCTGAACCAAAGTTGTGAAGAGCTGCTTGTCCTGAGCAGGGCTTCCTCTGGATCCAGGGTACTCCCAGTCGATGTCAAGACCATCAAAGTCATACTGCCTCAGGAAGCTGATGACAGAGTTGATGAAGGTCTGGCGGTTGGCGGAGCTGGACACCATGGCACTGAATCTGAGGGAGAGAGATGGATGGTTACATTTCTCAGGAACAAAACCTGCATTGCAGTCAGCTTGTAAGAAATAGAATGCTGTTTAGGTTGTAGTTTACTTTGCTGTCCCGAAGTTCCAGCCACCGATAGCCAAGAGGGTCTTGAGGTTGCTGTTCCTATTGAAGGAAAAGAAAGCATCAGCTGACTCAAAGTGGCTATTCACAAAGCATTTAACTGTGGAGGTGGTTCCAGTTTTTTATTTCGATATCAATAAATCAAGTTTTTAATATAAAAAGGTTAAAAAAAAACCGAAGATACCCAAACAAATGTTATAATGGATTTTCCAATACCATTTTCCAATGATTTCCTCTGTTATCTTCTGGTTTCTGGTACTTACTGGTTTTTCAGGGACGCAAACTCATTATAGAGCTTCACATCATCCCACTCGTAGGTCTTGATCTCATTGTTGTTCATGCCAGCAAAGGCGTAGATCATATGGTCACAGAGACAGGGGTCCACATTGGTAGGGAAGAACTTTCCAGCGCCTGGTCTGTACTGTCCCCAGTTAGTGAAGTAGCAGGACAGGATGTAGGAGGATCCTGAGGACACCATGAGTTGTTAGTGAAATACGATGGATTTGCTACTCTGTCTGCTTCATGCATTTTATGCTCGTTTCATGTACATTCTCAGGAGATTTTGCAAGACAAACTTTTATACATGTCAAGGAATTTTCCTTGGTTCTTTATTTGCACTAATAGGTACTTTAAACTGAGGAAATGTAGGTGCGCAACCTGTTCTCAGTGATTTAAGGTGTCGTCATGCTCATATGTTTTGGTTTATATAGTTTATTTATGAAGTTCATGCACACGCTGTATTCATAATAACTTCATTTGTCTTTTGAGCAGCTGTAGTTTCTCTGCATTAATATGATGAAAAGTAGGTATCGGTAGGATGGAGAAATGAGGAGAAATGATGGAGAGCTGCAGCTGAGTTGAGATGTTCACATTGAGGAGGACTTACCTAGCTGCACGTGCAGCAGGAGAGCCAGTCCTGTGGGACAGAGGGAAAGAATTTTTTGGTCAGGCATGGAGCTCCAGTCGGCTCAACATCTTTACGCTCCTACTTCAGCCTTTACTGAGCTCAGTGTGAGGCTCAACCCTTCAGCAGCTCTCTGTTAATCCATCTCTTAGTCCATCGTGATAATGCACTTTTCAGACACGTTATAACGCAAAACTAAAACACTTGCAAACGCGTAAAACAAGGGATGTAGACAGAGGACGAATATGTCCAAATATTCAAGTTAACCCCAAATAATCTACAGCAAGGAGCAGGGATTCTGTGCAGAAAGACGACCAGATGGGACTATTCCCGCTTACCAGCGACGATGAGTAGCTTGCCCATGCTTGTCTCTGTACGCCAAACCCACGGAGCTGTTTCTTTATATACGTTTCTTCTCAGCTTTTATCTCACACATCTGGTTAGCTTTGCGCCTCTGATGTTTACTCAGCAAACACCACAATGTGTTTTTATCTTGTACAATTTTTCCCACTTAGCGGATTTGTTTTAATCGCAGTGATAACCGAAGTGTTTGCCTGGCGTGAACTTGACACGTCCTTTCCAACGGAAAGAAAACTGGATGACATTCAGAAGACACGGTAAAAGGGGGAGGGTGAAGAAAGAGCTTCAACCAAGCCGAATCACCTAATCTGTCGAAGCCACGCTAATATTGGCCCGGCATCTATAGGAGGTCAGGTATTAAATACTTATTCATTTTAATGTTCAGGGTATCGACGTATACGCACAACAATTGGATTTACTGCACCTTACTGTACGTGATATTTTTTGTTCAAAAATCATTTCTCCATTAAGGCAAATAATGCCCAAAATCTGGTACCTAGACGGGAAACATCAAAGTTTCTTAAACGTGGAGGGAAATGAATATTTTTAAAAAGCCTGCTTTCGCTACGGTTAAAAATAAAACATATAAACATATAAACTCATTTCACACCAATAGTCCAATTTAGATGTTAAAAACGTTAAACCCCAACAAGGTTTTGGTCCATATAACAACAGCACCTGTAGCTTTATTACTACTGGAAATATAATTAAATTCTAAACTAATTTTAACTAATGGGTTTTATGTTATTTATGTAATCTGCCATCTGCATCTGAAGGATATTTTCTCATATGCTAGTGAATATTCACGTTTTGTGAAATTAATTCATTTACACTGTTATTAAACCATTGCTAGTTGTAATACAAAGGAAATGCATATTACAATACAAAGGAGAGTAATCCTGACATTTACCAGCAGTGATTTTTGAAACCTTAGTTAAGAAATAAAGAAAATTAAATTAACAACACATCAAGGTAGGAATTGAGATTCAAGAAGCCATTTTTGTTATACCTTTTTAGAAAAAGACCTGCTTTTAATTTTTTTTTTGTTTACTACCTCATGACTTTTGTAAAATAGCCTTTATATAAGGCTACTTTACAAACATTACATTACATACATACATTACATTACATACATTTATATTTTATAAATATAACCTTTATCAGTTCTGACGTGAAATACACTGTACACTGAGTACGTGGTTAACTTACATTAACTATGTAAAATAAGATCCCGGTTAAGGAAAATGGTCGCTCATTTTGATGTCGTTCACTTTGTTCCTGAAAAACTAACATGAACTTGAGTTCATAACTTGAGTTACTGAGCTTTTCACCCTGCGACAGACCGCCGGCCGTTCCATCCGGGGAGTTTCACAGCCTGGCACCTCGGCCTCCTCAGGACAAGCGTTTCACCGAAATGGACGGAAGGACGTTTTACTCAACCACTCATTTATTTACCAGTGTAACTGTTAAAAAGTCAAACTGTGAGAATATTTAATACCATTTACAAAATATTCCAATGCACCACAGTTTACTGGGACCCCAGGACTAGGCTGGCAGAACATTGGTAAATAAAAATGGTAAAACGGTATATCCTTTCCCCCAACAGACACACCTATACCTTTCTTTACATTACATAAGCCTAAATGGTCAATGTTTTTTTTTTTTTTTGATTTTACCGTTACAAACATTTACTCTCTATGTTAAGTGCGTCGGTATCATTCTTTCAACATACCGTAGTGCCGTGGTAATGGAATGTATTCGGCTGATAGCGGTACAGCGAGATTGCGCTTGGGCTCACGCTCGACAAACTGGCCGCTACTTTAACCTCATACGGGCAGCTTTTGCGCGTTGGTATGTAAAGAATTACCAAAGTTATTTCATACGAAAGAACAAGCGACTGCTAATTTATTCTGCGGACTTCACTGGGGCCACAAATACATGGAAGCAGGCGTTACGTGATAGAAGTGCGGCTGTCAGAGGGGCAGAGACACTTTGATGCCAGCAGTTCTCATAAAGCCATCATCACACGAGTGACAAAGAGCTGAGGGCGAGAGACGGTTGGTGGCTCCCGGTGACGTGACAGGAGGCCCTGCACAGCTTGTCATCGGGGTGACCCAGGTGACTGACAGGCGTGGTTTAGTTTATTGCACTTATAGTAATAGTATATAGTAATAGTTTGCACTTATTGTTTTCTTCTTTGCTCACTGTGTTTTCTTTTTTAAAAATTTTTACCCATCTTCAAAGTTCGGAACTCCACGTGCAGAGCTGAGGTTACGCATCTCAAGGGTACTACAGGAGCGCACCTCCTGGGGTTTCCAACGTACTTGGTAAACACGTGGAACTATATCTCTTGTTAGGATTTTAATCACTGGGACCACACAGAGTTTGCAGTTGTAAACATTCCTTTAGATTCTTAATGCAGTTACTTTATCATCTGCGGTATTGGAACATTATAGAACTAACATTTACGGACATTTAGGGCTAGAGATGTAGATACTGAAAAGTTTACTCTAGTTAACAACTGTTGTATAATTGTTCCTAATTTGTTTCGTGCCAGACGCACAACACAATAACATTACGATATAGCTTTAGCCTTTTCAAGTTTCCTACACAGGTAAAGCAATAAGCAAGACTGCATGTAGACAGTACAGTTCATATAACCGTCTTCAAGTTTTAAAGCCAGACTGCACCTGCTCAGGTGTTTTACCTCATTTACAACAGCATCACGACAGCTTTGAGAACACAATCTGCAACCCTTAATAATGTCTCCTGGCATCAGTGTTCACCGACAGCGTGAACTAGGACATGAGCACAGGTGTCATCGTATTGATGTCAGAAGGAAAACCGGCCCCGGAGCGAGTGAAACGTGACACAGGTACTGCTGCACAATTTTTGCCATCCAGAAGTGCCCTTTCTGTGTCAGGGCAGCCACCATAAAATCATTTTATCCAGCTTCTATAATATTACATTCTTTTTCTCATACGTCGCACTTACAATTAACCCGCCCTCAGACTTCGCCGGCTCGTCCTACAGCAACACCCTAAAGCAGAACATGAGATACGCTGCAAGTTCCGAAGGACGTGCTTGAGTCCAACGCATATCACTTTCTACTTCGACAAAAATTCCTCTGCGGAGAACAAGTGTTGCAGTTGCACTGAAGAGACAAACTGAAGATGCAGCAAAACAAACACAGGTTTGCTCCTTTTGGGACTTTACTGAGAAAACTCATAAGAACTACTGGAGAGTCACTGCATTTGTACACGTCTAAGCAGCGCCACTTTCACCATTAGACTTGGTATCTTATGAAGGACTATGAAATGCAAAAGCTAAAATACAAAAGTACAACTAGATAAACTGACTAAAATTTCAGCTTCATTCTCAAACTAGTAGCCAGTATAATAATAATAATAATAATAATAATAATAATAATAATAATAATAATAAAGACAGTTGTTGCTGCACTGATTTAGGAAAAACATGATGGAACACAAACAATCAATTATTTAAGATTCATTTCAGTTATTTAGAAAGTTCATCATTTTATTTCAAGCATATTGATTTTGCACATAGCATTTTCTGTGTTTCTAGTATGTTAACAGTAAAGTTACAGTGTTTGAATTAAAACGTGTTTTGTCTAAAAATACACTGAAAGAGATACTGTTGTGAAATATGTCAATTTAACTGCTACTGCAGAGCTGCGAGTGAATGTTTATTCATAGAAATAAGTTCTGGAAAGTTCAGAAATGCAAGTTATTTGATGTTCATGTGTTCGGCCTTCAGACGATCTTGTGTGCCTTGTCAACCAGGGATCCAGGTACTGAGTTTCTGGAAGGTTAACCGCTTCATTTTGATCAGTTATCCATTTCTTTTTACTGCACCAGTGTTACGTTATCAGATGGAAGAGCATTAATCCCATTCACTTTTTCCCCAATTTACTATGGCATAGAGTTAAATGTAACTTTCCAACACTGACTACATTTTCCAAATTTCATTAAATTTTTTCATTAAAGTTTCCCCCCCACTTCGGTGGCGTTTCTTCTTCGGTCGGTTTTCTTTGTCAGTCTCAGGGTACATTAAGTACACATCTACTGTAAAAACTTGTTTTGGTAAGTTTTTGCTCTTCTCCCTTTGGGCAGCTACTTAAGTTAACTAGTAAGTTAACCTTCCTGCGTTGCATTTAGCCAGGTCAGCATTAACAATGGTATATCACTAAAATAGCTCAGTTAGACACCAGTTACTCAGTGGCACTAAACTATCAATATACCTTTATTTCAGCCATTGCCCAACTGGGTAACTATTAAATCAGTCGAGTTAAAACATCTGCAGAGAATGTCATTAAAACTCTGAGGTTTTTATACGCTTTGGTTTGTTTGGAGCAGCAGGTACCACAGTGGTTAGAGCCTCAGCCCAGCAGTCGAGGGACACGAGTTTGAGTCCCCGCCGCTGTTGTGATCCCCGTCATTGAGCGACTTGCGCTGTGTGAAAATGCCCAGATAAATACATTTGACCAAACAGAATCTAAAGCAGCCACGGTGAAGGGATGAAGAGCTAAAGACGCCTGCAAGCTTTTCAACCAGGTAATTACGTCACATGTTACTACATGGTGTCACACTGTAAATGGGGACAAGTTTCCTCTGAGCTGCAGATGGCAGCAGAAAGCAGAAAATCCCAATTCCACTCACTGCTATAAAGTGCTCTTCTCAGCAGTTTCTTACCAGCGTTGCCTAAAACTCTTACTCACCTGCATCCTCCTAAATCTGTCAGCCCCCCCCCCCACTGCACTCGCCCCTTAGCTGGCATCACACCCAACCCCCAGGCTTCCCCCTGCAGGGGGTGAACCCACAAGATGGGCCCACATTGCCGATTCGGGAACCTCCAGGCCTGGCTCCAGAGGAGGGTCCCTGCGGCCCTGATCCAGGCAGGGTGCTCTGCTGCTTTCCCTGGGGCGGGGAGCGCTTGGGGATCCCCCAAGGAGGAGCTTGAGAAGATCGCAGGGAACAGAAGGGTCTGGGCTCACCTTCTCAGCCTCTTCCCACCGGGGAAACTGACTGTTTCACTCCCTCCGTGCTGGATGTTCACTTTCATATCTTGTGTTTATTCATATTGTGCAAATCAAAACACCGCTCTCTGTGGACATATTTCTTTTGTTAGGTTGTTGCACTTTGATTAATATGTTTATGCAAACCCCCACAGTTCTGTACATTTACCTCCGTGCCACCCGCGCAAATAAACGCCGGACTTGGACCGGTGGTCCTCCAGCGGCACGCGGGGTCTCGGTGGGTCCCTGGCTGAGGCAGCCTGCTGTTTAGGGCTGTTCCACCATCACCTCAGCCTCCTTGGTTTGAATCCCAGCTCCGGGCGGTCACGTGATGGAGCTACTTTGCCTAAACTAATGCAGGAAGATACCTGCTCGGTCGACGGGGAAATCGGCGTCAAGCTGACTACGTAACACTGCAATTCTCGTTGGAAAACATAAAAGTGAAGGGTAATAACCTTTATCACGCGGTACATCTCTTTTCCTTATCCGAATAAACTTATTGTGTACACGGCGGTGGGAAAGTGCGCCGAATATCGAGTTAGATCGGCAACCAGAGGGGCCGTTTAACGAAGTGGTTTAACTGGTCCGAGATCCACGTTCAAACGCGCGTTTGCGCCTCAGGGCGACTCCTGTGATGTGGTCGCCCAGGTCGCCCTGCAGGGGGCGCCCGCCGGGTTACTCGCTCGCTCGCTCGCTCGCTCGCTGTGTCACACACGGCCCGGGGGGCTGGGGGGCTCCGCGGCTCCAGAGTCACACAGCCGGGTGTGCAGGGCGGCCGGGACCGCTCGTCCTCTCATTGTTCTCCAGCGGGCGCTCGAAGGCGAGAGGCGCAGCCCGTGTCTCCTGCGCCCGTGAGAGCCGCATGAACAGAGCGGAGGCCGGAGGCGGAAACCGCGCAGCAGATACACCGTTCAAGGGGGGAATAAAAGCGGGCGGCAGGCGGGGAGGAGGCGCTGCCGGAGCGGGCGACGTCAGGTAGGCGATGGGGCTGAGGCGCCCTGACAGGGCTGGCGTGTGTTGACGCTCGTAAAGGAGCCGCTTTGTCATTTCGGCTAAATGGCTGAAAGATGGGGGGGAAAAAACGCATGAAAATAAAGAGACGGCGTGAACGCGCAGGCTGCGGGAGCGCAACCGTGTAGCCGCCGCCTCTGGTTCGTACCTCGTCAGAAAAGCTGTGTGTGTGTGTGTGTGTGTGTGAGAGAGAGAGAACATGTGCAGCGAGAAGAGGCCGTGAGCTTCACACACTCTCCTGTTGCTACCTGTAAGTGCTTCTCCGCGATACTTGGCGAATGAAAACGGCTTGGTGATGTGAGGTGTTTTTATTCAGCGCCGCCGCGCTCCATTTTGTTTACACTGGATACAGATTGTTTTTCCAGGAAATCATGGCTTTTTTATTAGTCTCTGTGTTGTGGGAGTCGGCCGTGGGAATGTGAAACGAAAGGCCTGGAGAACAGGTGTAACTGAGGGTGATCATACCCAGGCCTCGGCCCACAGCAACAATAAGCTTTGGACTGTGTGTGTGTGTGCGTGTGTGCGTGTGTGTGTGGCCACAGTAAACCAGAGTGTTTCATTCAGGGGGTTTGCCAAACAGCTAGTGAGCTGAAGCAGTGTGCAAGCTTAATATTTCTTATTCGGGTGTGTTTCTGTATCGCTGTTAGCCATACCAGTGCCTTATTCTTTAAATGCCTTGGTGTTGTCATTGGCAACACGACAGACACGCACCGATGCGCACGCAGGTGTCAGCAGGAGTGGCGTTGCCAGTGAGAAAGGTGTCGACGCCCCATCAGCATCATCGCCACTCTCCTGAAAGTGTGAGAGGGAGAAACAAGGGTCTTGGTGCGCGGTGCTCAGACACCTGCACTGACTCTGTCTGCTTTACACGACAATAGAGAGATCAACGCTTTTATCCATCGCACTCCTTCACACGCGGTGATTTGCAGATCCGGACAGTCAGCTGCGTAGCATTTAAACCTCACGGGATCGTGTGCCGTTTCGGGGCAAGTACCTCGATCAAGAGTATCGTAGCAGGAGTGGGGTTTGAACCAAAAACCTTCAGGCTGCAAAGGAACAGCCCTTAACGCTGTGCTACCTGCTGTAATAGTTTTGAATTCCTGGTCCAATTCATAGTGTTTGTTAGTTGAAAGGGTTTTGCTGGTGATACTGAGTAAGCAGTTTAAAAAGATGCAGAGATGCCCCCTCCATCGGGACGCGTCGGCTGGTTGACAGCAGTCATGTATTGCGCTACGTTAAGATGTGTAATCAATTATTCACAAATTTATTGAATAAATTAACAGGCATCTGTTTGCTGGCCTCACTGGTATAAAACTAGGCCACATCTTAAAGCAGATATCAACACTAACCCAACATTATTTAGCCTCCTGTGTAGTTTAACGCAATGCCGTGATATTTAAAAAAGGCTTCATAATGCCCTATAGTGACGGCAGTTCTGGCTGCGCTGAGTTACAATAGCTAATGCAAGACATGCTTGTCACGGATAAAATTATGCATCAGATGAACTGTATGAATGTTCCAGTTATTGCTCTGTGGAAAATTCTGGCAGTGGCCGACTTTCTGAATTGGACCCTTAAGTGTTTTGTCCGCACCCAACCCCATTACCATGACTGCCGTAGCGTGGCCTTTGTTTCACACCGGCGCTCTGAGTGTTTGCCTACCGCAGCCTCCTCTTTAGCTCCGACAAGCTTCTCTCCACACAAACCCCCACCTCCAATGTGGATAATGGGCTGCGAAACTGCTTCGTGGTTACACCTGCTGACCCCCCCCCCCCGGGACTTGTCTGATCTCTCTCTGACACTGGCATGAAAGCTGAGTTGAAGTCCCAGGTCCATATCACGTGTTACCCAAACGGGGCCTTGGTGGGTCCCAGGTCCGTCACTGATTTCCTTGCCGCCCAACCATGCTAGTGTGTGCAGCATGGCAGTGGAGGGTAGAGGGTATGCAGTAGGTTTGAGTAGTGCCTGTGTAGGGCAGCATCCTGGAGATGGGAGGGAGGGAAAGGAAATGCATGTTGTGTATTGTTGCATATCTCACACATGTTTTTGTTGACTGCAGTCAGTAAACAAGCAGCTCATTCACTCTGTCAGATATTTTCAGCTTCACAGAGATGTTGCCAAAATCTGTCTTTTGGGTGGCAACCTTCTGGTTGTGGAATATGAAGTTGTAGAGTTTTGGGGTGGGTGGATGCATGGGTGGGTGGGGGTGAGATTCATTGGGGAAAAAAAAACATATTCAGGAACCGAATGTGCCTGTGTCAGCCAGAGAAGGGATCAGCTGGCCTGGGACCATGTCTCTTGTTCTAAGGGTAGAGTTGTGGCTGATTTTTGTGTGCGTGCATGTGGCACGGAGCGGGGGGTGGGGTGGAACGACAGCAGCCTCTTTGTTTCATCCTTCAGAATGGTGGGCCGTGCAACCATGTCTGAATTTTCCAGCCTCACGTGACACCTCCCCCTCCCACACACACACTTTGCCCTCCTCCCCCTGGCTTTTGTTCGACCAATCTGGGAGCCACCCTAATTGAATGGGATTAGAGCTCGGCAGGGGATTGATTCCGGGGGCCTGTATTCTGGCAGCGTGCCCCAGGGTCCTTGCTAGACAATACCGGCCCCTCCTACTGCACCTCCCCTCTGCTCCCACCAGTACCAGTCTCAGCAGCTCATGGGAAGCTCCTGGGAATCCAGGTGCTGGGAGACTGGGCTTGCCTTACATCTGACACACGTGGAATTCTTGGTCCATCTGGTGTAGTCTGTTTATAGGTGTCTGGTTTTTGGGGTCCAGAACTTATCATGTCAAGTGTTCCTTATGCACTCCTTCCCATGATTGATTTTCAAACCTCTTTACAGTAGTGCTTGGACTGCAGATGTGCTGCACACTAATACAGCTATGTTGGTGTGGCTTTACTTTTTTGTCCAGACACCTAGTTCTCGTCCAGTGTATTTGATAGAATCAGCTATAGGGTGTCACGTGACCGCCAGACCGTGTGGTTGTCCAAAGATACATTCACTTTCTAGGCTTTGCATAGGAGAGGAAGCTTATGAGCTTTCCTGTCAAATGCCTTTGAATAAAACCCCTCTGAGAAGACCCTCTTTAGGGCTTATGGACACTTGTACCCATAAATCTTGTCCTGAAGCTAAAAAGCTTAATGCTATCTGCATCCAGGCACCTGCATGAGGTCTTGATCGTCCCTAGTGCTGGACCTTGTCGGTCAGACCCAGGTTGCGTGCTCTTGTTGTCCAGCTGTAGGAACAACTACATCTTCGTCTGCTCTGGAGCTGAATGTTTTGGTTGGGTGTATCTGGGTGGAATCGTGTATGTATGAGTTGAGGCCAAACCTTTTTTAGCTGTAGCAGATGAGGCAGCAATGTTCTTGTCTCCCATTTGCCAAGTGGATGATGTAGTCTTCCAATGTTTGATGAGAATTGATTTAAATGCTCCGAAAGGTGCTTTTTAGATACCTATTTTTCCCCATTTTACACCAGTTCTACTAGGTTTCCCGGAATTATTTAATTCTGTGTGCCTTTTTTAGGTTGTCTTTCATAATAATAATTCATTATTTATTGTGTGTTTATTACTGCAGAAATGCAAACAAAATACCCATTTTTGTTCTTTGCTTTATGGTTGTGCATGTTCTTTTCATCTAACAAGTTCTAGGAAGTAACATTTGGGTTGTTGTCCCAGCACTTGACATTGCAGCAAATTTGTTCAGCATTTTGCCACTGAAATGACCTGTATATTTTTTATTTGATCGTTGAGTAAATGTGTACAGGATATGAGTTGTAAGGACTTTGGACTTTAGGTGTTGTCTCATCTTTGAAGTTTTCTAGTATATAGTCAGTATATTTTACAACTGCAATAGATTTTTCACAATGTGTAAAGGATTCTGTTCCTTCAGGGCTCAGATTCTTGGCCTTGATTTTAGAATGCATTGTGTCCTGATTTGTCAGTTTAGGTTGTTCAAGCCTTGAAATATGCGTTCATTGTTATGTATAGAAAGCATTTGCTACTTATGGAATTTCATTCAGTGTTAATGTTTTTATACTGACATGTGTTTTCCTGCCTCTCCCCAGATTCCTGGCCTCATGTATCTTGTGTGGTGCCTATAGATACCCTGTCTCTGCTCTTTCCGCCCACCCCCCACCACGGGAACATGTCGGCGGCACAGACACGTAGTGACAGCGAGCAGCGTTGGGGCTGCCTGGAGTCGTTGGGACTGAGCCAACGGGAAATAGTGTTGGCTGAGGCTCTGCAAATGGAATATGATGCCCTCTCCAGACTCAAGCAGGACAGCAAGACACCATCCAATGGCAGCACTGTAGAGCCAGCCAAAGGGCCAAGCAGTGAACAGCCAGCCTTGCGTGGCAGCCTCAGCCCCCCTAGCAGCAACCTGATTCGAGGCCTGTCTGGCTCTGACACCGTGCTCAACCTCCAGCCAGGTGTGTCTAGCCCTTCCCGGGTCAACCTGGACCCTCGGGGATACAGCAAGGGACCTCTCTACATCCTGGACAATCCTGTGAAAAGTGAATATGAGAACACATCTTCACTGTACCCCAAGAACTTCACCCCACCTGATGACCCCCCTCCTGCTGTGCCACCGCGCACACCCCTCACTTCTGATTCCTCCCAGGCTCGGAGGGTCTCGGTACCCCGGGATGTGAACCTTTTCACCCCGGAGGTGGACTTGCCCAAGGTCTCCAGCAGAGACGCGTTGAACTATGACAACCTGAACGATTCTCTGTCCCGGTTGAACGGCGATTGGCCGTCCCCCCGCAGACGCAGGGGGAATGGAGAGACCACAGGGAAACCTGTGGCTCGCAGCAAGACCCTTCCCCCGCAAGTGCCACCCCGCACGTATCTTCCCACCCAAAAGTGCAACAAGAACCAGCGCAGAGTTTCAGCTGATCCGGTAACAGTCCAGACGCGCATTTACATCTGATCCTAGGTGTAGCCTTAGCAGCCGAAAAAACTGGACCTATTGTCATGTCATTTGTTTAAATAGACATTAAATAAAATATATTTTTTCCTATTAATGTGGCTAAAATTGTTAATGACTGGACGTTTCTAGTAGAGCGACACAGTGAAATATACAGGAGCTTTGAAGGGCCCTCTTCAGGTCATAGTTTTGACTCTGTCCTACATGTTTTAATCTGTTTTTGTTTGATCTATTGTACTACTTGGTGTGAAGAATGGTTCTTATTTTGAACAGTGCAAGTTAATACGTCTCAGTCGAGAGCCATGCGGAAAACTGTAAATCCTCAGACAGACCTGGCCACTCCTTGTGCTGATACTTAAGAGGGTGTTGCTCTTCTTGTCAAACTGGAATAAGGCATTATCACGGTTTTCTGTTAGCACTATCCACTCCCAAGTTTGACTGCGTATAGGAGCCTTGCCAAAACACGGAAGAAAAACGCTACATTTCAGCTGTTAAATTGCACATTAGTGTATGTTTATTTTGCTTGCCGGTGTGTCATTGAAATTTATAAGATCAGTTAAAGATGTAGGTGTTGTTTTTTTTTTTTTTTTTTTTTTTTTTTTTTT
>UFQX01000370.1:196929-237334 GCA_900497675.1 Arapaima gigas | reverse complement strand
TTTTTTTTTTTTTTTTTTTTTTTTTTTTTTTTTTAAATGAGGTTGCATAAGGTCTTGGCACATTGTTACATGTTAGGAGGTTGGTAATTTGTGTCTAGCTGTGACTTTGATGTGAGAGGACTTTCTGGTGTCTCACAGGTGTCCCTGGGGTCACGGCTCAATGGCTTTGGGTATGAGCTCTTCCAGGTATCTGAAGAACGGGATGAAGAAGTGGCAGCCTTTTGCCACATGCTGGATGTGTGAGTCTCACTGCTGTAGAGATTTTGCACTCAGTGACCTGCCTGTGTTTTACAAATGATGTGCACAAAAACAAATGGAGCTGAATTCTACCCTTTTTCCACAAGCTAGATGCTCCGTAAATCTGCATAATATGGTGTCGCAGTTTACAGACCACTTATAAGATGGAATTTTGAAACCCAGACCTCTTGATCATGGTGTGAAATAATTCACAAAATAGGGTTGGGGCTGGGGCAAGAGTTTCCTTGTTAAAGTGAATCTGGAGCTTGAAAAAGAAACCAAGTTTAGAGAGGAAAATCAATTGCATGGCACTGTACTTCTAAGATTTTTTTTTTTTTTTTTTTTTCGTGTGTGTGTTCTGTAAATGGTGTCTGTCATCAATAAAAGTAGGGTTGTAATTTAGCTTGACATCTTCAACACCCAGCATGCTTTTACAGGTTGCGTTCAGCCTACCCGTGCAGTGACCGCTCAAAGAATGCAGGCTTCGTGTGGAGCCCCTGTGTTGCTCAGGACGAGCTGCAGCAAGGCCTTGGGGTCAGCATCAAAGTCACTGTTGTGAGTGACCATTTCAGGGATCCCCTGGTCTTCACATGCGATGGTAGGATTGCTGAATTGATGGGTTTGGGGGCAGGGTGATTAGATGAGGTTTTTTTTTAAAAAAAATTTCTTCTTCATGCTACATATTTTCATAGAAATCTAGTTTCTTTATCAGTATATTGGCACTCTGCTTTTGATTTCGATCTTTCAGAATATTGAGGTTTGTGTGCGCGAGCGCGCGTGTGTGTGTGTGTGTGCGCGTGTGTGTGTGTGTGAGTGTAAGAGAGAGATAGCTTGCTTTGTACTTCCTGTGGTTTCAATGACAAAGTTATTTTATGTGTTTCTAATTTTTCTACATTTATAATTGACTTGTGGATTGAAATGGTACCGTGTCTTCTGTCTGCTTCATTGTTGACGGTTAAGATATGGTGATTAAATGGGTTTCCTTTAGGTCGAAGGCATTCAGATAACTATATTCTGGGGAAAAATAATCCACTCCAGAATTACTTTGGTTTATATCACACCTGATTTTTTTTGTTTTTTTCCCAGACCTTCACTCACGCCTTTGTTGCAGAGCTTTTGCATGCTTTTGCTGAGACTGTGCCTTTTGTTTGTGACAGTTTTCATATCTACATGGCCATCATACAGGTACAGTGATAGACATTAGCACATATCCACGTAGATGTTCTATCAGTCAGCCAAAGTTTATACTTTATTTACAAAAGTGGTCAGTGGCCTCAGAACTTGCTACACATATCCTCTGTATAAATGACAATGTTTGACATGCATGTACATTCATAATGTTCTTGAACTGCATTATCCTTACCAAATGCACATTGCTCTTAAGTCAGTAAATAACTCGGTGAAAGTTCACTTTTTTTCAAGGACTCTTTTTCCTTTTTACTTTTTCAACTGTTGCTTCACCTGTTTCCCCTCTAAGCAGGATTCCTGTTGCTCTCGGTTGTGTTTCTCTCAGTGTTTTCATGGCGGTGATGCTGACATAGCATTCAGGCTACTGCCTGTTTTGCTTCTCTGGTGTTCCCATGTGTCTGTTCCGGAAGAAGGAATCTGTCTGTCATATGATGTCCTTTATCTGATGTGCCTTCTGTGGACTTACCTGCTGCCTTTGTAGACTGAATTCACTAGCTTCCAATATAACCTCAATGTTTTTGCCAAGTACAAGATGTACTCCTTGGTAAAAAGTAACATCCAGCATGATGTTTTGTATGTATTTATTAAAAATTGATCCTTTGATGAAATGTTTGGAACATTTGGGCAAAAGCAGTGTAATTTTGAACTGGAATCCCACTCCCCACCAAGACTGTGATCTTTGCTAGTGGAGTCTATAGCCAGTCCTTCATCCCTGTGAATATGTATTTTTCTGCAGTCTTCACAACATGCATAGATGTTTAGTACATTTATTTATCCCCCGTTTCTCTCTTTATCCAGGCTCCTCCACAGTTGATCTGCTGATATATCAGACACTGTGTTATGCCCATGAAGACTTGGACCTAATGGATGTGGAGGATTATCTTCTGAAGGTCTGCGGCCAGGGCGAGTTTTTGAAGAAGTGAGTGAATGGTCTTATTGAAGACCCTGGTTGCAGTTGCTGAAAGGAAATTGCTGTCACCCTGGCCCTTCTCCCACCCCATAGATATTTATCTCTAGTCTGTCGAGTGACCCTACAAGTAGTTTCCTTCTGTGTGCTTCACAGGAGTGATGTAGCTTCACAAGGGAACCCCCTTCAATTGGACATGTTCTTAAGCAGACCATTAGAAGCTCAAACATATAATCTGGTGTTTGTGGTGCCCAGCCCCTTTTGAAGGACAGCCAAAGCCCTCTTTACATGTGGTTGAGGTAGATGCCAGCCCTGCCGCATGCAGGCAGATACTGTCCACAGCTTTCGCCTGTATACACACAGCAGTACCACGGGGACTACTGGTTCTCCTCTCTGTTTTGGCTTTTCCTGTCATCAGCAACCTCCCTGCTAGATACCCGCAATGAGGATAGTTGGGGAAAGCCCAGCTATTCCTCCAGACACTCATTCCTTGAAATGGCAGATAAGTCTCCATCACTTCCCCTCCATCCACATCCCCTATGTGGTTTTGTGGTGCAAGAGTCCCAGCTATGTCTGTCTGCTTGTGAAGCAGTAAGCCTCAATTACAGACTTATTTGTGGGGTCTTAAACAAGCTATTCATATTTGTGTGTGGGACAGACTAACCACATTATTTTTCACCCATTTGGCAAAACCCCCTCCCATCAATCTATGTTTCTGTGCATATTATTTTTTTGATGCAGTATTGGAGAACTGATCCTTAGCTGCGTTTTTTTTTTTTTTCTTCCCTCTCTCCCCACCCTCCTTGTAGATATTCTTCTCTTCCTACAAAACATTACATTAAAGGCAACTTTTGCCTGCTGGAAGAAGATTGGGGAAGTTCATAGAGACATGCTTTGACATCTGTGCCTCTGCTCCCCTCTTGAACTAGTGTTCCAATAGCTGGGCAGCAGGAAGCATGTGCTGTTGTGATAACCAAGAGGCTGTCAAAAGAGGGAGGGACTTCCTGTGTTTAACAAGCCTATTGTTCAAGTGGCCGTGTGGGCCAGAACAGAAATTTAGCCATTGACTACGTTTGTGTTTCTGTCAGACTTCTGTTCAGTTAATATGGTTTAATGTGCTCAATTTGTCCCCTGGACACTGAATCTTGTGTCACTTTACCACAGTTCTTCTGTGGGGAATCCTTGAGACCAACCTCAGCCATTACACGCAACCTATAAAGATATAACCGGATCTACTGGAACTGATGTTAACTGTGTGATTTAGTTTTCAGGGAAGAGCTTGTTTTCTCCTGCACCTTATTACCTCCCTTTTTACTCTGTTTCAGCAATCAGACCCTTGCCAGCCTTGAATATGTTCAGCAGTGTCTCAAGTTTGACTGGGAGATTCGTCTTTTCCTGACCAAGAGGAGCTCGGTCAACCAGGAGCTTGCTCGGACGGTGAGAATCATACAAGCGATGCAATCCATGTCAGCTACCAGACTGAATTTGCCAGTGTTTCATCATGTGTTCATTGCTTAAGTACTATGCTGATAACTTTCTGAGAATATCAGACAATTAGTGTGGTTGATTCCTGGGTGTCAGGAAGTTACCTGGCAGTTTAAAAACTGTATTTCCTGACAAGAGGTGGAGATGATCTGCAGAGGTTTGTGGAATTCAGAGTTGTGTGCCTTTAATTCGCCTTGACTTGCAAAGCAGCAGTAACTGCTGCTGTGGCTTTAATTCAATTACTGCTGAAGTTGTTCTTCACAATTGATGGACAAACTAAGTATTTTGTTTTTACATTTAGGGAAATTTACTCTTCACATGATGATGATGATGATGATGATGATAACAGATGTAAATCTGACATTAACTAGAATATTTTTGTGTACATTTTGCCAGATTGTAACGTTCCAGCACGAGATTGTGCTATTCTGGATCTCTATATGAAATGGGGTTTTCACACAAAAGATATTAATATAACTGGAACACCATAGTAATTTAAGAAATATGTAGACTTTTTTTGCAGGAAAAAATGCGGACTTGGTACATTTACATTTTTGTTAAATAAACATTGGGATTTAGCAGTATTATGGGATTTACTTTTTTTTTTAAATAGGAGGAGGATGATGAAACTCCATCCACAATGAACCAGAGCCTTCTCCTCCAGGAACGGCCTGTCAAACAGACAGTCACCAGGTAGGGTGGAGGGATTAAATGAGACTGGAGTGGTGGCTGAGGATGACAATTTTGCGAATACTGGTAAACGTGTGTGATTCATTCATTCACTGTGCTTTGAACAGGGAGGCGCTAACACTGCTTCTAGACACATTCCACAACGAAGCGGAATCATTTCTTCTCTCAGAGGTACCAACCTCCCCGTGCCCTTTGCTGCATGCCACACCTCTTTCTGTGTGCTCATTGTTGGAGCTGTAATGAGATGTTTTCCATAATGTTTGTTTTTCCCCTTTGAAGGCCATGCTTCTTATGTTTCGTTTTACTTAAAATGCTTTAGAGAAAAACAAACGGTAACTATATAATTGGTCCATATTTCCATTTACTTATATTTAGCTGAGTCATTGTGTCAATTCTGTCATTTGTCACTATTCTGGTGGCTCTCCATCCTGATGTCTTGCTTGTGCCACCTGCAGGTTGAGCTGCCACTACACGTGGAGCGATTAGTGCAGTCAGTCAAGGCCTTGTGCAGTTCACTGGCTGCTGTAGAGACTCCTGACATCACTGCAGCACTTAACCAGCTGCCTGCCTGCCCCTGCCGTTTGCAGCCCCATGTCCAGAAGGTAGGAGAGCCTTTAGACGGTATATTTGAAACTAACTTGGTGCAGACAGTCAGAAATGAGTCAGTACCAATACCATGCATTGTATTAAATAGATTGAACACCCAGGTATTATGACAGCAGACCGGTTCAAGCTCCTTCTACTTCTGCACCTGCTTCAGTAGATTAAAAAACATGCTGCACCTATTTCTCCTCTGTGGTTTTGTTTATAACTATGCATCAGTTTATGTTCAGCAAACCTCTAATGCAAAAATGATATTCATCTTCTGCTGCAGGATGTGTCAGTGCTGGCACTGAGGGAGAACAGAGGTAGAGTATTTTGTCCTTGTTACTTTAACAGACCGATATAAGCGGTTTTGGGGATAGATATGCTTTGGCACCTCTAAGTGAAATAAGCCTTTGGGAGGGGGCTTCAAGTCATGTTTGCTCAAAGTCCTGTTTGTGTGGGATGATCTTTGACTTCCTGCTGAGATGTCTGCAGCAAGCATGGGGATAAACAGGAAGCATGTACGTGTCATATGCCGTCAGTTTTGGAACAGATTTGATGAGCTGTTGAACCTCCTTCAGAAGGAGTGTAAACAGAGACGTAAGAGAAGATTCCTGCTGTAAAATGTATTTTGTGTCATGGTCAGTAGTTCAGTCTATGCTACCAACAAGGCATGTTTTAATTATTATACAATTGATAAAAATGACTCTCCCAGTTGGTATGAGTATGCAAAAGAACTCAAGCGTCATCTAGTGCTTAAAGGGCATCTTGTCAGAGCAGTTTGAAATTGCTGTGACTGAAAGGTTGAGTGCCCTTTGTCTTACAGAAAAAGTGGTAGAGAGGTTGACAGCCTCCATCCTGGACCTGGTGGAACTGTACTGCAGCACCTTCAATGCCAACTTCCACACAGTCCCCCAGAACAACCGGCCCATTGCCCCAATGCAGGAGGCAGGGCTAGTCATCAATGTATTGTCCTTCAATGTCTATGCTGCCCACCGCATCCCAATCACTTGGGCTGCCAGGTAAGGCAAACTGAAATTCAAATTTTCAGTGCTGATTAGTGGTTCTTGCCTTTGCCTAGTCAGCATGCATGAAGGTTTCTTTAGAATCTTATGTATGCAGGCTGTAATACACTTCCCAAGGGAAGAATAGAACGTTGTCTTTTTTCCTTTTACTACAAAGCAAGAAGTGGGTACAGTTGGGTAAGAATAGGCACAGTGATCGTAGTACAAGTCGGAGGTAAAGCATTGATTTTTACCATGCATATTTGCGTGAAGATTTTAATCCAGGTATTAGGGTTATCCATATCCCTGTTGATAGGGATAAATGAGACTGGAGTGGCGGCTGAGGATGACCAGCCACCAATATCAATAACCATGATGCTGATCTTATTCTGCAGTCAGGGTGTAAAGCAGGAGATACCTTGAATGAGATGCAGTTCATACCAGGGTACTCTCTCTCTCTCTCGCTCATACACACACTGAATCAGTCACACTTGCATTCGTCAATTACAGTTTGGAGATACCAGTTTACCTGGCACATGTCTTAAGACTGTGGAAAGAAACAGGAGAACCTAAAGGAAGCTCACCTTAACAGTAGGTGAATTCCATGTAGACACATACAAATTTAAACCCTTATCTGAAACCACAGCACCAGAGCTGTGAGGCACCAGCACTACCCACTGTGCCATAGGGCTGCCCCCTAACTTTATCTGATTTACTGAAATCCCCAGCTGTATGCGTATAAACTTAGTTTAGTGTAAGCTTAGTAGGTTGCTTTGCCTGAAAGTGTGTATTAAGTAGCTTTGGAAGATGTCAAAAAGGCGCAGAAGTCTGACAAGTTAACTTCTTTTTTAATCGTTCTGCAGCATCAGTACATTTAAGATACTGAACTGGTGTTTCATGGATCTCTGCTTTCATTTTCAGTTCTTGTATTTTTACACCTTTTGTGAAACTGTTAGCTTTTATTTTGTAGACTGTGCTGTTTTACGAAACCAAACTCTATCATCAGCTAAATTAATGGGTTATACCCAATGTGCCTGAAAGTGTTCTGTGGTCAGAGTGTTTCCCTTTGCTGAGCTGGAGAAGTTTACAATTTGACACTGTACCAAATGCCAGACCTATAAAGCTGCAGAAGCCCTCAGGCTGTAAAATTAGAACAAAAGGACTTCTCATGCAAACTCCCTTACAGCTGTCTTTGCCACATATGCCCTGGCGTAATCCCTCTGGATTACAACACGTAATGGGGTAAAACAGCACCTCGGTCTGCATTCCTCTGTCCTCCCCACTGAGCCTGCCTGCAGGAGGCTGACAAGATACTAATGCACATTTCTGCTGGCATGGCCGCACTAGCAGATGCATGAACACTTCCCACCAGCTTCTGGCAAATGGGTATAGCCCCTTCTGTTTGCCTGCCCTCCCCCACAACACTGAAGGCACATCAGTGGTGTCCCACCCCCCCCTGCCTTTGGTTCACTGTTTTCATTCCCGAGGGTGAGCACAGCCCACTGACTCTTACCGACCCCAGCCTTTGTTTCCTTCTGAAAATGGATGCTGACTGCAGATTGGTCCCTGACAAAGGTGGCAGCTTGGGAACCTAGCATGCCCTTTGACCCTGAAGACCGGGACAGCGGCTGGCTGGTCGCTAGGCACCTGTCTAATAATGTTGAAGGGCAGCTCTGACGTTGTATGCCATCTGTCTGTTTGTCAGGAGTTTTCACAGGAAGGGGGGAAGCCGACAGATTCATTGGATCTCCCAAACATCACCACCATGCTTTTGGGTTAATTTCCCTCACATGTTATGCTGCTGGTACAGACAACAATTGTGACGTTATGCGATAAACTGTTTTTCGTCTAGTTATAGGAATATTTTATTGATTTTTATGAGCAGCTCTAGGTCATGGCAACATTCAGGCAGAGCCAGTACACCAAAAAATTGCAAACACAGGCAGGGATTTTTTTATATTAGTATTTTGAAGTTTAGAGCTATTCTGTCTTGTTTCTCACTGAAAAGCTTTTTTTTTTTGTCCTGTGCTGCCTGTGTAAATAATTCAGGAGAGTCACTGAGAACATCTAGATTTTTACACATGCTATGTCCATAAAATGAGCTGACCTAAATACCAAAGGATATAAATAAGGGAATTTTATAAATTGTCCACCAGCACCCTTTCTCATGTGAGCTTGCATTCCCCAAAGTATAAAGATACCCAGTAGGAAACACATTTTAAAACACTCTGGGGGGGGGCTGTGTTCTGAGGCTTCCCCCTCCTTTATCTGGTCATGTGTAGTTTGTGTTCCATGCCTACATATCCTGTTCCAATTAAGGGATAAATCTCGACTTAGGCTGGCTGTATCTGAAGTGTTGTTAATTTGAAAAATACCTCAACTATGCAAGTGTATTTACAGCATATCCTTCTACTTTTTTCTGCTACTTGCTTTGTACAGGCTTTCCCAAAGTGGTCTACAGCTCTGTTTACACTAGGCTTAACAGTGGTTAAACAGATGCATTAATTTACAGACTTCTTACCGAATCAGTTTAAACCATTCAGCTCAATTTGATTGAGAGCACAGTTCTTAAGTACAGCACATCCAGCAGCACAATTTTACTGAGTACCCCTCCTCCTTGTCCCACAGCTACGAGGGCTTCTTCTTGTCTTGCTCCCTGACCCATGGTGGAGCAGAACTCTGTGCTCCACAGCACACGAGCAAGAAGCCAGTCAGCAAGTACCTGTTCCATCTGGTGGTGTGGGAACAGAGGTGAGTGCCTTGGCTGACCAGATGCCAGATGAACTGCAGGAGCATTCCACCTGCTTACAGACCCATTTTTACAGTCTGGCAAGGTTGTAAACGCACTGTTGGCCTGTGCTCCCAGTATATTCCTTCTAATGTTTGAATCCGTGCTTCCTGTGTACAGTAACTGAGAAGAACTTGTTTTAAGGAGATTGTTGTTGCCTTTCCAAGGGTTGGGGAAAAACATGTTTGTATGTTTGGAGGATGCTCTTTGAATCTGGACCCAAACAACATCCTGTGACCTTAGTAACATTGCTTCGCATTTTTATCACATTCTGCCACCTCCTGTGTATCATGCATTGTCAGTCAGTATTTTCATAGTCTATTGTCATGATATATTTAGTACTGTATCCTGACTGATTGAGAATCCTCAAGGTAGAGGAAATACAGATGAATGGCCACTTAAGTTGCATGAAGGCACAACTTCCAGCTGTGCCTCCTCTTATGTTTGTTTTCAGGCACGGTCATCTACTGACATAATAAAAATAAGGATTTTGGGCAAGCTTCATAGCTGACCTTCTGAGTGTCCTCAGGATAAAGGTTCAACGGTTTTGCCTTTTTTTTTTTTTTAATGGAACAATTCTGCTGGAGATCAGGCCTGTGAGTTGGTTTTGCACCATAGCTGCCTGGCTACATGTTCAAATAGCTGATTTGTTGATTTAATACATTATATATGTAGTATGGCCATGCTGTGGTGCTTCTCATTCTTTCATCAAAGAGCATCATGCAGTTTGAGTGAGTGTTGTTTCTTGAAAATACAATCATTGAATCACTGAATCCTACAATCAACAGCTATACAGGGAGCAGGAAATGAAGCCCCTCAGGCCCATGGCAGAACAGGGGGAAAGAAAATGTAGAGAATAAAAAAGTAAAAGATAATGTAGATAAATTAGATGAATATGATTAAAAATATATTTGTGTGTGTGTGTGTGTGTGTCGGGGGGGTGGTGGTAGTAGTGATCTGGCCTGAGATAATGGCATTCAGTAGCCTGTCTGCCTGTGGTAGGAAGCTGTTTTGGCGGTCAGGCTGTGATGATGTCTCTCAGATGGCAGTGGTGATAACAGATGGCGAGGCGGGTGAGTGGAGCCTATGGTGTGAGCCGACAACTGCTTGTAGGTGGTCTGGATGGCGGGTAGTCTTCACTACCCCTGCAGAGCTCCCCAATCAGAGGCAGTGCAGTTCCCATACTAGACTGAGATGCAGGTGGTCAAGATGGTCTTTACGGCACATCTGATTCAGAGGGGGGGTGGAAGTCCTTTTCAATCTTCTCAGGAAGTGGAGATGCTGTTTCGCCTTTTTTGCCAGGGTGGTTTGTGTTGTGGGTCCAGGGGAAATTCTTGGTGATGTTCACGCCCAGGAACTTGATGTGCACCAGTTTCAAAAACTACGTGCACTTGAACCTTTCACACCAATATGTGTAGTGACTGTTTTAGAATATGAGTCATTAGCCTGTTTGAAGTCTTAATATGGTTTCTTAATACTTTTAGTAAAATACAACACTGCACCAGTTGATCCTAATTTAGCTGGGTATAATCTGAATGAATAAGTGACCGCTGTTATACAGATAGACCATAACCATAGAAGCGTGCCATGTTAGTAGGTGCTGCTTGGGAAACTCAAAGTATGCTTATAAGCTCTGAATCTTGTTTTTGTTTTTATTGACTTACCCAAAACTGATAATGAAATTGATCTAGGCTTTGTTGTTACAACTATGCTATATCCATACCCTTCCCCGAAAGGGCACATGGAGAGACCGAGCTGGGTGCAGAGAAAGGAAGTGCCGTCACCTGGCCTTGCTTTTATTGTGGTAACTTGCTTCTATTTCCTGAGGTTCTTCCGTATGCAGGAAATCTGAGGGGCTGTTCCAGCACGGAAGTGGCTATTGGTTTGAGTCATTTGGAAACATCAGGCTATGGATCACCTGGGATCAGCTAGGCGTTGCTACTTTTTTAACAGGAAAGCTTTAGCTTTTGTGGCTCCACACCAGAGGAAAGAATGGATTTGTGTATTACCTACTTACAAGGTTTATTAGCATAACTAAGCCCCCTAATCCATGGCTTCCATTGGGGTTTCACACAAAAGATGGAACATGTTTCTGTTACCTTGGTTTTGGCTCACAGGCAAATGAGTCCTCTTGCGAAGTCATAATTTGAGAGATAGAGCATGGTCATGTGGTGATGCTTCATCTCTTCTCATCTCTTATTTTGCTGTCTCACTCCACACAGGATCTGTTTCCCAGTGCAGATAAATCAGCTACCGAGAGAGACACAGTTGACGGTGACACTGTACGCCACCTTGCTGCCACCACCGGGAAGCAGCGAGGACAAGAGCAAGCAACGGCGCAGCATGGAGGCGCTGGGCTGGGTCACAATGCCCCTCTTCAATTTCAGACAGTGAGTGCCTCTCTGGGGGACACTGACATTATCACCTCCTAACTGGTCAGCTGTGTACGACAGCATGGCTTTATGTTGTGTATGAAGGGTTGCAGGGAAAGGAAGACTATAACTGACATAACAAGAGATTGTCCCAAGTTATTTAATAGAGTCCAGTAAGTGAGAATGTTTATCAACTATTCTGGCTTTACTTTTACAGCAGTAGACAAATTCTTTGACTTAGTTGGATATTGTTTATTTCTATTTAATTGAAAATGAGCAATTTTTTTTAGTGCTGTTTCTTAGTTTCTTAGTGCTTAGTGCTGTGCTTAGTGCTGAAAACGGCTTGGCTAAGTTTAGTAAAGCCTAGGTTGCTTTCCCTTTCACTTTGGGCAAAGAGTTCTGGGACACTTGCCTAAAATGTGAAATGGTGTGATAGTGACTGTACAAAAGCAGGTTGCAAGGAGCGTAGCTGGTGTGGGCTGCCGGAAGGTCTGTTTCACATATGGTGCTGTGTAAAGTGGCCCCTGGGACCAGCAGCTCACTGACATTATTCAAAGTGTAGTGAAACAGCTGCGTGCCATTTTGTTATACATTGATCTGCCACACTTCCCCCAAGCCCTTTTGTGTATAAATGTGGTTGCTTAGTTATCTGTTTTTGGTCACCGTATGTATATTGTATGTTGCAGCAAGTGAGTAGAATTTTACACCGACGGTAAGATGTTGAAGATGGTCTAGCTTCAGCCAGAAATGCCACGCCTTAGTTTGGGCTGCTTTTGCATTTGACATGTGGAAACTCTCTGTTCTTCACTCTTATTGTGGTTCCGCTCTCAAATGAAACATTTTCATCGCAGTGAGACGTGGCCCATGGCACAGATCATTAACGGAAGACCGTCAAAGCTAAACATTTGCTGAATAAGCAGCTGAGCAGCTGTTGCGGCTTAGGCAGGAGTGCTGCACACTGGGCCAGCAAGAGTGCTGGGCCGATAATTGAGCAGGGGTCCCAAGGAGGACCAGGCTTTCAGGGCAATAAAGTCCCTGGACCAGGCATGTATGCGACTTAGTGTCTACACTGTTGAAGGCCAGGGCTAGGTCCAACATAGATGGGCCGAAAGCCACCCCATGTACTTGTAAAAGTCACAGAAAAAGGGTGTCAAGAGGCAATGGATTTGAAGTCAGCATTACGTCACTGCTCATTGTGAGCTTATCAGATGTCATTATTTTTGTGCTTGACATTTACTTGTATGTTGACATCATAAGGTCCCATTATTAAGGCTGCTGTACTGTACTTGTATGTGCAGATTGTTTGTTTTTTCA
Organism: Arapaima gigas; assembly: GCA_900497675.1. Classification (NCBI taxonomy): domain Eukaryota; kingdom Metazoa; phylum Chordata; class Actinopteri; order Osteoglossiformes; family Osteoglossidae; genus Arapaima; species Arapaima gigas. The sequence continues at coordinate 224,764 of UFQX01000370.1, read as the reverse complement.
TGCAGTAGGATGTTTTTTTCAAAACAGCAGCCCCAGATCCTGGGTGCGGGACTCCAGTTTGTTCAAGTTTGCCTCAGGATGTAGAATTATGATTTTGTATTCTGATTCATGTTTCGTTTCCTGCACCAGCGTAACCCGGAACTGTGTTGGTTGATAACCTGATGATGGCCCAACTCTGCTCAGCAATGTTGGCTTTGTGTCCCTTTAGTGTGCTAACTTGTGGAAGGAAGTTGCTTGGTCTGTGGCCTTCAACCCCTGGAAGTGCAAATGCTCGCTCCAGCACCCCAAACTTCAGCCAACCAGACAGCGTCATCTTGCAGGTGACTATCCTTCACTTCTACCATTTTGTCCATTTCCTTTGATTCCTACCCGTTAAGTAGTTTTTTTTTTTTTTTTTTGCTCCATCCCCACAGAAGAGCTGATTTCTTCAAATCTCCTTGCTTTTCAACACACGTTTGTTTTTTTTTTTTTTGTTTTTTTTTTTTTCCCCATTTGTCATGAGGAGTGAGATGGATGTTAAGGGGATTTTGTAATGGCGGGCTCACTGATCAGTCACCAGTTTAACGGCTGACCTCTCCTTTTGTATATGAAGCACACTTGGATCTCCACAGTAATCGCTGTCAGTTTTTTGGCTTGGTGAGCTTGCCACGCAAACTCTGTGTCACACTTTTCCTCCTATGGTTAAGATATGCTGCTTGTTAACCAGAGTTCTAACACGTGTGCATGTGTGTTAGTGTCGTGATGGTTCTAGCAAAGCTTGCAGCACATGGAAGCCCTGTCACTGCAAGCGCTGAGCCCTGCCGGCGCTACACAGCTGGCAGTAGTGACCCGGCCATCTCTGTGCTGGCGGAGAGAACTTGAAAGTAGGTCAGGCTGCCTGAATTGGCTGAGGGGGTAAAGGCCAAAAAAAATCACATCATCTAGCACTCACCCTCAATATTCTGCTAGAGAAAACAGCCAGTGTCCTTACTTCCTCTCTCTTTGTCATTCTCTCCATTTCACACACCCTGAAGTATACAATACCCTTGAGATTCAGACCACCAGTATTCTTGTGCACATTTGGCAGTGCTGCTGCCATCCAGTTTCCAGGAAGAAAACTGGAGTGTTCTAAAGAAACCCTGCACTTTCAAAAAGCTATGACTAAACGTGTCTGCACGTTCAAAGTGGGAGGAATCCGATTTTACCATACACGTGTTCTTCCCTGTCTGAGTGCAGAATGAAACTTTTGCCATTCAGCTATTCACCCAGCCTCCTTGTTTCTCCACGACATGCTTTAGTCTTATTTCATTTGGTTGTGTGGTCTTCTGAAGATGTCTCTTCACAGAATACTCTTCAGTCTGCGTGTTTGGAAGGCAGTGAGATGTAATTTTCTTCTGTGACCCATCCTGCTCCCCCACCTTTACCCAGAGCTTCCCTGAAATCTTGCTTCACCCTCCCCCCTTTCTGACAGAGCGCATCTGGAACAGATACCACATCTGGCACTGATTATCATCCTGCACCACCTTCACTCCACTCCTGCTGTCTCTCTTCTGACCTATATACATTTTTTTAAAAATGTTCTCCACCATTTTTAACCTCTTTCCAGTGAGTGTGGTGGTGTGCAGTTTAGGTGTTGTTTATTTATTTATTTATTTTTTGTCTTGTCATCTGTTTGCTCTCAAAATAGTACTCAAACCACCCATGTTACTTTGCTTCACAGCAGTTTACACACCACCGCATATGACTTTGTTTCAGTATTATATGAAATGTATGCTAGTAGTGCCAAAACAGTTTTTATATTAGGCATTGCATAAGCATTGAAATAACGGTAACTGTAGTTGTAGTAGTTCTCAGTTGTGTGTAATTATACTATAGTGACAAACGCTCGCGGCAGTCTGACACTCTTTTTCGCTTCTTTTGGACCTATTGGTCTGTTTGCCAAAGAACAAGCGTTTTTTTTTTTTTTTTTTTTTTTTTTTGCTTGTGGCAGTGGATTTGTTTTTGATTCTGCTTAATCTGCTGATCTTTGCTTTATTAGTGTTTCATGGATTTTATGTCCTTTTTTGCAGTATCAGCTGTATGTGTTTCATTTGTGTTTCTCATTTGATTAAGAATCTTATTTGTAAGCTGTGTTGCATTATAAAGTAAAACTTAGAAGCACAGTGTGTAGTGTTTTACTTTAAAAAAATTGAATCTTGGTCTGTCTTCTGCTCCCTTTGTCTCTGTGGGGTGTTCAAGTCCATGTGCATTTATAAAAATGTCTTTCTGGCATTTGGGCCACATGTGGAAATGTTTGTTTAGGCAGGATATTGGAAAGGCTGCAGCAACTGCATCCTTGTTTCTGAGTTACTCCCCCAGTGCAGGGCAGCACTTTGTTCACATGTCTGTTACCTGTTTTCTTTGAGTGGTCACCTAACGATATTTTAATACATTTACATGGGGAGAAAAAAATAATAATATTGTGCTGTCTGTAAACAAGGTGACACAGCCTTGGTTCTATGGAATGACTGCTAGCTTAATTTTATCTAGTACATGTGATCTGGTTGAGAGCTATTACCAATGTTTACCCATTTATACAACTGGAGTTTAGCTTAAGTACTGTGTTCAAGGGTACTATAGCTGGGTTTAGAATTTGAACCTGGTCCCTTTGTGTCAAAAGGCTGTGGTTCTAACCACTCTGCCAGCTGTTGTCCCAGCAGTTGTATAGTTGCTTGCTGTTCCGAAGCAATTGATCATCGTGTCTGGTATTTCACATCCTTGCCTGTAGGTGGATTTCCCAACATCTTCCTTTGAGGTGCACTTCAGCACACCATCTCCAGCTGAATTCAGTCCCAAGTACGAGTTCTCCCGCCTGGACCAGAGCAGTCAGAAGCAGCTGCAAGATGTCTTGCACAAAAAGTCCTTCTTCTGGTGAGATGCCAAAATTATCTGTCCTTTGCAGAAGCAGAAGGGATATGATACTTGGTAACATTTTTTTTTCACCGCTGATTTGAAGCTGTACCACCCAATGTATTTTTATTATTAGTATCAGCCCCCCTGTCTGGTTTTTGGGGAAATATGTCCCTTTCCTGTGTTTTGTTGTCGGATTCCTGCGTATTAAGCTGTGGTCATATTTTCTTTAACTGAAAGTGTGAAGGTTGAAGTGCTCTGGTAGGTTTCATTGGATGGCAACACTATGGTGGGTTTTTTTTTTTTTTTTTTTTTTTTTCCTCTCTCCCCCCCTGGTGCAGCAGGAAATCCCCCTGGGCTCCAGCCACCACTGGTCACATCAGTGTATTGTGGTACTTTGGTTTAAATTCTGCTGAAAAAAGAGCCTATATGTAAACATATCCACAGAGCAAAGACTTTTTTGAAAGCAATTATTTATGCCTTTACCAGCACTATCTGCATATGCATGTATGTCAACAAAGTGCATTGCTAGGTGATACATTTAAAGATGCTTTTCATAAGACCTTGATGATAATTCTGCAAAGCAGAGTGTCGCACTGTCAAAGGTTGGTGACACAAATTTGCATATGATGAATAGGTTTGATGGTGTTACTGATTTCCTTTTAGGCCTAATGAAACTGTGGTAGAGACACAAGAATCCAGACCTCAAGGGCTGCAAAGAATTTTGGTGTTTGTTCCTTTTCAGCTGTTAATTACTCAGACATCAGCAAGATTTTGACAACGTTTTTCAGAATTAAAATCATATTATATCAGATTTGATGTTAGAAGAATAACTTAAAAGTGCAAAAGTAAGTAATATGCCCAGTGTGGACACTAAAATGAATGTACTAGTCATTAAATTGGTTTATTCCTCAAACAAATATAAACTATAAATGACTTATAATCAATACTGTATAAAGTGTAAGTATTGTTTTGCATTCAGAGGGAACATTCTCAACAAAAATCTCAGCTTGTACTTTTGATGAATTGAATTGTTCGGTGCATTCAATCAATATCAAAACAAAAGCCGAATAAGTAGCAGCTCCGAGTTTATTAAAAAAAAATAACCACATTGAGGCCTGTATAATGAATGTTTGCGATTTACATTCTCATGCATAAGCTTGTATGGACTGGTGACTTCATGGTTATTTTCTCTTTCAGCGGGGGTTTAAAAATAGGAAGTGAAAATACAGATTAAAGTTGGTGTGCCAGCTGGTGCCCAATTCTACGCCTGGGGTAGGAGTAGGTAGGACAGGGGGATGATCCGTACTCTGCACCCCACCCCCAGATAACTCAATGAATTTCTGCTGTCTGCTTGGAACCTTCTTTTCAGACCCACATCAGCCAAAAGTCACATTGAGATGCTCAAGGAACACAGTCTGAATGCAAATAGCTGTCTGAAGCACCCAGGAATGCAGCTGGGGGGGCAGAGGCACAGTGCACCCGAAGCCTGGAACAATCGTCCTTTAGAGGCCTGCTTTTGTCCTGGGAATGTTTTTCATGTGGAGAGGGGTGGATTGTGGGTGGCAAGGCTGGTGGAATCTGCTGGAACTGGCTGACTCTGTAGACACTACCAGCCTGCTAATGCTAACACTGTATACAACCGGTGAGGCTTAACTGGACAAAGCAGTGGGGTGATAATGGAAGAGGTGGCTTGAGTTGGAGACAGAACCCGATTTTCTACATGGAACAACGTGACCACAAAGGAAAGACTTTACGTGGTTTTAAATGCTGGTGACCAGCCAAGAATACAGTAATTTCACTTACTGCGATGCCCACGAACAGTAATGCAGGATAATTTATTTGCTTTTAACTGCACAATTCATGTTGGCCAGTGTGTTTTATTAGATATTGCAGGGCGGTGTTTTTGTTGGCGCCTTTAAAGCTGGTGGGCCTTGTGCTTTCTCTAGCTTTTGGTCTTGCTTTTGAAGAGTTGAGCAGTGAAGCGTGCATTGAGGTAGTTCTGACAGTGGGAGTCAGAAAGGCGTGTCCTTCAACTGCTGGGCTCACTCGCCCCCTCATCCGAGCTAAGATCACAGACTCGCGCATCTGATCCTCAGAGTTGTCTGTGGGAACAGTGGAAAATTATATCTTTCTGAGAATCTGACCCAATAAAATAAATAATACCAAGGATTTTAGAATTAGATTTAGGTGTACTTTGTGAAAGGTCAATGTAGACATAAGGCTTGGTTTGTACTTTGTTAACTTGTAGTATTTGACTGGACTCAAAATACATGGAAAGCAAGATATTTGTCTTGCCTTGCTTTTCTGTGAACCATGAGCTGAGGGTGTCTCTTTACAGACAGACGTTGGTGCTAGTTATTTGATCCAGGATTGAGCCGAACGGCTGTCATCCCAGGGGGCACTAAGGATGCATGTAGCTGGGGGTTGCAGGACAGTGCAGGACATTAGTAGGATCACTTTCTGTCCCTAGGAGGCCCTGCGCTGGGCCACCACTGAGGGATTGATGGGCCAACCCATGGAAGAGAGTGACCCATAGACAAAGTAAACCTGCTGTTCCTGTCCTTGACTGGTCACAGGGGACCAAGCCACTCGGGACCGATCCAGACACACCAAGGGGGCATACTGTGGACTACTTCAGCTTGTGTGGGTGTGTGAACAACCAGGAGTGTAAAACAGTTTCAGATCTTTGTTACTTCCTGCTGTTTGTTTTCAGCACAGTATTTAATGGAATGTAAAATTTTTCAGTTTCATATTGGGATCTGTTGTGACTTTTGACATCATATGCAGATTCAGACTCTTGCAGCTTTAGGGCTGAAGTAGAAATATGCTGTTTATGTTGGACATTGTTGTAGCAACTGAAGCCTAAATTTAAATCATCCTGCCTTCCTCATATTTGCCTGCATTCTATGGAAACGACCCAAGTCTGAGTGGAGAACTTCCATCTGTATGGTTCTGTCTGGCAGCACCTCAGAGGAACTGCTTTCACCTGTGTGAGTCAGGGGAAGGTCAGGGTTTCCACAGACCTGCACTTTGTGATAATGTCTACGATAGCTCTGTGTGTGTGTGTGTGTGTGTGTGTGTGTGTGTGTGTGTGTGTGTGTGTGTTCTGATTCCAGGCTTATCAGAAAGAGGAGGTTCAAAGCACCTGGATCTGTCTTAAATGCTGCGCTACATAATATCCCTGACCTCGTATATCTTTATTGTAAAGGACTCATTCTCATAACTTGCCTGGTGCAGTCTTCTCATTTCCTTCCAGTTGTATTCCATTATCAGTTTGTGGTGTTGCATGTAAACTGGCCAGAGTATTTTCACTAGTGCTGGAAGTCTCAAGTAATGAAAAATGTACAATTCAAGCCCCAGGATCATGCTGCCCTCTTCTGGATGGCCCTTCGATTACTTAGTACACTGAATTACTGACACAGCAACCAAAATGTCAGGCACACTTTTTTTTTTTTTTTTTTTTTAATGTTAAAGTCAAATCTAGTAGCAGACACGTTTGTCCAAAGGTGATTTACACTGCTCACAATGCTAAATGTTATTACTGTGAAGTGACTGCCCTCGCTGTCAGGGACTGCTTTAAGTTTTCCTTTTACTCCTACCTGTCTCTGACCTGTAGGTTAACTCAAGAAGACCGGCGGCTGTTGTGGGAGAAGCGGTACTTCTGCCATGCAGAGAGCAGTGGCTTACCCCTGGTCCTGGGTAGCGCCCCCAGTTGGGAGTGGGCTTGCCTGCCTGACATTTATGCCCTGCTACGCCAGTGGGCCTGCATGAATCACCTGGATGCTCTAGGCCTGCTGCACGCCACGTAAGGGGCAACCCCGAGCTGAATTTTACTGCCGATGACTTTCTCAAGAATAGGTAATCCATTTGAACAGCTTATGCGGTTTTCAAAATCCTCCTTCCACCCCAGGTTCCCAGATCAGGAGCTGAGGCGCACAGCTGTCCAGTGGATGGACTCAATTTCAGACCCGGAGCTGTTGGACTTCTTGCCCCAACTTGTGCAGGTACTCTTATGACCAGGTAGAAGCTCCTCGTGGGGTTATTTTGAGGCCTATGTACAGTAACTGTAGTCATTAGGGATGGCATTGACCTGACCTGGCATCTTTGCTTTCTACCCAGGCCTTGAAGTATGAGTGCTACCTGGACAGCCCCCTGGTGCGCTTTCTCCTACGGCGGGCCATTGGGGACGTTCGAATCGCACACTACCTCTTCTGGTGAATTTCTTGTGATCACAGATGCTGACTGAAATCTCTTTATACACACACACACACACACACACACACACACACATATATATACAAAATATGTTTAATATACAGATTATTTATTTGGCTGAAACTATTCCCATAAACAAGGTACGGCTGTTAACGCATATTTAGTCTGCACTTTTATAAAAGGTGACTTACAATTATAAAATGCCATAATACTATTCATAAGAACACTCAATCATACAGACACTACTAGCAGTTGAGTCACCATTTCACCTGAAATGTGTGCCCTTGGCCTGTGGCCCACCCAGCTATTTCCAAAGGAAACCTGTGAGAACAATGGATGAGCAAAACTTGAACACAGCCTGAGCCAGATTCCAATCTGCATCAAAAGCACAGTGCAGGTTGCCATGAGGTATCAACGCTACCCACCAAGCCACCTGTACTGTTTCAGTACATGTCAGTCCGTTTGAAATGAAATAAAATTGTAAAATAACTTATTTTATTATCTAAGCTAAACCTTGCTGCTGTTACAATATAAAAAAAAAATTAAACGTGCAAATAATGACGTGCATCTTGTAATCAGTGCAATATATTAAATTGACACAGACAATCTTTGAAGTTAACGCTAATGCATGAGCTGTTTTCCCGACCAGTATTCAGGGTTACTAATAATGATACCAACACATTTTCTTAAATCAGTCATGAACTACTTTTACAACATATAGTACAATAAATAGAAAAAGTTCCACAGCTACAGTGAAATGTAACCACACTTCAAACAAATGCTAAGCATACATTCTACTCCCCTAATGGCAGCTATACCCCTTAACTGTTTCAGCTCGTATCTTATTCACAAATCAAAGGTTGTCCAGGAATATGGTTCATAATTTGTTGGTAGATATGTGTGCTAGTTTATTAAAAGTCTGCTTGTCCTCCCAGTTTACCCCATCTTCTCACGCTGTTTCCTTTCTCAGTGCTCTATGTACAGTACGTGACCCCGTATCTCTCAGAACCCTTATCTTGCTGTTTATAGTGACACTCCTTCTCGCTCTGTGTGTGTGTGTGTACTGTGTGAACTCATTCTTCCTCTCTGTATGTACAGTGTGTAACATGCTGTTTACTGTTTGTCTTTCAGTAAAACCCTGTACTTACAGTGCGTGATATTCTCTGGCTTTCCTTCTTTCTCTATGTAGTGTATGACACTTCATCACATTACACTACGCATGGTACCCTTTTTATTATGTTCCTCTGCTTGATATTGAAGACACTTCCTTTGTGTCTGTTTGCACGGCACAAATGGGGCGGTACAGTAATGCAGCAGATTAGTGCCATTGTCTCAGAACACCTGGATGGTGCGACAGAACATAGTTCTCAGTCTGTGTGGTGTTTGCTTGTTCCTCCCAATTTTGCGTGGATTTCCTCCTTTTGCACCAGTTTCCTCCCTCAGTTCGAAGATGTCTGCATTAGTGACTGAAGTTTCACGTATCGTGTGGGAGTCTGTGCTGTATTGCTCTGGGGCATAGATGCGTGAATCTCTGTAGGTTTTGTACTATAGTGTATCTAGTCTTATGAAAAGGTGTCAGCTAAATACTACATGACTGAGTTAGTCAAAAGCATCTGCTAAAACAATAGATGTAGATATAAATCTACCCACTTGATCTACATGCACAATGTACAGAGATGTAGCTAGAAATTGAGTCCCCTGCAACAGTATTCTCTGGACTTCCCCAAAAAAACTACATTTTCCAGATGTCGGCCCTTAGAACTGTCAATGCCGTTCACCCCACTACCAACAGCCCTGCACTATACCATTTGTATGTTCTTGCAAGCACAGCCACCTTTTTCTCTGGTTTCTTCAGTCTCACTTTTCTTCCTTGTCTTTGTATATTCAGCGATTTGTACTTAACTTCTCTCTGTCGACGTTGTGGGAGCTCTTTCCTTCCTGCAATCTGTGCATGTCTTGCAGCACACACTGCTGTAGTTTAGGTGGGTTCATGGATACATCCTCACTACCCCTCTAACACTGTTCCCACTCCCTCTAACCAGGTTGCTAAAGGATGCCCTGCAGGATTCCCAGTTCAGCGTGCGCTACCAATACCTGCTGGCAGCACTGCTGTGCTGCTCAGGTCGTGGTCTGCGGGAAGAGTTTGACCGCCAGTGCTGGCTTGTCAATATCCTAGCCAAAGTGGCCCAGCGTGTGCGGGATGCCTCGCCTTCCTCCAGACAGGTCAGCTCCTCTCCTGTTCCAGATCTCTCTTTTTCCTATCAGCATCTGCCTTCCCATCTAGCCTGGAGACCTAATTTGTCATCTGCAGTGTGGGTGATGCTCGTGGATGTAATATGGGTGTAAAAACTTGACTTGGTGCATGTGGTGTGTTCTAGGCCATTCTGCGTGAGGGGCTGGAGGAAGCGAGGCAGTTCTTTTCCATCAGCAGCAGTTGTCGTCTTCCACTAAACCCTGGCCTGCAGGTGAAGGGCATCAACATACCGGTAGGTTTGTGCATTTAAGGGTGGATTTGTGTACGTGATGCCGCTCATCTGTGTTTACCTGTGTACAATAGAAGCACAAGCTCTGCATTCTCAGGGTATTGTTGTTCATCTGTTTGTTTAGGGTTGTTTCGGATGGCTTTTGCGTATTTACATCAATTGTTAATAGACTGCATTGTTACAGTTACACTATAGCCTTCTGCTAAAAGACCTTTTATAAATGTTGCTTTATATTGTTCCTGCTTAGCACTAAAGTAAAAAGTTGTCATCGGTGTCTTCCTCTTTCTCCTGCAGTCCTGCTCCTACTTCAACTCCAATGCAGTTCCCCTTAAGTTGTCCTTCCATAACTTGGACCCCCTGGGAGACCACATTAATGTCATCTTCAAGGTGCCTGCTAAAGAACACATATAAGTGACCTCTCCCCCTGTTTCTATTCATACGGTATTATAAAGCTCCACAAGTCTGACATCACTCCTCTGTTCCTAGTCAGGGGATGATTTGCGGCAGGATATGCTTACCCTTCAGATCATCCGCATTATGAACAAAATCTGGATTCAGGAGGGCCTGGACATGAGGATGGTCAACTTCTCCTGCTTTTCCACAGGCCGTGGGCGAGGTGAGGTCTTGAGGATTTCTGTCGACAGCAATCGGGCAGTAGAGTAGGCTGACTTCAAAGGAATTATCCTGGAGCTTTTTGAAGAAAGGCCTACAATCTGTTCCTTCAGGGATGGTGGAGATGATCCCTAATGCAGAGACCCTACGTAAGATCCAGGTGGAGCACGGAGTGACTGGCTCCTTCAAGGACCGACCGCTGGCAGACTGGCTGCAGAAGCACAACCCCACTGAGGACGAGTATGAGAAGGTGACGACCTGTTGCTGTCTGTTTCGTGGACTTGGTGTGCAGTCTGATCTCTGCGTCAGACTTTTTTCTTTTCAATGAGGATCATTTTAAGTGTTTGACTGGAAGTCCCTATCCTAGCATTAAAACACAGTACTGTTTGTGATTTGGATGCAGGAAATGTATTAAATCTTGCTGTTAGGTTGAATTCTTCCATCATCAGTATTCATTGACTGCATCAGTAGTAAATAATGTCCGTCCTTCTGCAGTGTACGGTGCGATTTGTATGAACATACTTTTGTGTGGGACTGTCCATCTTGTCCACAGGCTGTGGAGAACTTCATTTACTCCTGTGCAGGCTGCTGTGTGGCCACCTACATCTTGGGAATCTGCGACCGCCATAATGACAACATCATGCTCAAGACCAGCGGCCATATGTTCCATATAGATTTTGGAAAGTTTCTTGGTCATGCACAGATGTTTGGCAACATTAAACGGTGAGGAAGTCATAAGCTAATGAAGGGTAAATGTGTGCTGAAGCTATTCAAGGCTCTGACCTTAGCTACTGGCACTTGGATAGCTGATATATTCATAGGAATTTTATAAGAGGAAGTATTGCCTATGTGGAGCATATATATTAAAAAAAATTAGTTGAGTCAAACACCACTCTGGTACTGTATTATTAGGTTGCGAAATATAAACTCTAAAATGGATCAATTTCATTATTTCACATCACAGTATAGAACTTTGAATGTCATGTAATGAGTTTAGAAGTGCTCTGCAGACCTGATTCTATGACCTACAGTTGCTGAAGATGGTTGGAAGGATGAATAGGAAGAAACTATAGTTAGAAAAAATAGTCTAGTCTTGAGGAATGTGGGTCTGAGATGTTTAAAGTCATTAAAAAGAACTTAACCTCAGTGTCGCATAAAAGTCCAATATTACTTTTTACTGACTTCTACACAAAACCTCTTTGTGTCTGATTTATGATCAGTATTTTCCGTATATGTAAACCGACCGCAGTGAGTGTTTGTTTTTTGTTTTGTTTTGGGTCCTGTGGGAACCAAAATAAAAGTTGGCAGTTGTCTGGAGACTTGGATATCTTATATCAGGGACATGTGAAGATTGCAACCTAGACACTATCACGTTTTTGTTGCAGTGACCGGGCTCCGTTTGTTTTCACCTCTGACATGGCTTATGTCATTAATGGGGGCGACAAGCCATCTAGTCGCTTTCATGACTTTGTGGACTTGTGCTGTGAGGCCTACAACCTGATCCGCAAGCACGCACATCTCTTTCTCAACCTGCTGGGACTGGTGAGACCCTCCTACCCACCATCATAGCAGAGCAGCCCCTGTGGCTGCTCTTACTCTTACCAGTTACATTATTAATCCGTTAACACTGAGTTTCTTCATCTCCCTGATTATAAAATCAGTAAACACTTCCCCTCTACGGTGGTTCATTTTTATTGTGTGCTTTTTAGGAATGAACTATTTAATGGTCAACCATTAATTTACGTCATCTCAGTTTCTCCTACTGACATTATATGTAGCATAAAAATTGTATATTTAATAATAATCAAATAATTTTTTGTAACATTGTACTCAAACTGGATGCGGTGTGTTAAGTAAGGCAGAATAAGAAGTGTTGTGCAGATGCACATTAGCCAGTCTGTAACTGCACAAATCACAAGTCATGCAACGTTGCTGCCCTTGCAAGACTTTTCCAGTCCTGAGTGTTTGGCATCATGTTTTGCAGATGCTTTCCTGTGGCATTCCAGAGTTATCGGACCTCCAGGATCTGAAGTACGTCTACGATGCCCTGAGACCTCACGAGTCCGAGGCTGATGCCACCATGTACTTCACAAGGTAGGGAATGAGAAGGGGAAACTAGTCTGCTGTTCATCTTGTCTTAAATTTTGGGGTTCTGCTTTCATCACATTGGACAATAAGTCATTTTTCTCCCATTGTGTTGTAACATTTCTCGAGCTGTGCTGTGGAAGTGAGAAGAAATAATTTTTTTTATACAGCAAACATTGTACGAATGCACTGTGTGGCAGGTGGAGGGGTCTAGCAGAACAGTCACATATTATATTGAGCAGGGCTCTTCACAATCACAGAACACACATGTACACACAACCCTTCACAACCATGCGAAGGATCTTTTGCACACAGTTTTCATATGTAGAACAGTGTACACGCCCACGTCGGAATACTAGACATCACGTCAACCCTGACGCATATGCCTAGTTACAATCAACAAGCACCTAGCTGCCATCACGCCCGTGTTTAAGCCCCATTTGTCCCCTGGAGTGAGTTTGTTTGTTTGTTTGTTTGTTTATTTATTTATTTATTTGGACAAGTTCTCCAACCTATGAGCTTCAGAAGAAAGTGACACTAAACCCGAACTCCTGAGTTCATGTCCTCTCATCACATGAGCTAGTAGTCACAGTGTTCAAAGGTTACACTTAACCAAAGCTTTGTAAATATTCACCCTGACTTAGTCATTATGTTGAATATACAACACCCACCTAGAGTGTGCAAAAAAATAGGGTCAGATGTCAGTTACAATTTATAAATTGTAAAGTGCATTTTAGTAACGTTGTAGGTAAGCCAGCCAATTTACTTATTGACTTATTTACAATTTACTTCATTTTATTTCTTCTTCTCCTATAGCCCAAATGCTCACTTTATTTTACAAATGGTATTAATTACTAAACACTGTCCTTAAGTTTGTTTTAGATTTTGACAAAAATTGTAGTAAGGTGCAAGGCTTATGGCCACAAAACATTGAACAGCAGTGAGTTAATTCCATCCACAGTTGTGAAGTGTCCTGAATAGTGTTTGGTTTTTCTCTACAGGCTCATTGAGTCAAGTCTTGGCAGTGTGGCCACCAAGCTCAACTTTTTCATCCACAACCTGGCGCAGATGAAATTTGCCTCTTCAGAGGAGCGGCCCATACTGTCATTTGCCCCTCGCGTCCACACCCTGAAGAATGATGGGCTTATCCGCAACCTCTTTGTGTGTCGCCACATCAGGACTTATAGCCCAAACAAGGGTTATGTAAGTCACATCTCAAGGGTATAACTCAGTTCAGTGGCTAAAATGCCATATCCTCAGTCACTTTGAGGTTGCTTTTTTTTTTTTTTTTTTACACTGCAGATAGAGTTGCTGTTGTTGACTGTTTCTGTATCACAGTAAGCTATACACAGTGCATAAACACGTGGTTTACATTCGCACTGGACATGTAGTACTGGCGTTTGCCTGAGCATGACTGCGTCTGGGTTTAGACATGGCCTTTTTTAATTCCATCAGCTCCATGCCCCTAGTGCTGCCTGTGTTAAAGCTTCTGAATTCTCTGACTGTTTAAACTGTGACTTCAAATGATGAATCCATTCCTGCACTGGTTATTGTTCCAGATTCAAAATTGTTGTTTTTTTTCCTTCTTTCTCCTAGACTTATGTGGTGAAGGTGGAGCGTGAAGGTCAGCAGGGGGCAATACTAGTTCAGAGAACCTTTGAGGAATTCCATGAGCTCCATAGCAAACTGCGGCTCATCTTCCCTTCTTCCAAGCTCCCAAGGTGACTCCTGGTAGTCTCATTAACCAGCCTCTTTCATTTTAAACTTTTTTCCCTTTTTATCAGGAGGAATGACCAGTGCATTCTGATTTGATATTTATGTTTTATGATGAATTCATAAGTGGATTGTGCGCAGGACGATATTTTACAGAAGACATGCACACTTTTTGTGTGTGTGTCTGAAATGCTATTCTAGTGTTTACCTACAACAAAACGCCGATTTAGTCAAATATTAACCTGTTCCTCCTGTCCCTAGCTTTCCAAGCCGTTTTGTAATTGGTCGTTCACGCGGCGAGGCCATGGCAGACAGGAGAAAAGATGAGCTCAATGGATATGTGTGGCATCTCATTCATGCTGCGCCAGAAGTGGCACAGGTAATTTTGAACCTCGATTTCTGGCACGTGAGTGTTTTTATACGTTATGATTACCTTGCCATTCGGCTAAGCACAGCCTTAAATGCAGTCATTGAAAAGGAGAAGTAGAAAATACAAGCTCAGTAGATTTATCAAGACTCATTAAATTGTCCAGCCTGCTCCTTAGGTTTAAGGTTTGAGTGCAGGGCTGCCAGGCCCGTGCCTTAAAATCACAACTGACTCAAAACTTAACAGAAGCAGAAACCAACCAGATGTACTAGAGGTAGAGAAGGCTTGAAGTCAGTGAAAAACACAGTCATCTATGCAGCTCACCTAAGGTGTTTAGCTTTTTTGACAATAAATAGTGTAATTGGGTTTTTGTCACTGTTTTCCATTATCCATTCTATAGTTTGTTTTCTTTCATATGTTCAGCCTGATTTAACTTTACACATTAAAAAAGTCTTCTATAGTTCTATTCCTGCTGATGGGCATTGTTCAGTTATGAGGAAAAGGTTTGTAAATGTACTTAGAAGCTTGTTTATTTCTGTATTGCTGGAATGGCTTGCTTGTTTTGAGAAGCAGCCCTGTCGGTGAGGCCTGAAATCTGACAGCGTTACAGGGTAATCTTGTATCGCCTTTCTCTGGCCGCTGGCTTTGGCAGATGTAGGTGCTGGAAACTGGCAGGCAATACACACATTCATCCTCAGCCTTCTGTTGTTCTTCCTGCCCTAACTTGGGCCATGTTTACAACAGAAAGCTGTGCACAGAGCGGTTCTGGCCAAAAGATCAGAATATGTTGTGAAAACGGGTCAAATAAGAGCTCCTTTCACAGGAGTATAGATTATGTTTCTCTGTTGTATATTCAAATCACTTTTTCTGATACAAGAAAATTTGAACATTAAAACTTTAAGGCACATAAATATATTGCTTTTGTGCATTTGAAGCACTTAATCCAAATGCTTTCAATAATTATCCTGCACCGAAAGTGGATAAACAGAAACTGTTTGCCGTCCAAGTCGTAGTAGATAAGTGTGTGCTTAATAGATAAGTACTGTGAGAACAGTGTTATTTCAAGGAGTAGCTTAACTTTTCCACGGCCAGCTCAGTCATTTACTTCTCTAATTTCCAAATTTCAGTGTGACCTCATATATACCTTCTTCCACCCATTGCCAAGAGATGAGAGACCAGGGACTGTTTCCAACGCTCTCCAAAACAAAACTACAGGTTTGCCCTGCTTGCCTTGATATTTTGCAAGCTTCCTGTTCTCATTGGTCTTAAAGGTACTAGTCGAACCTGTACTGGTATGTTGCTTTGCTGGGTTTTTGTGTGGTTGTAACTGAAACCAGAGATCAGCAGTCTTGTCATATAGATTCACTTCCTTGACAGCAGGTCTCCATGGAGATGCATGTTTGCAAAATGCCAAGAGTCAAGTCCCCCCCCCCCCATCCCCAACCCTAAACATGCTGAGCTTTCTGTCGGCAAAATCAGCCTTATAAAGTGGGCTTTTGCAGTGGTGTCCTTGGCGGCATTACTCAACCTCAATGAGAGACATGAACCTTATCTACTGCTGTGCACAGCCTGCTTGAGGTCACACATGCAGTTTTGCCATGGAGCACCCAGAGCTCTCTGCGCGCTTAACATAAAAACATTTATGGAAACAGCTGTCTTTACAATAGGAACGAGACATTGTGACCCTTATTCTGTTTTACAATGGGGACGAAACAGTTAGGGTATTTATGAATATGTTGGCTTTAACTGTGGTTGAAGGATCTGCATTGTTGTTCAAACAGATGTGTCATGGGAACTCATAGCTGGGAAAGTGGCAGGAGAGGTGAAGCTGTCAATCTCCTACAAGAGCGACAAACTCTTCATCATGGTTATGCACATTCGAGGGCTGGTGAGTGTTTGGACTTGTGGACTCTTAGATCAGCAGTTCCGAGACCGTGACAGTGTGTTGTCACGGAAAGTTTACACTTTTCTGTGTGCCTTGTAGCAAATCTTGCAGGATGGGACAGACCCTGACCCCTATGTAAAGCTGTACCTCCTACCAGACCCTCAGAAAACCAGCAAGAGGAAGACCAAGGTCGCCAAGCGCACGTGCAACCCCACCTATAATGAGATGGTGAGTGAAGCTTGTTGTGCCAGAATAAAATGGAACGTTGTCATCTGATGAGACGATTAAGCTGTTCACCTGGAGAAGATCAAAACTGTGTTTGACTGTTGGCATTGTACTTGTGTACCTGGAGAGATGTTACTTGAATTTCCTTGAAGATCTTAATGGATCAGCCACTGAGCATTAATAGGCACCCTTCTGACTGCTCTGCACACTGTTTCCTGCAGCTGGTGTATGACGGCATCCCTCGGGGAGACCTGCAGCAGAGAGTAATTCACCTGCGGGTGCTGAGCGAGGGGGCCTTCTGGGAGAACACGCTGCTGGGAGAGGCCTTCATACCCCTCAAGGCCCTGACCCCTGGTCAGCTATGGGTAGATTGGCATCAGCTGGGCACAAATAGTCCAGATTCCACCCGTTAAGAGGGTCACGTGTGTGGATGCGTGTGACTGATGGAGGGGAGGTGATGTGAAATGAATTTGAAGACCTGTTGAGTCTGTGACTGGCTGCATGCATACTGGTGTGTCTGAATGAGACTACGAAGCTTAGCTACTCGGAGCCAAGTTATTCCCCCCAGTGGGGGTGTGGCAAACTGTCTTCTTCCCTGGAGATATTGGGACTTAGTGGTAGAGTTTTGTCACTGGATGCTTTAGTGGGGTTCACTGTCAAACGTGCAGCAAACTCCCTGAGTAACAGGATCTGAAAGTGGGGAGATGAATTAATTTTCAGCAGGGGTCCAGGAACTGAACAGCGACACCGAAGCTCTGAAGAACCAGGACGTGCGTGCTTCTGGAAACGTGCGTAAAGTGTCTCTTCCGTATGGGCCAGCAAACACTGCGGGAGAATGTCTGCTCGGGCCTCTGTGAGCCGCTGGCGGTCGACTCGGTGAGGCAAACGTCAACAGGATGTAAGAAGAAGAAAAAAGGGAATGTTACTTCTTTTTGAATGCTGGTATTGCAGCTCAATTTTGAGCTCCTCCTTGTTATATAGTGTCTGATTTATTAATGTGCCATGTATATACACACGTTTCTGTGATGAAGTCATTCAGAGTGAGAGAGACTGGGTGAACGCTTTTGTGCTGTACGAGGGTAGTTGCATACCCAGCAGTCTGACTTGGAGCCGTCTCATTGTGACAGTGAGAAATAGCCAGCCAAGTTGCATGTTTGTGGGCTTCCTGTGGAGTCCGCTTCATATGCTGTAGTTTGTGTAGACTGCTCCACTTACCGGCTGCTTACCTCTGCAGTTGTCTGTGTATCGGGTAGAGACACAAAAGCCACAGGTTGCCAGTGCCACAGCAATGTCGCAGTTTGTTTATAACAGGCACCCTCATTAGGTGCCATTATGTGTCTGTATATTAGAGTATGTGCGTTTTTATTCCAATTAAAATGTATTTCCGCAACATTCGGTCGCTTGGTCAAATGCATGCTGTGGAATTTGTTGCAGGTTAACTATTGCACAAAAGAAATCCTACGTCCAACATTTCTGTTTTTTTTTTTTAAAGGGAATATTTAAAGTTATTCTTCATTATAATTGCAATAGCAGCACCAGAAAACCTTACATTTGTGTTTAGCGTTGACGTTAAGAAGGCACATAATGAAAGGGTGTGATATTTTGGTTAAAGGGGGTGATTTCTAAAATGTAGCACGTGGCTGTGTGGTGGCAACATTCTTGTTAGGAACTGACAGCCCAAGAGTACAGACTTCCCAGCTGCAACAGTGTCATCTTGGCGACGCCGTGTTCGCCCCATTCGGTTTTACCATCCACCACGTTCCCATGCAACAGGAATGAAGTGTAATCTGGCAATTTAGTAATAATGTGGTCATTTTGTAATTAGAGACAATAACTGACAGTTACGAAGACTAATAAAATGTAAAATACCAGTAGTTTGATTTGTTAGCTTAAAAAATGGGAACATGGGTGATAGGCTTTTAGTAACTCACTGCTTCCCCCCCCCCCCCCCACTATGTTTTTTTGTGCAATTTGTAGAAAATGAGGAGGAAACGTGTACTACTCTGGATTTGTGCCCCGGACAGTTCATGACTCCTTTTAAAAAGGTTGTCATGTTATACATTATTTAGACCGGTTATGTAATATGATTTCCCCAAATGTACAACAACCATAGTGTCTTAGTAGGTTGTTCCTTTGTTCTCCACTTCCCCTGTGTTGTTGGTTCCTACCTTGAGAAACATGATGATGTTTAAATTGTACAAGTATGGTCTATTTGTGTGACTGCATGGTACAATGGAAGCACATGTGTCTCTCTTACAAAGAGCACATTTTCAAAGTGTACAGTGCAGGTTCAGCCCTCTAAAGGGTTTAGCAATTACATGACCATAAAGTAAAACCAGTGGAAATTAAAATCTAGGCACTGAGCCTCCAGACCGGAATGAATTAAGTGAAGTTTATTAAGAGGCTCAACTCTTTCTTTTTAGCCAGGAAGAAGGTTTAGTTTGTCTTGTTGATTTGGAGGCTATAGCCACCCCCCCCCCCCCACCTTTTTTAAAAAAAAAAAAAACAAAAAAAAAACAAAAAAAAAAACAAAAGTAGCAAGGCAGGGTCAACTATATTTTGTGTATGCAGTGTCCTTCAGTGTGTTGGAAACGCCCTAAAGGCATCAGCTGATTTGAGGCTCGCTCTCCCCAGCACAATGAGAGAATGGGACAGAATGTAAGTTCAAAATGAACAGGACTTGATAATGTTGTAAATACTTGATGTCATGTTTGCGGTTATGAGGATTCATTAGTTTTATCCTACTTTTTTAGACATCACAAATGTAAGTGCATTGTGTTTTTTTTTTTTCTTAATTATTTGACCATTTTGTAATATTATTTGCACTAAATAAAGATGAACTTGAAAGACTACATAGAATTTTTTTTTCTCATTATACTGTTGTTGAAATTGGGTGTCTCTAGTGATTCAGTTAGAACATAAAAATGTTTGTGGCTTAATAAAGGCTTTTTTCTACAGATGATTCAGTCAGTGAAACACATGCTGTGGGGCCTGAGTCACTGACCAGGGAGCAACTGCAGCAGCAGTACCCGTTGGGACGGTGTGTTGGCAGTGTTTATCTGGAAGTGTGTGTAAGACTCGCTTATTGCACTGCGTAGTACACCCCTTCCGCTGACTGTTCCACAACCAGTGAGTCTTACCAGAGTGAGGTAACGGTTACATCAGGTCTGGATGTGTTACCAAGCACTTGCCTCCCCAGCAACACACGACGATGCTGCCTAAGATTTCTCCATCATTACACATATTAAATACCAAAGCAGTTGGTTCGGGATCCTATAAATGTTGTCTTTTATGAGAAAACACTTGACCGATATCAAAACTGTTTGCATCATAGCCAGAAATGTCCTTTCGTTATTTAACACGTTCTTTACGAAATATTAATAGGAAAGCAGACAGTAGCTCTGTGTATTTTTTGAGGTTCCTTGGATGTGCTCTACAGGATCTAAGTCTTCCTTAAAGAAGATGTTACTTTCAGTTATGGGGACTGCAGACTCTGCCTGTTCTTACAGAATAGTCTTCTATAAGGGAAAACAGCTTTGGAAATGTTATGTTAAAAAAATTCTCGGAATGACTGTAAACACTGCAACTGATCCACAAGTGGAGTATGAGATCTGAGCTCCTGCCTTGCTGTTTTTGGAAGTAACTGGCTTAGTACGAAGTACACAAGACCCTAAACGCTGTCACGTTATTGCAAGCATTTTTTTTTTTTTAATATCACATATCTTGACCTGGACACGTCGGTATTGATGTAACCCGGGGTTACTGAATCTCAAATGTTTTTACCCCCCCAGGCTTTTTAATATAATAAATAGCTCTAGCCAAAGTGACGTATAACTCCATGTCCTTAACCACTACTTCACCCGCTGTGTTACAGCGCAACACTGAAATATACGTTCATATTTATATATATCTAAGTGCAAGAAGCTTTTTTTTTTTTTTACATTAAATGCAATTTATCAGCGCACTTTCGGTCCAGCAGACAGAAGCGAGCAGCGTCACGTGGGACATGGGGCGCGCGACACGTCGACGCCCAGGCATCCGCGTTACGTAACGGGAGGAGCTCGCGCTGACGAGTTGCGCTTGTGCTTTGCGACACGATCCCTTACTGGTGCGTTTCGTGGGGGTTCTTCTGCGACGCTCCCTTACTGTTTCTGATGAAATCGCTGTACGGGGAGCCCGGCTGTGTGGGCCGCCGCACGAAGGACTCCGCGCCGCGCCGCCGCCGCCTGTTATTGTGCTCACTTTATTTTGCGCCATAACGTTTTACTCAGAACCGCTGTTTGTATTTCAGCCGCGCGGGGCCCCACCGAGGCGTCCAAGTTGACTTCATGTGTTATTTTCCACCGGATTCACCCGTGGAGCTCGGCAGCTGACATCGTCACCCAGCACTGGTGCGGCGGCTCCACCAAAGGAATCAGATTAAGTGTCCGGCCGGGGAAGATGATCCGTTTGCCCACCCTGCTTTCCGACCTGTCCGCCTGCAGCCGCCGCTTTTCTCCTGTCCGCCCGGTGTCCGCAGCTGAAAGTCTTCCTCCGAGGAACAAGTCCTCTTGTGCGCGGGAACAGCACTCACTTATCGGGGGCATCATGGCCGGCGGCGCGCAGCGAGTTCCAGGGAAAGCGGAACGGCCCGCCACCCCCGGGCGCTGCTAAGCCTGGGCGTTCGCGAGGGACGGAGGAACCTTGGGGACGGCGACTCGAGGTGCGAGCGAGCGAACCTGTTACTTTCAGGAAGGCCATCTTGGTCGGTGCGCGGCAGGGGGGCCTCAACGCGGCGCCCGTCCTCCTAAATTACAGTGTAATCGTAACGTGCTATTTATTGTTATTTAAGTGTAGTTTGATACTCAGAAATAGTATATTAATCTGAATATGGGTATATATTTTTTATTTTTTCCAGTGTAGTTAATTTTACATTTTATATGAGCATAGAATCCACGTGCAAGAGAATATATACTTTTGGCGTTATATATTTTTAAACTAACGGCAGCCACTACTACTGAGTGGCATTTAAAAAAAATAATAAAATAAAAAAGTGCACAGAAGGAGAGAGCCGCTATGTTTCGGGGGGTCAATTCGGACGGGCTGTGTTCGAAAGAGGCCGCCGCGCCGGCTGTTCCTGCCGCTGTCGGAGTGGCCGCTTTTGGACAGGGCGGCCAGGAGAGTCCGTGGTTCGGCCTGCTCTCCGCCGTCTCCAGGCCCGCCGTGTATTTCCTGCAGAAGTGTTTGCCGGAGCGTTTACGGAGCCCCGCCTCGCTGGGGGGCCTCTTCGGGGGCTTTACCGAGGACCTGACGCGAAGCGTGGACGCGGAGCTCGCTTTCGTGCGCCCCCTTCACGATCGCACCGGCTTCAGCGGCTCCTCGGCCGGGGCTCCCGGCTGGTTCGGGCCCGACTCCTTGCGTGAGCTGGGCATTCAGAGCGTGGACGTGGAGGCGCACGTCGTCCGAGGCGCGGCTCCGGCCGGTTACCTGGCCGCTGCGAAAAACTTCCTCAGCCATATTTTGTCAGCTTCACCTCAGCGGGAAGTCGGGGACGGCTGGTCGGCAGAGAGCGCAGCTCCACGGGCGCAGGGTCCCTGGTGGGGTGAAATGTGGGGATCGGAGAACGGCTCCCACAGCTGGCTCTCTCACTTGTCATGGGGGCCGGTGGTCCAGCCCTGCGGTCAGTGGGCGAGGTCCAGCGCCGGTGCTGTTTCCATGCCAACCGAACCATCGCTACAGCGTGAGCGGTGGGACTCGATGCCGGCCGAAAGTGCTGGACCCTCCTCTCACAATTGGCAGCCACGTGACGGTGGCGCACGCCTGGCCAGACCGGCATCTTTCCTGAGCTTAGAACGGCCCCAGCCGGAGCCTCACGCCGCGTGCGCCCGGGCGGTAAGCGCTGCCTCCACCTGTCGCAGCGAAGTGGCGGTCCTCACTCCGGATCAGGACAATGGCTACTCGAGTTTGGAAGAAGAGCATTCGCACAACAGGCTGCACGCAATGAGGCCGCTCTGTCTCGGCGAGGGCGGCGCGGAGGCCGGAGGGTTAGTTGAGGAGCAGGCTCGCTGCCCCGATGCTGGGCTAAACGCGGCGGCTCCGCCAGAGCCGGGGGCAGGGCGGGTCGAATTGGGGACTGAGGAGAGCGAGGACTCCGACACAGACGAGCCTGGGGACGCGGAGCCCCCCTCTCAGGAAAAGCCTGGAGCGGAGACAGAGGTGGCGACGCGAGCTTTACCTTTCCTATCCACACCCAAGTGCCAGAACAAGGTCATCGCCTACATCATGGGCAGTCCCTGCAGCGAAGAGAGCGGAACTGAGTCGGAGGGGGACTGGGACAGCAGTGGTGATGATGATGATGATGGCTTTGATAGCGAAGGGGCCTCTGAATTCTCCGACTCTGATGATGATTCGGACGATGAGGTCAGCGAGGCAGATTCGGAGGCAGATGAGGCGGACGCTGAGGTGGAGCGGCTTTGGAGCTCCCTGTGCCAGAGCGGGGACCCCTACGATCCTCGTAACTTTACGGCCGCCCTCTGTACAGCCTCAAAAGCAGCTCCGGCACCCGTTGCCTGCGTGTTGTCGGCTGGAGAGGAGTGTCCTTCTCCTCCGTCCACGCCGAGTTCTCCGTCTCGCTCCCCTCAGTCGCCGAGGTTGGAGGATGAGTCTGAGGAGGAGACCTGGGACGTGGACGACGCCGAGAGCCTTCGACTGTGGAATTCTTTTAACTGTTTCTCAGACCCCTACAGCCCCCTGAACTTTCAGGCCCCTCTGAGGAC
This sequence comes from Arapaima gigas, assembly GCA_900497675.1. Taxonomy (NCBI): domain Eukaryota; kingdom Metazoa; phylum Chordata; class Actinopteri; order Osteoglossiformes; family Osteoglossidae; genus Arapaima; species Arapaima gigas. The sequence continues at coordinate 201,553 of UFQX01000370.1, read as the reverse complement.
TCAGTATTCAGCCAAGGGCCAACCTCCCTCTTCGCCCTGCAGACAGGTGAAGGAGGCAGAAGAGCGCATGGACAGCGGCTTCTCGGAGGACGTCTCCATCTCCGTGCGGCACTGTGCCAAGCTAAAAAAGGTCAGTAGTGTGACGGATTGCAAATTGTGGGAAACTGCAATGTTTGGTTTCATCTGGGCATCTTACCTTATTCACCCCCCCTCCTTTTTTTTTTTTTTTTTAAAGTTGCCCTTGAGGTGTTGTGTTATGCAGTGGCAGATTGTCTAAAAATGAAAATTTTGTTATTGGAACAGTTTTGTAGACATTAAAAGACATTGTCAATGTGCATCTGTTTTACTTTTGTGTTAGCATGACTGCTTTTTTAAAAAATTCAATATTTCTGCACAGCTCTTGAAAATATGTCAAATAGAGGGACACCAACACAAACCAGTTAAGTCCCCCCCTCCCCCAAGGTTGTAGAATTGTGATAAAGAAGCGAGGAGAATGCCCAGCGTTTCCGTCTTTGTAAAATCCCCCCGCGTTTCCGGAAAGGCAGTTTGTTTGACTGATAAAGGAGGATCGGTGGACAGCGGCGTGCAGATGTACCGGCTGTGGAAGTGATGTGAAAACTATGCAAGGCAGCCCACCCTCCAGTGGTGTTGGATCACTTTGATGCAGGGGTTTTATCCTGGGGTTCGGGGGGGGGGGGGTGTACTTTGAACAGCTAATTATGACGCTGCTGGGAAGTTATGCTCCATCTCCCAGGGACTGTGGGACTAGTCATCACCCCTCCTATAAGTATGGCAGGCTGTCTGAAAATGTTTGTGCTGGTGGGTAGAAGCAGCCATCTCTATCCGTCTTGCTTGAGCTGTTCTCACTTGTCGCCATTCTCGCTGCTGAATCTTGGATGTTCCTTTGCAACAGACTGGAAGACTTGAAGGTGTCTCTGTCCCATTGTCTCTGTGCTTTTTACCTGTGTTCAGTTTAAGGCTTTAATTTGAAATGGCAGGTTCCCATCAGGGTTCCTCTGCATTTTAAGTAAAATGATCAGTGTTTTTCTTTGAAAAATTGTTTGTTACAGTACTTCGATACGGTGTGCAGAAAGAGTCCCTAATGCTTTCTCAAAGGCTTTAAGGATCATATCCATAATATGGGACCTGATTGATGTCCACGGAAGAGATGATACTTTTCCTGTTCTTTGTTGCTCACGATTTTTAATTCCGGTACACAATGTATTTGTGTGGAATGCTGTAAATGCGGAATATTTAACTGTCCCTGCTGTTCTTGCATGGTAGGTGAGGTTTATGGAAGAGGTAGAAGAGTTTTATGCCAGCAGCGATGAAGATCGGCGAGGCCCGTGGGAGGAGTTTGCCAGGGACCGCTGCCGTTTCCATCGCCGTGTTCAGGAAGCCGAAGAAGTAATCAGCTACTGCCTGGCCCCCACCTTCCGCCTCTTAATATTCCAGAGACTTTACCAGAGCTGCTGAGCTGTGTTTTTTTTTTTTTTTTTTTTTTTTTTTTGTGTTTTAATGAGTTTAATTAACATTAATTAATAGTGGACTTTGGAGGAAAACACCCAACAGCATATTGCTGACTGAAGGTATAAGGGCTAAATTGTGAGCCAAGAAATATAACCTGACCTTGATGGTCTCCTACTTCTGGTTTTGTTTTCCCAGAACTTTTCTCCAGCAAGGTGTGGCAGGAGGAATGGTGTTCAACAAAGACCTTCCTGGTTGCCACTCTCCATTGTGTTGCATTAACTTGTTGCCTTTGTTAAGCCATCTTCTGTTTTTCCTTCCCTCACTCCTAGCCATGGTATTCTACTTCAAAATGATGCACAAAAGCTTAATGTTGCCGGGTTCTGTATTGCTGAAATGTGGGAGGAATCGGAAGGGATGCGGAGTTGTTTTGGAAGTGGGAGCGGTGCTGCACTGTGCTGGCTGGAGTTGCGTTTTTAGGTTTGGAGAAACTGTGCCAAGGGATTAGAGTAACACTAACAAAGGTGGGGCACCCAGAGTAAACCAGTATCTCGGTGTCAACTGTAAAAGCCGAACCAGTGCAAAAAGTGTTGAACAGGTGCCATGATAAGCAGCCCTTCTCCACTGCCTCGCGTAGTGAAAAGTATTAATGAAAATTTGAAAGCCAGTGGAGACGCATGTCATTTGCTGCTTTTAACAAGACCTTAAAAGGTAAAGTTTGCATATTTCATTTAATTTTCCACTCTTCCTGCTGAGTATGTCCTTCATTTACCGCCACTGACCGATTCATTTTCCACAGCAGATTTTGTGTGGACCCCCCCCCCCCCCCCCCCCCCCCCCCCCCCCCCCCCCCCCCCCCCCCCCCCCCCCCCCCCCCCCCCCCCCCCCCCCNGATTTTTTTGGGGCCCCCCCCCCCCCCCCCAATCGAACTATATGACGTATCACACCAGAAAAGTGTCTGTGGCTTAAGATGTAATGGACCTGAATTTTCAACTGATATATTTTTGAAATAACTTTGTTGTGAGCTGTCAAAACAGCCATGTTTCCATTTGAAGATTCCACGTTGATGTCGTGAATTTGAACAGGTGTGGTTTCTGTGCGGAATAAAACCGAGGCCGTTTTCCGACGAAAACGGTGAAGGTTTGACTTGACCGCAGGCCCGTGCAGGACAATGTTTTCTGAAGTATTTGCAGAGCTGTTGTTTGAGTATAGCCCAACTTATGAGTGATAGTCATGACATTAAGTTTTATTTTTGTAAAACTCTTGGGAATGTAGTGCTTCTGCATCTTGATATTTTGTGGAAGAGAAACAAAAATGGCTACTTCAGTAAATGTAAACCATAATGAGTTGATATAAAGTACTAATTGTAAATGAAGATGATGATGGCTCTTTATTATGCTCACGGAAGCTCCCTTTGGGTGGACCGCGGAGTGGCACACAACAGTGGTTGGTGCCTAAGGGTGAATATGGATACAGTTCACTGAAATGTTGGTTGAAAAGTCTTCATTCCAGGACTGGCAGAACCAAAACCACAGCCGTTATGAAAGGTTGCCGAGCGTACAACTCGGTTTGGTAAGTATGCAGGTTTCTGAGAATTAATTCCTTATACAATGGACTTCGACGGGTTTACAAACAGCACACGTGACAGGAAACTTCTCACTATCCTGCCCACGTAGCTCTGCCCATGTTTCCTTGTTGTGCTGCCAGGGGACCGACCGTGCAGGCGTGTGCACGAGGCATCCTGGCTCACCAGAGGGAGCGACTGTCTGCTCGACAGGAGAAGAGAGTCCCCCGCCGGTGCCTCGCTCCTCAAAAGGTGGCTGACGTGAGCATTTATTCCTTTAGCAGATACTTTTCCCCAGAGCGAGTAACCGGTGGACAGACACACGTGAAATTCTGACACCAGCGCACGTTACATCAGTAGCTGTTTATAGAACTGATGGAACCCAGGCCCCTGTCTCACTTGACTGGTACAGTTTTGAGTAATATATCAACTCTACTAAACTTAGCAAGCAAGAGACCCCCCCCCGTGTTTCATACCTTTGGAACATTGTGCTTTCCTCTGCGTTCAATAAAACCAAATTGAATTTGGAAGAACCAGCAATGTTGTTTTACTTACGGAATGTTACATTTTTAGATTTTACTTTTGCCACTTTGTTTATAGCTGGGACTCAGATGGGATGGGACACATCAAGGAATCAGAAATGATTTACACAGACCGAGTAGGGAAATGTTCTGCAACTGGAGGTTATTACATTTTTGAACATCTGATTTTTTTCTTTTTTCCCTCTGACCCCCCCCCCCTTTTTTGTAGAAAAGTTGTAGGAACCGAGTGAAAATGGGACTTAAAACAGGACTTATATTAATTAATGCTTTAATACTCATTTGATGTCAGTCTGAGGTGATTTCAGTATCAATCCCTGACCTGCAGTCAGGCCCCCCGTGCAGAAACACTCGTCTGCCCTTGATTCTTGTTCCAACAGCCACTGGAAATGAGAAGATATTTCGCCTTGTGGAAACACAGCAAACAGTCACTGTAGGAGATATGGAGAACTTGGAGAACCGCGCTGAAACGGGGCCTCGGCCTCAGGAAAGCTGGGGCTTCGTGTTTTCCGCAGACAGGAGTGAAATATTTCCTGGGAGAAGTGAGTCGCGAGACAGCAACCGCAGTGTTCTAATCCCCTCAGTGGTGTCGGCCTGGATCCCGTCAGTTTGTAATAAATCCAGCTGCGTACTTAATAATTCCTGCTGCGCTGACAGTCAACCAGTCACAGCCATCGATTGAGATTAATATAAAAAATCAAAACCTTTACTTATCTATTTATGTATGAGGTCCCTGATGGATCTTTGAGCTCAAATGCAATGCAGCTGTTAAATTATTGTACAGATTCTCTCAAATTATTACTTTAATTAGGCAAACGGTTAATTCCTGTTTTCCACACTTTTCACTGTATTTCTTCAAAAGGGGGACATTCCCGGTGTTGTTTTTTCCTCCTCTTCTCTCTGGGGCATCATTCACATACAGCACGAAAAGCTGCAGATCGGAGCAAACTGGATGGCCTGGTGAACGTAACTCAGGTGAATACGCTGGAAATGTGAAAAGCTGTATTTAACTGTACCACTTCAGGCTTCTTGGGGGGGGGGGGGGGCACAAGAA
>UFQX01000370.1:130144-196882 GCA_900497675.1 Arapaima gigas | reverse complement strand
GGGGGGGGGGGGGGGGGCACAAGAAACTGGAATAGCAGCGGAGTGAAGTGAGAAAGGCTTTAAAACACCATTTCAGATTTATTTCACCCACTTTGTAATTATTACTCTTCTTTGTAAACTTCACCTCCAGCATGAGGGCAGTTTGTTGTGTTTCTTGTCAAGGAAAATAAATAGATAGGAAGTAAAAAATAGATAGGATATTAATATAATAGAGAACACCACGTTATATATCACCAAACTGTATTATCTACCTGTCCACTTTCTGACCCAGACAGCACCGGGTAACTCAGCTATTAGATTATTTTGCTTTATACGAAAGGCTTTCTGACCCTCGAGAGGGTTGGGATCTTATTTAATGGTTTGTGTAGCAGTACGAATAAAATACTACTGTTTTTTTTACATGGAAATTTAAAAAAAAACGTTTTTTGCCTTTCAGTTTGGTGTTATAATGCAGGTGTTCAACTGAAAATAATTTTCCCAGCCGGTGCAGTTGAGTAGAGCCCCACTGGGGGGCGCTGTCAGTGCAGACATACCTTGAACCAAGAACCATTTTGCACTGCGATCATTTCTTATTAGATGTTTAGGGTTGATTTACCAGTTAAGAGTTTAATCAGGATGAACACAGAAATGATAAAAGATTTAATCAGCAGTAAAACAGTTTTATTTAGAGACGAGAATGAATGGAAAACGAGTGTCATTCAAATCAAACGCCAACGTTGACTCACTGTCATCGACCGCTTCTGATCAGCGATGCGGAGGCTAGGCCTCCCCCAGTCACTAGCTCAATCGAACGGGGGGGGGAAACACCGTTGCTCACTGGAGGCAAGTTATAGTCTCCGATTAACACGTCTGTGGACTGTGGGAGGAAACGGACTGAGCCGCGTCGAGACTCACCAATGTGTTTTACACACAGACCTTTTTAACCGGACTTTTCTGAAATCCGAGTAGATCTCTACTGAACGACTTTCACGGAGAAGAGCCGTGTTTGCTTGCGTTGCAGCCGCCAGAGCTGAATGGGGCAGTGAAATACACGGGGGCTGCGGTGTCAGTCATGAGGGGCCTTGGCAACGCTGAACAGGTTCCTCTGAAAAGAACGGCGACGTTTGAAGATGGTCTTTCAGTTTGCTGCTGAGGAGTAGGCCTGTGATCCTGGTTCCTTCCTGGGGTTATGGAACTTATGTGGGTGTTGAGGAGTTATGTCAGTATTTGTTTAATCAAAAATGTTACTTTTACATCCAACACATTAACTTGGACTGTTCTTAAATACTAATTTGTTTGATCTGATTTTCCTTTTATTCTGCTGGTAGAGCATTCCCTCTATCTGACCTCTGAGTTTTCACTATAACTCCTCTTGAAAATTAATACCAATATATTGCTATTTGAACGGATAAACTTTTGTATGACAAATTTTTTCCTGAACTTTATCCATAATGAAAAGAGAACTAAATGTGAGTACAAATTTAAATAAAGGAAAAAAAAGTACTGTAAAGGTTTGAAGCTGATGTTTTATCAGCTGTTTCCACTACTTTGCATTTGTCTGTCTGTGTTGGCGCTGTGCCGCCACACTGGTCATCTTACCTTCACGTTTCATTTTGAAACGAAACGTCTTGTGTGCGACGTGGTGACTAACACGAGATGTGCTGTACGGGACACACGACACCGTGTTGTAAACCCCGCATTCTTGACCGCCTTCAGTGTTTTCTGATGAGGTACCTGCTGTTTACCGTGTTTTTCCTCCTCGGCTCAGGGCTTCATAGTCATGCAGGTGTTTCCGATGGACTGGAGAACATTTTCTATTTATTTTCCCTGTTTAAAATAAGGGGGGAAAATCACTCCAAACAAATGTTGGTATTTGATGGGTTTTCAGAGACGAATTAGACTTGGATACGGAGGGATTACCGTATTGTGTCTTTAAGTCCATCAGCGGTTCACCTCCTTGTGAAAAGTTCAGGGTTGTTTTACATGGTTATGGAAACCTCTCTCTCTCTACGTCTGCCAGCCATACTGGACTCTGCTTTCATTTTTGTTCAAAGCAAAGCTGTGAGGCCTTTCAATTGGAATCCTTTACAAAACAGCGATGATCTCCTTGATATCAGGTGGAATGTTTTTTGCCAAGATTCTGTATGGGCTGTGATCACATTTCTCTGCTGGTTGGAACAATGAGGGAGACCAGGACAGAGCAACACAACAGCAGGGAGAAGGAAGGATTATTACTTGTGATTTGTGGGCTTGTCACAGTATAAACCCGTAGCTGCTGCGCCACTCGAGGACCTGCAGTTGTTCAGAAAGTGAATGACGATGCGTTCTGATGCCAGTAAGAAAATCTTTTGAAATCGGAACTGATTTTTCAGGGCGGAAAGTTTTTTTTTTTTTTTTTGTTTTTTTTTTTGTTTTTGCCAGTAGGCTCACGTTTCTCTCGTGTGACATGCGATTTAAATGAGCGCCACGATCATAAAGAAAGTTGGGAACCGATCCCCGCGTTTTGAAGTCCGATTGTGCTGACGGACCGGTGCTGTAACTCAGGCCCGTCTGGCTTCCGTCAGTTGCGCCGGGTTGGCGTCGGGATGGCGGCCCAGCCGGCTCTCACTGCAGGGTCAAAAGCCCTTTGTGGAAACAGTTAACTGCAAACGGGATCCAGCTGTGGCCTGCAGTGCGCTGGCTCGGGCCTTGCGAACACCGCTGGGCCAGAAACAGCAGGTACCCCCCCCCCCGTTCTGCAGGTGAGCTTGTCTCTCCTTCTGCACTTCTGTCGCTCCCTCCATTCATCCAAAGCTGATGATCTGCAACGGGGAGGAACGGTGTTCTCCGCATGGCGTCTCCGCATATTAAATCTCAGCTTCTCACTGACAGGGAAGAATCCTCCCCACTGACGCGAATAGCATCACAGGGCCTTTGACTGTGTGCAGTGATCAGGTGCAGCTTGGCTGGTGGAAAAAGGGTTAATCTGTTCTTCTCCGCTGTCGTCTCCATCGCCTCTTCCTCCATTGGCTGGCGGGATGCGTGGGGGAGGGGCGCTGGGATTACAGGTCTCCCGTTTTATGAAAGGACCTGCAGCTTTAATGTTGTCTTTCCCTCTCTAAAGGGTTAAGCGTAGTGGTTTTCCTCCCCCTTAAAAGGCGCCTGCTCTGACGGATCAGATGTTGTCACGTGACTTTTTAATACTCAGGGATTTTCAGTGGGCATGCTCTGTAGAGCCCCGCCCCCTGCATCTCTCCCTCCTTTATCCATCCGTCTCACAGGGAAGCAATGCTTGTTATTGTACCGCATCACTTCTCCGTCACCACGGTGCTGCTGCTGCTGCTGCTGCCTCCCCGGCTTCTCGCTGCATCCTGCTCCCACCCGGCAGCTACGGTGGGAAACGCTGCATCGACCCGCCTGCCAGGTTTCCCCGTTGCCTCTCCAGCCGTGGTGCAGGAAGGCGACCGATAAGATCCCCCGGAAGGCTGAGGGCTGCCTGAGGAGGATACGGCAGGTGGCGCGTGAGTGGTGAGCCCAGGGCAGCTCTGAGTGGTGGTGGTGGTGGTGGGGTGGGGTGGGGGGGATGTTTCCAGTAAATTCGTTTTGCAGCTAGGGGCTTTTTGTCAGAGCTGTGGAGAAGCAGCAGGGGAGACGTAGAAGGAACACAAACGCCTTTATGTCGGTCGGTCGCCGACGATGCTCGCTGGTTTAGGTGAACGCTGACGTGTTTGTGATGAGGTGTTGGAGCCCCCGAGTGGGGGTGGGGGGTGGTGTTTGTTTACGTGTGAGCTGCCGCGCAGGGCGCTCCCATGTGCAGGTTCCCATGATGCAGCAGGGGGACCAGTTAGTCTAAGATGAGCCTGCAGCTCCTGAGGGAGGACCACTAGCCTGTGTTTGCCTTGGGTCCACATTGCTGGTGGCTCCACAATCCACAAAGTGCTTGCACACACACGCGCACACACACACACACACACACACACACACACACACACACACACACACACCAGGCTCCTCTGATCCCCAGAGCATGACCAATGCCATGTTCTTTGCTGGAACCCAGTTCCCTGAACCGCCGTGCCAGTCCCTGCCAGGGAAGATGGGCTTTGGGAGGTGTGCGTTACTGATCCTGTTTATTGTCACGCTTGTTGGATGGATCTCTCTTCAGGTACAAGATGATTGATAGACCAGCAAATGATTATACGTGTTTATTTTTCGTAGATAAAGCAGGAAAGCGAGTTCATATTTTTGGGTCGAGTAGCTCTGGGTAAAGAGTGAGTGGAGCGGCAGCTGGAAACTCGTGCAAATCCACAGATTCCGACCCAGGTGCCACAGTTGTCTGTTGTTGAACCCGATGGAGGACGGTGGCCCTGGAACCCCAAACCTGGCCTTGACTGGCACGATGGAAGATGTGAACCTCCTGCTTTAATGACATATCGGATGGAAAAAAGCTGTGACCCGGTGACGTATTTTTATTGGTGAGATGGTGTGCATTAAGTTCTCAAGGAGCAATTTCATGTTCCATTGGAAAATTGGTTGGATTTTGCAGATAGATGTACAAGCGGTCTGGTGAAAAGGTTCTGGAGGGGGATGGGAAGGTCTTGGGGGGGTAGATACTCAATTCAGGAGTTAATCGGGAATGAAATTGGTTTCACGAAGCTGGTTCTTCGAAGTGGCGCCAAGGCTCAGAAATGGCAGGTCGCCTGTGGGTGGGAAGAGGTTTAAATGGCCAAGAAAGGCACTGAGACAAAGGGATGCAGAGCCAGACAACCAGCCACACGTCTCAATTGAACCACTTTATTTTCCTCAACTGTCATGCAGGTTCTCTATCCATTTGGAACCTGGAGGAAAAACATGATATATAAACCAGAAACTACTTTATCGGGGCCTAAATATGTTGTTTCTCTTCAACGTCGCACCCTTCACCTCTCGCCTGGACTGATTCGCAGTGTTTCTTTCCACCTCTTGGCCCGGTCACATTATCCGTCTTCTGCATTTATTTCCTGCTTTGGGACGTACAGAAGAAGTTCACAGCGAGCAACTGTGATCCCACAGCAGGAATAGACGGCACGGTGAGTCAAGGATCTGGCCAGGTGACTCCGGTTTTGGGTTTTAGTCCCAGGAGAGGCTCTTGAGTTCGGCACTTTGGTCGAATATCTATTATGTGAAGTTACCTGCCTTATAAGCGGCTGCTGCTGACATGACTCTGCTGATCTGTTTTTTGAGCTGATTCAAGGACCAAAAATCAAGTTGGCCAAAAAATTGTGGAAACTGAAGTTCTCACGTGTGCGAAGCGCAGAACGCGCGCAGGCACAGGATGAGTCTTGGGTGTGTTTTCTGTTGGCTTCGCGGCACACTGGTGGTCTGGTGCTGAGTTGTTTACCGCACTCTGCGGTAAAGACCCACAGAGGAGTGAGTCCAATCACGTTGGCCGGTGTGAAGACTCGGGGATTACAGGGTTAAGTCTTCACCTTTCTGGAAAGCTGTCCTCCACGTCCCGGGCGCCCGCCGGGTTTCCACGGCAACCCATTAAGTAACCGGCTCTGGGGCCGTACGTGGACGTGAAAGAAGAAGAAGAAAGGACAAAGGAGGGAGCAGAAGAAAGGGAAGGTGGTGTCACGGCGGGGGATGGGATGATGGAAAAGGGACGAGAGGAATATTAAGCTCGGAGACGGCGCGCTTCTTGGTCGCTGTTCATCCAAAAGCTCCCAGCATCGTTCGACAAGACATATATTTTTGGACCCCTGTTAAAGTCTGAATAGAGGTGTGGATGCATCCTATGCCGCATCCCAAACAGGGCTGCGCCAGACTGCCCTCTCCCCGGACCAGACTGCGGAGCAGGTGGCCCGTGGAAGGGGGCTGCCAGAAGTGGGCACGTGGGCCGTGAGCCTTAACCACCCCCCCCCCCCCCGTCTTATCTTATCGCTGTTTGTCTATTTGACAGCATCAATACACCCCTCATCCCTCAGGCTGCTCCACAGCCATCTTGCCACAGTCCTTCCACCTGATCCCTTCCTCATTACCTGCTTTGGATGACTGCATCTGTTTTGTCTCATTCTCGCTTTGCCCGCGATGTTCACAGAAGGCAGTGCTTTACAGCAGAGCCGCACGGGAATCTTATAAAAACTTTACTGCAGCCCAAAATATCTGAAGCATTTTTAATTTAATATATGAAACCTTAGAGCTCAGAGAAGCCAGAGCAGGACTCACCCTTGCTTGTTTTTGCCATGCAGTTAAATCTAAGCCACGCAATTCTTATAAATGCTGCCCTGACCTCACATGGGCGTGAGGACACATGTAAAATGTTTTCTGGCTGCTCTGTGTGTAAATAATGGAGTGTTACAGAAACGGGGTAAGGGTTCCCACTGAAGTGTTGCTTTTGGGAGGATGTTACTGTGCCAGAATAAGCAGTATCTGAGGGTCTGGTAACACAGCCTGGATAAAACAAAAGCTGAAACATGTGTTTGTGTCGCTCGCTTATTTGATTGTAAATTTGGATTGAGGTTATTTTTATTCAGCGTGTGGAGGGATGAACAACGTAGGTTATCTGCCGTTAGGTCCTACAGAGAGTTTGCTGTCTGCATAAACCAGCTGGTCGCTAAGGCAAGGAAAACAAGAACATCCAAATGGTAAGAGAGGAAAAAATAAGCCTCTGGGGGTCCAAGTACCAGTCGCTGCCCCCACCCAGGATGAACCTCTAGGGCTGGTATATATGAACAAGTACAGTTTACCTGCCATGATAGCTCTGAAGACCGAGGGAGACACCATGGTCATATATGTGTGCCCAGATCCTCGGCTTCAGGCCCCAGGGACCAATGGACGCTGCTGCAGGTCAGTTATGGCACATTTGTCTGGGGGGAAAACATGGGGAGGGTCTTCATGCCCTGTTGATTCTTTTGTATTTATTCTCAATTTCAGGGAACTCAGTTTCATTAATGGGTCTCACTGACTTTCTCTCTGTTTTTAAGTGTCCTGAACTACAAATAGTAAGATCATGAAATACAGTAAAGTAATTCCTTGGTATCAAAATCTAATTCATCCCTGAATTTTTTTAAGACACCAACTGTCTATTTCCCTTTATTTTAACTGGCAAAAATAAATAAAGCGCTGACAGAAACACCTGGATAACTACGCGGCCTAAGCAGGAAAAACACGGTAAACAGCATTTCCCTCAGCAGAAAAGATTGAATGTGGTCATGAATGCGGTGTTTATACTGCGGTGCAGTGTGTACAGCACGGCACATCTCACACATTAGTCACTGCGTTACACACAGGAGGTGAGAGGTTCGCAGCCCCACTTCAGTCTTATGGCGTGTTGAATAATGGGAATAAAGGCGAGTGTCACAGTGACCTGCCGTCCACCTCTGTTTCACACAACCGGTCTATTAAATAGGTTTATTTTTAAAAACCAAATGAGCACAAAATGTGGTGATGCAGTGCAAACGTGTCTCGACAAAGTGAAACAGGTGGAAACAGCTGAGAACCCCAGTGCAGCACGTTCAGATACTGAGGAATTGCTTTATTATTCTCAAATAAATGACTCTCTTAGCTGCTGCTGTTAGAATTCATCTTATTTCACCATCTTTTAAAATGTTTTTGGGTTTACAAGACTTCTTGGAGAATTTCCAACTGATTTCCTAAGGTTTACACGTCAGTTCTGACGGCAGGGACATTTAATTCCTCGCAACGTGTTTTTTTGCTGCCATAAATGTCACTTTCTGCCTGTCGCATTTTATTTTTGTGTTCATCTTGCCGAATTGACGGTTATAGCAGTTCATCCGGATAGTTTCGGACAGAAGAAGTCAGCTTTTTATATGAAAATAAAATGGTATTGAAAAGTTGTTGGCTGCTGCTGTCAAGAGAAGGTTTGTGCATAATTTTACAAAATTCAAACTTTATCTGATTCTCAGCTAATGATGCTGAAAATGGAAATGAGCTCACTGACACCCTGCAGCAAGGAGGCTGCGGATGAACGCTGGTTTACCGCTTCCCGGCAGCCATATTGTGCCCCTCGTGTTCAGCCTGTATCTGCTGTTTACACTTAGATGTGTGTCCTCATGCCTGGGGGATCATACTGAGCCTCCGCGTGTTTCCCCACATCAGCTTCCTTTCACCACACTTGGGGGGGGGACTAAGCTAGTGTTTGTACTCCCCTGTATAGCTTACCCTGCCCACCATGTCCTTATCCAACATTTTCTCTCCTCGCAGCATGAGTAGGGGTCTTCGGTCGCTTTCTGCAATCCCATCATAGGTGACCCCGCCAGGCCCACCCCAGTCGAGCCCCTTAAACCACGCATGCAGTTAGCATTCTGATCGCTTCTTCTGTTTTCTGCCCTTCCCCTTGGGCTTCCAGGGCGGGAGCAGTTGGACAGCATGCTTCAGCAGACCCCAGCCGACCCCCCGCCACACATTCCCTATAGGCCAATTAGCAACCTGCCTTTCATCACTGCCCAACCCCCCCTTCCGATGACAATGACGTGTCCCAGCTGCTGCCATCGTCTAGCTGCATTGTCTCATTTTAATGGGCTGTCCGTCACCCCGGTGCCACACGGGGAACAATGCAGGACTGCGACACTGGGGACTGTGATGGACGGCCGTGTAAAGTTTGCACAGGGATCTTGCTGCCCACCTTGTTCCCTGCAGTGGAGCAGGTGTTAAATGGCTTCAGATGTTTTCCTCGTACCAAGGCATTGTCTTCAAGGGAAGCTGTCTGACCTCAAAGAAAATAGTCGTGTCACAGCTCTGGCCCACCAGTCACCATTTCCAGGACTGACTCCAAACAAACAAGAGGGGCAGAAACCTGGAGGTCAGCAACAATGTTAAGAGGAGAGGAAGTTACAATGACCTCAGAAAGGATGATGTGGGGGTCCTGGCAATCTTTCTTGTTTAGCCTTTCCAGAGCTCTTGTTGCATATGAACATCCTTCTCCCCAGCAACAGACCTCTTCCTCAAGGTCATTCGAATCCAGCCAGATGTGTTGACCAGTCGTGTGAAGGAATGATGTTGGTTTTTTACACGCAACCCCAAACCCCTGGTTCTTGTCAGCTGCTGCCTTTTTCCCCAGAATTTGTTTCCATGCAACCGGAAAACAAAATGGCAGACCAGTGCCTGCTCCAGTGGCCTCAGGAGTCTCCGTTCAATCCTTCAGCAAACTGAACGATACTCGGGACATTTCTGTCTCCTGAACATCTCAGATTCTGGATATGAGAAGTGAATGGAATGTAATTCGAAATAATGGGGCGAATTTTAGAGCATCGTATGACTTTACTGGCATCAGAGACAACAAACAAAGACCAGTGTGTTTAATTTGGTAAATGGATCCAACTCCACTTCCTCTGCCAACAGCCAGCATGTCCCGCGGTGACCCCCCAAGGTCAGAGCATGCAGGGCTCTAGCCCTAGCTGGTCTTCATGGGAAGTGTAAGCCTCGATGCCATGTCGCCCAAGATTATCCACAGCTCAATGACAAGTGACAGCACACATTTCACCGATGACATCAGCTAACAAGTTCTTCTCTCAACTAATCCTGTAAGGATCACCAGGGATCTTGTGCCCGTGCTTTGCCTGCCACTGATGGCGGGTGCTGTTTTCACTGCTGTAGGTGCCTTGGATCTCATCGGGAAGCAGGGATTGAAGTCTGACCACGTGTGACTCGGTAGCGTGGCTGCTGACCTACTGGGAGATATTGATATTACAGCCCGACTGCTTCCTAGATTAAGCCGAGAAATTACTTGGTGCTTTGTCTGCTGCCGGGTTTCAGGGAGACGCTTGCCTTGGTTAGAGACTCGGTCGCACAACAGTGTCCTATTATTATTATTATTTTTTTTTTTTTTTCTTGTGTAGAGTCAGTGTTCTGTGATATTTACTTGGCATTGGTCTCGTTCCCTGGCGTCAGCTGGAAATCGCTCTGCCCCCCCTGCACTCTTTATCCCAAGCAATGACTTGAACCAGATTGTTCACCAGTATTAAATTTACCAAAAGGACAATATTTTTCCCTCAATTGTTTTCACTAGAGAAGTTCCGCTTCCAAAAGCAAGAAAACCCAGAAACGTATTTTCCAGCTTGTTGAGAAATGTATGTAACGTTGGACCGGAATCTGTAAAGAGCTGAAATTGTGACCGAAGCGTTTAAGTTCAGCAGATCCTTTTTTCCCCCCCACACCCTAATGTGGTAGAGAAGGCGGCAGCATCTGTGTTTCTCCTCTCTCTCTCTCTCTCTCTCTCTTTATAAATATTAGATTAAATCTAATCTTCCTCTCATTTCAGTCTTTTCATTTTCTTCCTTTCCCTCGGTGGTTTGCTACTACAGCAGCCGGGTCAGTCGCCGCTGAAAACAACAACTCGCTCAGTTCCATGTGTCGCGACCGAGCGCGTCTCTGGTCATCCGAAGAGCACGTCTTCCCTAAGGAAAGCTGCTCAAGAACGTATGAGAAGGAAGTGATAATGCGAGTTTATCATCTTCTGTGATTTTATCGCCAAACCACGGAGTGTGGATCCGCACGGCCCATTTGGGAATCGGGAGCAATGGTGGCATTTTTACTGGTATCAATACTTGAGAGTTAGCAGGAAGGAATGGAATGAAATGTTTAAGATTGCTGTGTAAGCATTTGTTTACTTCTACAGCAGCCCCTCCCCCACTACCCACCACCAAAGATAATCCTAATCCTTGACAAAAGTCAAGCCACAGGATCAAGTGAAGGGAATTAATGCAGCAAGAAAACAAACAACAAAAAAAAAACTAGAAATGGGCCCAGATAGATCCACACACCCTGTTGGTGTTGTTCTTGTGAACAGCAGGTGAAAAAGGAGCCGAACCTGAAGGACTGGTTTTTGAACGTCGGATGTGGGTACGTTTCCGGTTGAAACTTGCGTGTGTCTGTTTCCCTGCACGCTTAATGGCTGCTTCGGTGGAACAGCCGCAGGTTCTGTTGTGTTTATTACGGTTTGTCAGCATGACAAGAGGCCACCGTTCTTCCAGGGGAGACTGATGCAGCGAGGCTGTGTCAGCATTCGTTGCAAATGGAAGCGTTCCTGGAAGCTCCTTACACAACCCAGCGGAAGCATCTTACCGGACCTCTGACTGCAGACCTTTCTCACCACCCAGTTTCATAGTTTTTTCTCAAAGCGTGCCCATATTTAATAACTCTTAATAATTCTTAAAATTAGCCGTCAGCTCCATCGGCAGGTTCCGCTGAATAACCCGCTGTTTTGTGGTCCATTTGCGATATTTGCTGGCATCCTGTTCAAAGTGCTGTTTTGCTGTGGTTCAGATGCTATCCTGACCTTCAACGTGTGATACGACGGAAAGATTAGAAAGCCAGACAAGCGGCTGAGACACTGCGAGAGGAAAAGACTGCAGGGATTTAGAAGGGCAAGACTCCAGAACGGGAGGAGGAAGGGAGGACACAGAAGACGGCGTTCGGCGTGGGAGGCGAGGTGCGGCACAGAGACTTGGCCTGGCCCTGTTGTTGCGCGTTTCATAATCGAAGGGGGTTCCTGCGACGCAGCTCCCTTCGGAGATTACCGGGTGGAAGACGCCTTGTGGTTCCGGACATGCACAAAGCCAGCAGCCACCTGTGTGCCCAGGTTTTGGCTCCGCCCCCTCGCCACGTGTCTCAGCTGACAGATGCATTTGTCACACGGGCTGCTGATAATAAGGGGCTCCAGCTTTGGCACAGCAGGGCTTTCTTCTAAGGCCTCTCCGCTGTGACTCAGACCGTTTCCAGTTGCCAGAGGGAAGCTGAAGATGTTCCGATTGTTCCATGTCTGTTTTTCGCAGGTACGTTGGATTGGTCCACCGGCTCGGTTGCCAGGAAAGCCGCGCTTGTTGTCTTGCACTGTTACTGGCACTGACGTAAAGGCACAGTGTTTCTCTGCCGCTGGTTTGGCACCATTCATACCGTCAACCATCTTGCTTGCCGGATCGCAGCTGGGCTGGTTCCCATCAGCCAGAACCCTCCTTTATTTTATCCAGGCGGTTCTATTTCTATGGCTTTAAACATGCAGGTGATGCGCTTGTTCGCAGCAAGGGAAGAAAATACGAGCCACGAATCTGCAATTGTTAAACAGAAGATTCGACGATGATTTATGTTAAAGTGCATTTCAAAGCCGAGTCCGTTCATCTCCGAACAAAACTGGGGGTGAAAGAAAGCGGTGGTTCTGGGAAAAGGGTTTAGGTGCCATGTTGCTGGGCGTCTGTTTGCTTGCGTCGCGCGTGCGTGCGTTTGTGTCGGTTTTGTCAGGCAGCTCAACCTTCCAAATGTGTTTTGGGGTTGATGTGTTTTAAAAATTCCCCTCTGCAGCCATTCCATTGTTAGCTTTGAAAGCCGCCATATTTCACGGAGGCCTCGCCTATATTCTCAATTAACACCAAATAAAAGTTTTTTTTCTGGCAAAAGAGCTGTAAATATTATCTTTTGCATTGTCTCTTCCCAGGGGGGCTTTAAGTCATAGATGTGCACTTTAATGGTGTTCAGTTACAGGACCCAGTAAATCCAGTTACCCATTACAGAGAATAGCTGACTGCTTCAAAAGCGGCTCTTATGTAAGAGAAGATGAGCAGAACCGACACTTAAAAAACCAAGTAGAAAAGCTTGCTCTGGTTTATAATCTCAGCCCTTTTATTTTTGCATGTCTTCCCGCCTTGGGGCCTCTACCCGTGTTTTTTTCCCACTCGGGGGAAATAGTAAACATATCTTAGATACAGCAGTCAACAAAGGCCACTCCTCTACCCTTTGTTGAGAACCATAGTAATGGCTACCTTCTCATTTTCTGTTATAGGTTTCCATGACAAGAACCTTTACGCAGAATGATGCTCTGGCCCTAGAGCAACAAATCGGTGTTTTCAGGCTGATAAGAACCTCATTTTTCCAAGATCTTTCATGATATTTACAAGTTAATGAAAAGCAGCACAGAGTTACCTAAACAGAAGCCGTGTTTCACTTTCTGCTGAACTTGGCGACAAAAACATCTCCCTTAGGGCCCCAGCAGCAGTCGGCCGGCAGACCCGGGCTCCTCTTGCCTGATGGAGTCGTTCACTGAGCTCCTCACTGGCTGCCTGAGGTTGTCAGGAAAATGAACTTTCGTTGACGTCTTGCATCCCACAGCTGGGTGCGACTTGAGGAGATCAGTCGCTATTTTACGATAATTTCCTGCTTTGTGGTTCCCAGAACGTTTCTGCAGATGCTTTTGAATGATTCTCATGCAGTTTTTCAACTTCTCTTAACTCTCTCACCTGTCGTCTTTTTATCAGTTCTCTTATCTGAGGACCTACAGAAACGTCCTCCTTAACCTTATCATCACTAATCCTGAGAAATGAGTTCCTGCTGTACATGAATCCAGTTTTATCTGTTGCTTTGGTGAAGTTACACGAGGAAGGTGAACCTTTGAGGGCCGACAAGCAGACCGTTTACCACCTGGAACAGGTGGGGTGGGTACTGGATGTTCTTTCTGAATGTGATGGATTTTCCTGTTCTTCTCGCGCAGAAAACGGACGCTGTGTGTATTCGATCGGCAACCGGAGCAGAAGCGCAGCGACCTCCAGATCTCCAGTCAAATTCCACTTGCATCTCCCATACCGGTTCTTTTCCACAAGTAGTTTCATATCGTCGCGCGACTCGGTCACGTGAGCGGCTTGGGCTAACGGTTCAGATACGATTCAGGCGCTGCTTTATTTCCGTTATGAAGAACGACGGCTTTCGGGGTCACTCGCGAGGAGTCGATGAACAAGCACCTCTCGTTCACGTGGTGCTGGTGGCCAAGAGTCTCCATAACCAAACAAACATCTTCACATCTCTATCTCAAGGTTGTTCATCCTGGAGAACAAACTAGCTTTTGCTCAAAGGTTGTCGCAAATACGTCTCTGTAGTACCGCAATGTCCCAAGCTGAACGGAAAGTGAAGACGGAAAAGTAATCCTGATAGAGAAAAATCTATTCCGCACGAAGAAGAAAGCTGAGAAGAGCCATTATCCATGTGACAAAGTTCATGTTGACCAGTGTAATCATTCCTGCTCTACATAAAGATGGTGGTGGGCCTAATGGTTTGTTAGTAACAATGGAAGATCAGACTAAGGATCTGCAAACGCTGTGGTTTGCTTGGATAAATTATAAACAGCTACAGGGATAAAAGTCATTGGTGTTTTATTGTGAGCTCATGTGGTTGTTGTTTATGCAACAGGTCCTGGGAAGGACATTGACTTTTACTGTCTTAATTTAGATCTTTATTGATCGACACTAGATGGCGGAGCCTTCCGAATTTTCAATTTAATGAAAGCCTGAACTGATACATCTGAGAGGTCCCACTGGGGGTCTTTCCTAGTGGCAAGGACACTGGTGCAGTGAGAGAAGGACTTTTATTCATTACTGACAGTCCAAATTGTACAGTGACAGGAAGATCACAGGATTTTGTTTCAAAAGAATTTTTCCATTTCATAATCTGGGTTTGTGCAACTTTACCTGTGAAAACCACATCTTAGTGGTTGTGTTGTCTGAGACTTTTGTTTAAAAATAGCCCAGCAGGGTTTGAACATGAGTAAGACTGTCTGGTTTAAATAGGCGTGTACTGTAATATATCATATCCAGCACGACGGTGATGATGATAACAAACAAGATGTGAGTTTAACCAGCATATTTCCTGAGCAGAAGATGAATCATTGGTGTTTATTTTTATTTGACCTGACACGAGGACCTCTTGTCCTCATTACTGCTGTAATAGGTAACCTGGAGAAAACAGCCCTTCTGGATGCAAAAGCCTTTATCTCCTCATTGTGGGGCTGTTGTATTCCAGTGGAGAACTTTTGAAAAGCCGAGATGTAGCCCACTGTCAGCTTTGGCAGTAATGATCTTAAATACTGTTTTGGTAACACAGCACATTCTTTTTGATCAACACACTTGCTCAGCTACACCAACTGTCCATCTGTGTAGGACTCCAGCCACCCAGTAGAAAAGAATGGACAGATTGCATTTTTTTTTAGCAATCTGCTCGTGCTCTGTCATTGGAACACGGGTCTTCACAAGAGGTGCACAGTATGGGTGGTCCAGAGGTCTTGGAACACAAATGATCTGCAGTGATGCCAGCCTCTTTTTCTGCGTTCTTGGGGTGTTTTCCAGCCTTTTCAGATGCTGAGAACAGAGGGGGCACCATGACACGGGGTTTTAGTGCTGCCCGATTAGCCGTGCAGGGTGGTGGAGAACAAAGTCATCAGTCTTCAAGCGCTGACGTTTTAATCTCCCGTCTTTACTTCTCCACCCCAACCCCAACAAGGCCAGTCACATGGTGGCCAAAACCTCCATTTTAATACGAGTTTCAAACTTGCAAGTGCCTCCCAGGATATAGAGCGCTTTTGGATGTCTAAGCCTCTTGCAGTGAACAAATTGAAACGTGGTCGAAAAGGGCCGGGATTTTTCGGTGTAATTCCCCTTTTGGGTGCACGCAGACTCCTGTCACTGCTGAAGAGAGATTTTGCTGCTGTCTCTCTTGGTTTAGGGAGGTCACAATTGTGCTGAGGTCCTGACAAAACAAAACCTTTGCAGTAGAGCACAGGAAGACCGAGGAAAGTGGCTCCGTGGAATCAGTTCTGGATCAGCCTTCCTTGGTTTCCTTGTGCCTTGGGAGGAGCACGGTAGTGGGAGTTGAGACCTGCGGAAGTGGTGGCACGAGGGGCCAGGGATTCTCCGTTTACCACTTTTCTGGACTAGTAACACAGTGGAAGCCATTAAATCCCAGTCCCTGAGATTTATGGTCTTGCCAAGAAGCAATGTGCTGGGTGAGGTTCGTCTGCCGAGTCGCACTGCCTGCCGTTGCACTTGAGACTGCTAAGCCATAGACTCTACAAAGCTGGGATCCCAAAATGTGAAAATGCTGGAAGGAAAGTAATAATTTCCTTTATGTGACTATTGTTGGACCAGTGTCTCCAGTTCCGTGGCGGTACATAGGAAATGTGTTCATTCACACGTATAAGTGTTGTTTACAGTATTATGCCTTAGGCAAAACCCTTCTGAAGGCGTCTACCAGCCCCCTTTTTATTCTTTCACCCTCGGAGATCTAGCCTCACCCCTTTTATAGTTTGTTTTATATGGCTTATTCATTTGTGCAGACCGAAAACTCTTGCCCTCTAAACCTTCTTAGATCCAAATCCAAGGATAACGGAAACCATCACTTTTTTTCAGTAACTAGGCTACAGGCTGGCCTGGTGCCCCCACCCCCTCATCTGCATGCCGGTTTGTTCACTGCCCTGCCTCATGTTTGTTAGTACCCATTTTTTTCCTGGACTGAACTGCTTTTTGATAACAGTCCTGAATCAGTGTATGTTCTTAGGCTTGAGGACTAGATCTCTCCACATCGCATAAAGGGACATTCCCTCCTCAAATTTGGCACATCCCTTTCACCACCACACCCGTGTCTTCTCGCCAGTGACCATGCTGCATTTGTCCGCCGTTGCGCACCAAACACTTCTTTCCTCCTGCAAAAACCCAGTGGGTCTCTGTTCTTCATATCCCGGAAGTTTTATCTGCGGTTCAGAGCAGAGTTAAGTCGGGCCTACAAAGCACGTTCTTGACTGTATATGTGGCTTGTAACCGTTACGTAACGTGTTTTCACGTGGGACAGCAGTTCAGTGGGAGGGTGCAGGGCAGAGTTTCTCCAGGTAATGGGCTCAAAGTGGGCTGTGTTTAAAAATAGCAGTAAGAAACAAACAATGACATGACTCTCTTTGGCTGTGGGCTCCAGAGCTTCAGCTTGATGCACGTACCTGGGCTCTGTGGTACTGACTCTGTTAGAACTTGCAGGCTGCGAGTGATGAGCTGCAATCTGGAAACTTCCATCAAACCTTTGATTGATTATTGTTTCCCTGTCAACAAATATTAGTGCGAAGCCAAACAAAAGCAACCCCCTTTGACCCCGCTGGACGTTTTGGTGACCTTTGCTTGTTCCGTCTCCAACACCAAAATGCCCCATTAGTCGTGAAGGAGAACCCTGGCTAGCAGTGCTTGAGATATTGAGTTACAGTGCAGCCGTCCACACCCGACAAGGGGAAAAACCTCTTTGCTTCTCTTTGATTTATGGATTTAGGTGGAGCAAACGGAAGCCAGGGTAAGTGGGGAACCCCCAAAAAGCTGCTTTGACACGATTATGAGTTGAGACACTGTCTGAGGTCTAAGCTGCTATGTTTATCGTGGACCACATTGCGTGGTGCCAAAATGTCTACAATCCCAATCTGATTTCATTACAGCAGACTCCTTGCGCTTATGCCAAGCTGAACATCTTGAATTGTTTAATGAGTGTGGTCCTCACAGTGAGACCAGACTGCTGCCAAAAGTGCTCAGTACTGGAACAGTGAACTCAGACTAAGCACAAGCCTGGAAACGCACTTGATCTCAAAGGTGTAATAGATCCCCGATTTTCTCATTTCTTTCATATTTCCTTGGAGGGAACACCTGCGCGATGGTGCCGTTCCCTCTGGAGACTCGGGCCTGCAACGTATTCACGATACGTTTCCACGGGCGGCTTCGAGCAACCCGCAACGCGTCCCCCCGCGTGGTGATGCTAGAGGAACTCGTGATCCCGTGACCGAGTGCGTCACACCTGGATGGAGAGGTGGTGGCTCGACAGTTCGCTCCTGGCTCCAGAAACAATGGAGCCCATTTATGAGGGAAGTCTTACTCTCCCTGCAGGAACATATTGACGCTGCAGATATGTGTTGCTGAGAGCTGAAGACGTGTCGTCGCTTGCAACGCGGTGTCAGCCTTTTAATACTAAACCTGCTGCAAATTGCTGAACAAGGTAATGTTTGTGGCACGAGGATAATTTGCTCCATAAGACAAGCAGCTCTGATACACAAAAATCTATATGTGCAAATTTGTTTAAACATTTTTTTTCTTCGCAAACGCCTTGTATTTCAACGGAGCGTGCAGTTCCGAGCGTGGAAGGTCACGTCAGATTACGATTATTCCTCGGCATTATTTCCCCCAAAATCCCACGGACGTCTCTGTAATTCAAAGCAGGCATCAGTAAGAGACTAACAAGTCTAAGTGAACTCGAAAGCTGCCGCCGCTGGGCGGAAAAGGCTGTGTGGCACCACGTACCGCCATCGCCGTTCCTGCCGCATCACCTAAAAGGCACAGCAGGAGGTTCTGCGCCTGAGGGATTAATCTCTGTCTCGGCAAAGAGGGCAGCTGCAGTTGCACGACCTGCACTGCTGCTCAGCCCTTGAGGGAGTTAATTCCTGCATTAATGGAGCTACACAAGTGGGTCAATACATTTGAGTTGCTGCAGGCCATCTTGTAATATTTTCATCTGGGTTCTACAAACTAACCGGCCACAGCAAGGAAATAACGAAAGCTGGGGCGCGAGCAAAGCGATAAATCTCAGTTCTGGAGCCGAAAAGCACACGAAAGCGAGGAAGCGGCTGTACGTGCCGACGCCCAAGATCTAGAAACAAATCTAAAGCCGCTGTGTACTGCAGTAAAGTGCTGGAACCTGCAGGACACCTGAAGTGTGTTGTTCCTACGGTGATCGGGGAAGGATTTGTCCTGCGGTTTCTATGGCGAACTGCGTATCTGTCGCTTATTCGCATCCCTCAGCTTCCACCGGAGGGCAAATTGCTGGGAGTGTAGTCACTTCCGATCTACATCGGTCACAAGCTTCTAAAAGTGCGCCGTACGATTAGTGACCGCCGAGTGTTTCGTGCGGTTGTCTGTGAGCAGTCAGTGCGTCCGGTTCTCAGGCTCGCAGATGGTGCATGAAAAGACGAAAAGAGCATATTTAGTAACGGCACAACTGAGGAGGCCTGGTCCTCTTAAGTAGAACCTTGTGTTATTGGGCTCCTGTGGGAAAGATCACATCTCTTTTGGAAAGATTTTACATTTCATTTATCGGCAGTGTGATTTTCTCACACTGAACGCTACGTAGTGTCTACGCAGGTTTTTTACAGGTTGAGATGGGGAGCAGTAAACGCCCGATAGTCATTCTCCCGTCGATTATCTCCTGGACTTTAAGGGAAAGCGAAACGCCACACACACCCTGGGGGTCAAACCCGTGTCCTGCGTGACTGTCCCGACGCTCGAGCAGCAGCACGTCACCCTCTTCACTACATTTTTGCAAATCCATAATTTATGTTTTACTCAAACCTGTGTCCTTTCCTATGATGCTGCTGTGAACAGAAATGTTTTCACAGGATGTTGCCTATTGAGTAATAAGCGGATTTACAGCATATCCTTAAGAATCGTCATACTGCGCTGTTGTGAAACAATGTAAATACTTCTGAGACCAAAGTGATCCAACAAGGATGTAAATAAGTGAAGAACTGGCGGGAAAGTTGCAATAACGCTTTGCTTTAGTTAGCGTGTTGCTGCAGTCTAGGGGGTCTTGATCGCTGTCAACACAGTGTGTGTCGAACATGTACTGTATCTCCTAAAGCGGGCATTCGAGTGTGAATGTTAACCGTACGGTTTTCATCACGTAATAAAACTGCAGTATCTAATGTTCTGCCTCTGCGGACTAAACAATTTGTGACATTCTCATCTTTGGGAAAACAGACTAAACAAAAGTAAGTGAAACACGCAGTTTTGAAACCACCTGGCAGTTATCCTCCAAGCCATTTGTTTCGGGATGAAATACTGCAGCCTGTTTTTCTTGGCAGCGTGGAAACGTGTTTACATGCGACCGAGGGGAAACTCGGGCGTTGAGCTCCGCAGTATTACTCTAGTGCACAGCTAATTCATTCGCGCTTTTTGTGTTATTTCAGACCTCAGCTTGGTGATGTTTGCTGTCACCAAGAACATATTTTATCTTTTGCAGTTCTCTTCCGTTCGGGAAACACGGCACTTGCTGGATTGTTTCAATGGCGGACGAAGACATTTCTCTCGCGAACGATTCGTTCCAGTTTGACCACGTTTGCCTCGCCGTGCAAACACAAGGCATACAGTTTGTTCTCCGCTGCTCCCAAAGCAAACGGTTGCAACATCTTCCATTGACTTTGGAGAGCTGGTCACATATCTGCACTGCATTCCTGGGCCGCTCCGAGCGCAGGGTGGTGTGTGTGCGCGTGTGTGTGTAGTGTCACTTTGGCTGGTTGCACAACTGGAGTGCTTCCCTCAGGGGTTTCTATATGTCTGTTTAAGACAGAAGAAGCCTGATGTTAACTGCAGCAGTTCTGTGTACTCATATGAAGTGTTGTAATTTTTTGTAGGAAGGTTCTCATTCCTCTGTACTTTATCCTGGGCTTGTTTCGAGCTTTGCCTAGATTTAAGTGAGGGAAAGTTCATGGTTAGCCAGTCGTGTCCTCGCGTTGTAACGAGACACAAGCGCCGAAAGGAACCAATGGAAGCCTGCAAATGGTCTCCAGCTTGTCTTCAGGCAAAATGGGAAGCACAACCCAACTGCTGCTTCGCTTACATCAACAGGAGACAGATGTGGCGGGATTTAAGTAAGTTCTGGCAAAGTGACCGGGTGCCATAATATTTTCTGCGATGTTGACGACCATCCAGGAAGGTGCAGACATGTGGTCGGATCATATTTGTGCTTCCCTTCGTAAACACACGTTTGTTTACATTTGCACTTTGTCCCCTCCCAAAATGGACCTCAATCCATTATGTTTCTCCGTATCACGAAGGAAGCAAGATGCTCCCAAAGAGAACAGCGACACCGAGGCAAAGAAAAGGACTGTACAAAGGACCGCCGGAGGTGTCGAGTTTCTCCAGCCTCCGGCTTTCATATCTCCTGACTCTGTCTCTCACTTCTCTTTCTTTCTCTTCTCCGCCCCCACTTAAACTGAAGCCATACACTTTGTTCTTAGAGAATACGGACGGGGGCGTTTATGGCACGGAAGAAGGGGCTGGACGACGAAGAAGGGAGGATTTGAGGAAGAGAGGTAAGCGTCTCTGTCCTGCCGTGTAGCGGATGAGGAGTGGGGAACGGAGATCATCCGAGTTTGTTTGTGATCCCTTTGGTGGACCAGCCTGCGTTTGCAGGAGTCTGGCAGGATCGACTTTCTTGCAAAGGTCAGGGTTGCCTGGCGTGTGAGCTGAATGGAAGCGATTGGCGGCAGCTCGGCTGCGAGAGGGGTCTCCGTAGCCCGCCTGTGTCTCAGACAGCCGTGATTTTGGACTTTACGCGCGAGTTGTGGTGATAGATCTGAAGTGTTGTGGGGCGTTTAATAAGGAGTTTCACAGAACCTTCTTCCTCCACTGCCTGCACACAGGTACTGTATCACGAGTCCAGTTGAGGCTGGAGAGGCTCTCTTCACTACTGCCCTGCAGTGTGTTATATTGACAATGTTCCTCTGTTAAAATTCGGGGTTTACTGTTCTTATTTTCTCCTGCCAGAGTAGTGAGTTCTCCTCCTACCTGCTGGAGCAAATCCTAAATATGGTCTGGCAGTATGTCTGCACCTTCCCGCACAGTCACCTCGCTGTCAAAGTTGTTTGCTAAGTTCTGCCCAACGTTTGTAAAACCTTCTGAACCAACCTGTGCTTCTTGCCCAGATCTCAAGCAATTACCAGGATCTGTTTGCAAGAATTGGAATAGATACATTTGTTTTACTGCACACACAGTTACGTCACCGTTTTAGGTACAGTACGGGCTTTTAAACAGATGTTCCCGGGTATTTATTTATTCATTTTGGCAATAGTGCTTCTCCTGTTGTCCCTCAGCATGGCTCTCAGCAGTACCACAGCAGAAACAAGCAAGCAGACCCTTGTCTTCTGCTGCTTCACAATTCCTCACTGTGTCGGTATGTTTACGCCAGAGACAAATGGCCACGTTTAGGTGAAATGGCCTCATGTGGTTAGAGGAAACCAGGGGAGGCAGATTGGATGGTAAGAGCTAGAGCGCTGTGTGCGTTTGGGGCCCATAAGAGGAGGATAGGTTAGCCGGTACAACGGGGGAGCTGTTCACAGGGGGATTTGAAGGAATTTGGAGGTGGATCTGAAATCAGTGACAAGTGTGCGGTGATCTGGGCAGATCGGGACGTTCATCTCTTTTACTCCCGCAAACCTGCTGCTACCTGCTGGACTTTTTTAACCGACAAAAATGACCCTACATATTAAGGGTGACCAAAGCGTGACAAAAGCTTCCATGTTGCTGCCTTATCAGAACTACCTGTTGCCTGTTTGATGTCATCTGCTTCCCTTTCTGACTCATGCCTTTGCCAGAGCATTTTCAAATTCATCTTTGGAGATATCGCTTGCTCCACTCGGAGGTACAGGAGACCTACAGACACAGTCACCCCACAGCGACTGTGGAGGGGGTTGACCAGGCGAGAGGTGCCATCCCCCTGTCTCTCCATAAGGATGAATCTCTCCTCTGTGTCCGCCGGGGGCCTGGCGGGGTCCTGGCGCTGGGTGAAAAGTTACTTGGGCAGCAGGGCAGCCAGTGCTGGCACCGCCACTCAGGTTGAGAGAGGTGAACAAAACCCCAGCGACGACGGACAGCCGGGCAGGAAGAATACCCCGCTTGTCCCAGATGAATGAGAGCTTTTAGGGGCTGCCGGGGCGAGTGCATGCAGGCCCTACACCACTGCTGCCCAGTGTCCGCTCCAGAGAAAACTCTAATAATTATTATTCTTTCTCCCAAACACCGCTCCGTTTATCTCATTCCCGTCACAGAAACACGCTGCTTCTAAGGATAGTCCCTGCTTCTTTGGCAGAACGGCTTAATGTCTCGGAGAAGACGGCTTTGGCGCGACCCTTATTCTTGTTTTCCTCCCAAGTTGCGGACAGATATTTAGTGGTGTAAACAAAGGCGGACAAAAGGGGCCATTTTCCATCGAGGTGCCGTAGGATTAGAACACAGGTTCCGACGCCGCTATTTTAATTGCGGCATTTGTACCCGACTCCAAAAACAACAATTTAGAAACATTTGAAGAAACGGTGCCGAGAGAGGACGTACCTGTGTGTGCACGAACACATTTTGTGTAGTTTCTTTCACGTCTTCCTTAGGTGTGGAAACGTCACGTGCGGCTGCCAGGGATTCAAGCGGAAGACACGGAGCGGTGAACAGGCATGTTTGAAGCTGTTGAGCGCAAAGCATTTTGGATTCTAACCTGGAATAGGCAATAAACTGGTACGTGCTGGTTCTGCTTTTAATATTTCTTTCAGAGTTCGGACCTGGAACTGACCAGTTATCCGAGCTAGGGGTTAGGGTTATGGTTAGGCTTAGGCTTGGGGTTTGGCTTAGAGTTAGAGTTAGGCTTAGAGTTGAGGTTGGGTTTAGGCTTATTAAACCCTAAACAAAAAAGCGAAGCAGTGTCCCGCCACAATCACTGCCGCTGACGCTCTTAGATCCCACGGGGGGGCTGCCTGGACGAATCGAGGCTTTACAGAGTTTACGGCCAACAGATTATTTCGTGTCTCCAACTTGACAAGGCCTTACTGTGGGACCCTGTGCGAAACACAGCCAGAAGTCATTATCCATTCATAGTTATTATTGGCAAAATTTGTCCTCCTATTCCTTCATTTTGCCCAGAAGTGCTGCAGTCAGATTGTTGGTTTAACATTCGCATTAAAATGCAGTGATGGTACAAAGTTTTACATTATGCAGTGTTAATCCATCACGGAGTCAACGCAAGCAACTGTTTGTTTTAAAGGGAATCAACTCGGTTGGATTAAATCCTATTATATCACAGGATTATAGGTGCAGAAACTCCATCATCCGCTGTTCCCTCTGACCTCGCGATAGGGTTAGTTTCACATCAGACCCCTCTGCCATATATTGAGACTTTCTGAAAACTCTGGTAGTTTCAGACTCCTGGTGTTGACACTGACATCGGGTGAGAGAGTGTGAAGTCACCTGGGTGACGCGGTCATCTCGGTTTAGAAGACAGAGAGCTGGTTTCTACGTGGGCCGGTTGTTTGCAGCATCTTTTTGTCGTCTGCTCTAAGACTGCAGCCCTTGTTTATGATCCAGATTAAATCACTTCTCTGCTCCAGCCGCTGCAAATGAAACCATAGCCTGTCAGCAATTAGGTTTAATGAGAAGGAGAAGTTCTCCTCAGTCAGCAAGTGGGTTATTGTGTGTGAGTGAAGTGGAGGGCATGGCTGCTGTTCCTACCCCCGGGAAGCCCTGCTGCCTGCAGAGAGGGTCATTCTACCTTTTTTTCAACTCAACGGTACATCGATCACAAGGCTCGTTCAGTCCGAGGCCTTCATCTGGACGGGTTTGAAAACCGGAGGCTTCTGTCTTCGCCGTTCCCCCTCTTTTTCCCAGTGGGTTCCCACAGGTAGCCTTCTTGTCCAGAGATCGCGTGGAGTTTTACACGGACGGATTTGTAGAAATTAGTCAAGACCTCTGCGGGTGATTTTTCACTCGGATGGAAACGGAACAGCCAGCGCAGCGTTTTACTGTCTGCCCCCAGTAAGCAAACCGCTTGTCCCTCTGGCAGCGGCCGCCTCTCCGTTCCTCTGCACTTGGCGTCAGATTTGAGGACGCGATGCGTTTCAACTCGCGTTTAGAATCGGACGGACGCTTTCTTCGGACGTTTTGCTTTGGACCCCCTCGTGTTCTGATCGATAGGTAAAGTTCCCAAGTTATTAAAACCATTAAAAGATAATTTTTGAGAACCGTTATTGGACTGACGGAATTGAATTGTTCCTCTGCTATTTTTAATTCTTAACACACCTTTTTTCCCAGACAAATTTTAATAGCGCACGCTCGGTGATGTGCGTAAATTTATTTAACCCGAAAGCAACCGCTTGCCAAGCTTTCATTTACACTCTGAATTTTTATAGGTTGTAATGCCGCAATGAAAGCCTTGGCTGTGTCATAAAACGCCATCTTCACTTGCCGGTCCTCCGCCGCAAAGTCGACGGCTGCTGGGATTTTACCGAAGGATCGGCGGCCGCGTACAACGGTCAGCTGGTCCTCATCGCAGGCCGGCTGTAAACAGTCGAGGAGGTGGCTGACTAAACGTTACTGCTGCTGCTCGCTCGCTGTTTCGCCAGCTCTAATTTATACGCACGACATGTTTATAACCGCTCTGTTTGTTTTATTCAACCGGGGCAAAATCCTTGTCCGGTTTAATGACGCCGAGGAATGAATGTCCCGTGTTGCTGCCGTTCTGGGAAATTCTAAACGCAACTGGCTGGGAGGGGGAATCGAGAAGCTCACAGAAAAATGAACATTTTAAACGAAACACCGTTTTTTTTTATTGATCGATACTGAGTGTTTCAGTAAATACTGGCTTTTTAAAGGTTGGTGATTCAGCTCTGGATGTTGTACCTTTCAGCTCTCCTAGTTGCAGTTTAACTCAATCTTCTTCTACTCGTACAATGAGCTTGTGATGCTTCCCCTGTTTGTCCGATAATTCTTTCATACTGTGCCTCTCGGCACAGAGGTTCCTAAGTTAACAAAAGTGCGAGGACACCTGCTTGAAACCAGACTTGTCTGCCTAAAAAGAGTTGAAGTTGGAGTTATGATCATGTGAGTCCAAGTGTGGTCATATACGGAGGAGCCAGAGGTGGCCTGAGATGGCTTTGTCGGCGATCTTTATCAAGTCCACGGAAATCCTAACCAGCGTGGCTATCAGAGCATCGTCCGCAGACATACCGTTCCATCACCTCTAAGTTGCGTGGGAGCTCAAGTTTGGAGAAGAAGGAAAGCAACGAAAAATAAAACAGACCTGGAAGTAAAACAGTGTAGTTTCCAGCGCCTTTTTAAATACTGTGTAGATGCACATAAGCCTCTTCCATCAGTAACGCACAATATCCTCCTATTTCCACTCGGCCTTGTGGTTTGTTTGCCGCTAGATTATCAAGATAGCGAAGAGCCTCCAGCCAGCACTTCATAGCATTCAGAAAGTGTGTGTAGATCTTGCAGGGTGCAGATTAGCACAGCCCAGCTCCAGCTGACAGTGAAATGGTTGTTGAAATCGGTCAAATACGGAGCCTTTATTCCAGTTCAAAGCAGTGGATTACTGGGTGGGAGAATGAGTTGGGACTTTGGAACAGAGACAGCAAAGTAACTTTCTTCCAAAGATATCATTGAGAAATAAGTGGCCTCCTTAACATTCTAGAAATCAGATGAATGAGTTGTAACCAGTTACTGCTTAAGGAGGCTTAAGTTACTACTAGGTGGCTTTGTTTTCTTCTGTGCAGTTAATCGTAGTTCATATTTGAAGTCCAGCGAAGCCTCCATCAGACTGCAGCCTGTGGGGGTGTGGAGATGAATCACACATTCTTGCTCAGCCCTGTCTAGGAAGTTGCTGTTGGGCACTTGTGGGGGGAGCAGGAGGGGCAGAATACCAGGGGGGTGAGGCCGTCTTTGTTTGAACATCTCCAGCGTGGACCTGGTCTAACAGGTGTTATCCTCTCAACCTCCCCCACCAACACCACCGCTATGTCAGCAGTTTCTTGTAACATCTCCTGGGTTCTTGTTATAAAATGCACCGTTGCTAAGCCACGATCCGAAGGGAAAGATGATATTAATAACGTTGTTGTTATGAGTGGAAACAAAAGTGAAACTCGGGATCATTCGATAGAAATCTGTTTCAGGATAGAACATTTACGCACCGGTGTTGTTTTTTCCTCTCCCTGTTGCCGTATCTGAGCAAAACGGCAAAGAGGTAACATTAATGCGGCGTAGTGGACACAATAACATCGGTTTTTCTGTTGTCTGCTATCCCTTTGCTTTCTGTTTGGCGTAGATTTTGTGATGCATTTTGATTTTTCAGCTTGGAAGTCTTGTGAGTAACTAGACTTATCGCGACAAAACGGGTAGATGTATGTTTTCACCCATATTGAAGGCAAAGTACTGGAAGTAACCAAAACACTTTGGAGACTTTCATTCCACATCGAACTGGGAGGCATTCACAGGGAGACACGTGGCTGTCTTATAACAGTTGCATGGCAAAAATGTCAAACTTCAAACTTGTTTTGGTCTCTCTTCTCTTGATTTCCACCCTGTCTACACATTTGGACCTGCTACAGAGGCGCATCTAGAGGTACGGAGCTGGATGCCAGACAATGCAGGGAAGATAAAGGGGGACCAGGGTCACATGCCTGTGGTTCCTGGGATGCCTGGAGCTTAGTTCCCCTCAGATGGGTGACCACATAGGCTTAGAATCTCAGGTTGGGCCTTGTCTGTCTTCAGAGGGTTTAACCTGTAATCGTAGAGTGGAGCTCATGAGAACTCCTGAGGGACATCAGTGGCCACCTGACCTGCATGTCAGTACTGCCACTCGTGCCTGTACTACTCATATACTGTATATTATACTACACTGTTACTATGCTCATCGCTCGGTACTGCAGTGCTGCCACTCGTTTCCTCGAACATGTGCAGAACATCTCCTTGTCTTCAAACATCCCCCATTTACATGGAAAATACAGGCTTTAGCAGCTATGTGAACCTACCTGGCTGGAAAGGCTTTGATCAGCATCTACTGACTTACTTCCTTCATAAAACTCTGCAAGAGGCTTTTACCCTTGTGAGGTAAACGTTGCTGAACATATAAATCACAACGGTTGTAATTGACAAAATCTGTGGTTTTGGAACTTTTGAATTTTATTTTATTTAATTTTGTTTTATTTATGTGCTAACATATTTAAGGAGCCAAACTGGCCTAAGATATGTCACGTTTCCCCTTTTCAGCCCTGATTTTAAAATGCAGGCAAAATGACCAGCGGTTGTCTCAGCTGAGTCTTCAGAAAGAAATAGTCTTCTGTCAGTGTTTTTTGGAATACTTTGCATCTTGTAGCAGTGAAGTTCACTTTGTGTGTGTGTGTGTTTGTAGGGGTTCATGTTTGAATGTTGGGTTCCAAATCTCTGCAGATCAAATGCTCTCTATCCACTTGATCACCACCTTTGGGTGCAACAGTCCATGAACCGTGAGCACTTATTAACCTGGGCGTTGAGGAGATACATTTTTCCCTACCAGCCCTACACTTCTTTCCCCCCATCCAGCCCTCACCCTCAGGCAGCAAGCAGCTGGGGTAAGTAGGGGGCAACAGAGACATGAACAGACCACCTGGGTGAGGGGGAAACCATGTTTACTCTAAAAGGCTGTGCTCAGCGTCTCAGCTGCAAATATTATGGGGGAG
Source organism: Arapaima gigas (assembly GCA_900497675.1). Taxonomy (NCBI): domain Eukaryota; kingdom Metazoa; phylum Chordata; class Actinopteri; order Osteoglossiformes; family Osteoglossidae; genus Arapaima; species Arapaima gigas. The sequence goes on along the minus strand of UFQX01000370.1, from coordinate 168,900 downwards.
GTAATACCTCCACTGTGTGGTTCCATGCAGTCGGGCCATAAATCAGCCCGTGTTGTGCCGCGGTGCTCTGCCACCCTCTAAAAAAATAAATAAATAAATCATGGAAGCAAGTAAGTAGGAGGTTTTGGTACATTGCCACGGTGGAGGTTCTCACCTCAGGTGGAGACCAGAGAGCAGCCTGGAAAGTGGCACAGAATTTATTTTCATGACCATAAATACTGCAGGAACGCCAAAGCAAAATATTTCCAGTTATGCGACAATATATTTTGTTCCACCGTTTTGACCGGATTTTCTACCAAATGTTTGTGCGCTCATAAAGCTCTAGTTGAAGATGAATGACTTTGTGCAGCAGACATTGTTATTGCTCCTGTTGTTATGATTTTGGTCACATTAGGCAGCTGCTTAGCAGACTGCAATAAATAGCTGCCGCTGTAGCTCCTATATTATTTGTCCTCCACTAAAGGAGGTCTGAGTTCCAAGTTCAGATTGAAGAACAGCAAGGAAGGAACTCAGAAACCTGCTTCCTAGACCATCATGCTGTTGTCAGCTTTTGGGCACAGGAGGAAACGGTAAACACTCAGACATTTGCGCTGACATGTCTTGTTTGTCTGGTATTTTCCTGGAATTTTTGGTGAGCGCCAGAAATGAGGCTCCTTGTTCAACCCTGTGCTGCGGACGATCAGCCCAGAAAGTCAAAGTGAGGAACCGAAGAAGAGTCCAGTGCAATGTGTGCAACAAGGAGGGAAGTGCACAACGAAGACAGGCAAGCCATTGTGCACAAAGGCAAAACAAATTACCGCACAATATGGGTCTTAACCCTGCTGCTTAGGCATAAGATGCTTGGGAGATTTATGAGGACTGCGCTCCTCTTGGCTCTGTCAGAAGAAGGATGGGCAAGAGTGTCAGCGTATGTTCCCATTTCTGAATTGAGTTATTAAAATAGTGAAGCGGGTAACAAATGTGAACGGAGCCAAAGCGAAAAGAGAGGTGGAGAGTCTACTGTTTAACTTGGCAGCAAGCAGGCAAACATCAGCCTTTTCTCTGAGGCCTGTTTGTCCAGTAGGAGAAGATTAAGGAATTTGTACTCACCTGTGTTTTATGAGACCTGCTGAGATGATCCAGATGGAGGGAGATTACTGCTGCATAGGGGGCTTGCAGGGGGTCGACTTGGCAGAACCATAGACCCTATAAGGTAACAAGCGAATGATCTACGTCAGGTCAGTGTTCCCCATAACAGGCTGTGTTTTCATGACCCGTTCTGCCGGTACGTCTTTTTCTCGTGCTTCGTGAATGTTCCCCTTTTAAGGACACTGCAAAAATCCACCTAAAATGAGCATAATTTCTGAAGGTTGAAACAAAATGAAAGTTGAGAACATTCCTTAAGTTTTCTGGGAAGACACACGTGGTCAAAGGTTAAAGGGAGGGCTGTTGCATTTTCGATTTTGTCGTGTTGCTTTGGTTTCTCAGGAAGAGCAACACGTGACAGAGATTCATGGACATTTACATAGACAAAGACGATGTGCTCCATGATGTGGAAACTGGAGCCAATTATTTTATCAGCAGGGAAACTAATTTCCTTCAGCAATGATGAGACAAGGGGAAGTGGAAAGGTGGGCGGTTTGACTGCCCCTGTTTCCCGTTGACCTTGGTTCGTTCACCTTGTTTAGCTGGCATCCGAGCGACTGACAATTTTACCGTATGTTTTCTCTGTAGTTATATACAGTATGAGTTTACTGGCTATTTAATATGATCTAATTGTACAGCAGTTGAGGGTAAACATCTCCTTACTGCAGCAGGAGTTGACAAAGGGGCACCAAGTGTGCAGAAGGGTTTCCTTGGGTTAACGTGTCTGTGGAAAGTACACGGCCGGGTGTTTTCGCTCAGTCGTTGTGTAACTAGTAAGAAAACCCACGGCTTTGCTCTACCGCTGTAAGTTCGCTGTTGCCTACTTGGAAAGCAGTTACCTACAGAAAGAAGAAAAGAAAATAAACAGGAATAGCTGATTATTGCGTTTTGTACCCGGCAGAATCAAAAGGCCTCAGAAGTGTGTTCTGCAACCACTTAAGCCCGGCAGCCTCGCTTGACGGTCAGTAGGGAAGGTGTAAGGGTTCCAAGGGAAACTTGATATCTGGCTGCACCCACCTGGGGGCTGGATTAGGCCCGGGGGGCATGGGGGCTAAGGGTGCCCTCTGTGGCGGTAGTTAATGATTACTTTGGGGGGAACTGCAGGGAAGTGGGGGGAACACAGGGCTGGGCTCGAATGCAGAATGTTGCTCGGATCCAGCTGCTACACGAGCAGAAGATGGAAGGGGGGGTGGTGTTTGGCGGAATGAAATCCATATGTTCAGCTGCCGCACATGAAAAAAGGAATCGTGGGGAAGAGGTGATTGTTTCTGTTTTTTTAAATTCCTTTCATACCCGCCCTGGACCCTGGATGGGATTGACCGGGAGCCAATGAGAGCGAGTGGGAGAGCGAGAAAGGGAGAGTGAGTGAGATGGACTGAGGCAGGGAGAGAGGACAGTTCAAGTGTGTTTCAGTCATGCTAATAAAGCAGATCCCACTAAAATGAACAGGACCGGTGGGAGAGGGAGCCCTGTATGAAGGAGGGAGCTGTGAGGTAAGTGTGTGTTTTATGCAGACTAGCAGCCAGGCAAAGGGGGACTTCCAGCAAAGAGCAACTTGGAGGCTCCTGTAGCACGGCGGTGGCGAGAAGCAGCAGCGGCTCTGAGCGGACCATCCGCGTGGGTCCTAGGGGTGAGCTGCGGTGCGAGTGCGATACCAGAATGCAAGAAGAAAGACTGAGGGGGGTGGTTTGGGGGTTTTGGTGGGGATCTTAGCAGGTCTTCAGCCATTTCTGCAGGACAGTAGAGATGATGGACTATGGACCTGTGACGAGAGGTGTGACAGTGGGAGGTATGTGTGCGTGCGTGCGTGCGTGTGTGTGTGTGTGTGTGTGTGAGTCTGAATGGGAGGGAACACCCTTACTGTTGCATTACCTGTTTTGTAGTGACATGCGGACAAAGTTCAAGGTAAATGTTTTTGATCCCGTCTACGATAGCTATTATAGCCTTTTCTGCTTGCTCTGGTTTCACGTTTCGTTGCCTCTTGTGCCCGGTGGACGATGATGAAGGAACCCCCCATCCCCCCGCTCACTCTGAACATTTAGAGAGGAGCTGTTCTCTCCGTGTTAATATTCGCGTAAACACACGGTGCTCTTGCCTGGCTTTCAAGCGCACTGTTTCCATCGAGACCTACTGAAGGAGGCAGCAGTCAGGGCTGGGCTGCGCTGCATCTTCCATTTAGTTGGGCTTAGTGAGTGGGAGTAGGCAGTCAAAGTAAAACAGCCTCCCCAGTCCGGACTTTTTCTTGGCATACAAAAAGGTGTCTGGCATCCGCCTGTGCTTGGAATTCCTCTGTTTGAGTCCAGTTTGCTTGTACTAAAGTTCAGACCGAGGGCTGGAGTAATACCTGGACTTTTGTGAAGAATAGCGTAAAAGGCATCTGAAAAGCTCAAACGGACAAAAACAATGAGCCGAACACTGGAAGAACTGCCTTCTGCAATAGATGAATGAAGACTTGTTCTGCTGACACACCTCAGCCAGACAGGATGTTAACTTTTTAAGTGGTACAGCGTCTCGTTGGACGTTTCTCTCAACCTGCTTATTTTGTTCTCGAAGGACCTGGGGCAAGTGCAAGAACGCCCAGGACACCTTGGCAGGTGAGACAATGCCTGGAAACACCAGAGTGCCCATTACTGTTCATAGATATGGGTGGGTCAGCAAGAGGTGGCAGCTGGATACTGAAAGATGCTGCACTGTTGTTGTGGCTTGGAGCTATTAGAACTTGTCGCACAAGTTGTTTTTGAGTTTTGCAGTCCGGGACACATTCTATGTTCTCCTGCCGCAGTGTCTGTTAAAGGCTGTAATTTGGCCGCCCGTCTTCTCCGCCTGTTCTTTCAAATGAAGAAACAGGGATCATTAGGAGATCCCTGACTGACGGAGACTTATGCTCTGCGGAATGTGTGGCATCCTCCCTCCCCAGCTGGGATGTGTTCCTGCAACGAACTTCTCCGTCAAACCCTGCGACCGGGGGAACGGTCACAGCTCTAACCTCATTAACCCTGTGCGCACACAGGAATGTGTGTTATGCTCACTGCGTAACCAGTGCGATGCTTCGTTACCTTTCTAACTCGGAGATCCACCACGGGTCCCGTTCGGTTGCACTCTGCTCTCTCCTTCGAGCCAATCAGATATGTGTCATAATGAAAGTGAAATGAAATTTGTGCAACACAACAAATACACTTGGTTGTTTTGGAAAACATGGTATCTCTGTCATGATGGAGGGCAACTTCCAGCCTGGCGCCATGTTGGATTTACAGCTTTATGAGTGCGGCTAGTATGTAAATATATCAGAAAGGCGTATTCTGCCCACTAACATTCAAGGGTTAGGGGAAGTAGTTGTCAAAAGAACAGCATTTTTGAAGGTTAAACACTAGAGTCTCCATTTATTTTTCATTGGCTTACTATTACAGTATGTCACCCTCATTTATTTTCTGCCCAGTATCATTTTTCAGCCATAACTTGAAGAACACAATTTATGAAATATAATGCAGAATATTATGTGTGATAAATGACTACAACTTCCACGTTTGGACTTTGTTTTGAAGTTTGAGCTGCAGGTAGGGTGGTGATTAGAGGTGTTGTTTGGCACTCAGAGGGCCCACACTCAAATCCCACCTTCTGCTCTACAACCCTTAAGCAAGGTACTACTGACTTCTTCAGACTTCCGAAGTCTGAATTCTGCCCGTTTTTCAGTTTCTTGTCCCACTTATCCGAGCGAGGGTCGCAGTAGGATCAGGCTACGAAGGATAGACCCAGACCCTCCTGTTTCCTGCAGTGCTCTCCAGGCCCTCCTGGGGGATCCCCGAGTGTTCCCCAGCCTGCCGGGAGATTAGATCTCTCAAACCTGTCCTGGGTCTGCCCTTGGGTGTCCTCCCAGTGGGACCTGTCTAGTACAGCTCCTGAGGGAGTCGGCTAAGGGGAATGCTCCCTCACAGCTTGCCCAAACCACCTCAGCTGGCCTGTCTCGATCAGAGCCGTGTAGTAATAACTAAATAAAGTAAGCTGTTAACTCCTGCGTGCCTTTATGGGGGCAGATGGTTGTTGGTAAGAAGGACTCCCAGAAGTGCTTCATAGAGCACCCAAGTCGAATATCCCGATGGTTATAACTTTAACAACCAAAGAATAGGAACCGTTTCAGTTTACCTGTATACCCTGGTGTGAAACCCAGCAAATTCCTCGATATTATAAATGTGAATTTCTGCTGTTCTTCACAGTTCAGGAGCCACGTAACTTTAATCATTACTGTTCAGGAATCCATTTTCGTCAGCAGCACGCAAACCCGTTCTGTGTCTAACATATGCAGACCCAGATTTCTGCATTAATTCTGAACGTTCTGGAATCGAGACCTACAGGTGATCTCTGACAGCCATCCACTGTGGCTATATTCACACTTGACCAGGAGACAGATTTTCACAAAGGTGTCTCCTGGCTTGTTGATCAGACGCAGTACAAAAGTGGTGTGTCACTCAGTAAACACGTGAGAGGTATGACATGAGTTCCTGAACCCTCTCACACCGCCTGCGCTTTAATTTCTGCCACTCCTTGGGTCTTTATCCTTTACTGTAGTCTAAAAAAGTCGTCCCTGTGTCGGTTATAGTTTGCACCTTCTGGAAAAGGTTCTTTAAAAAAACATCTCATGTTTCTACTGAAATTTGGAAAAAGGTTGGCCCATGTTTCCCATTATACACCCGAATCAGACTGATAAGATAGAGAAATCTTAGGGCGTTTGTTCACGATGAAATAATCGGCTGTTTGGAAGGTAGTACATTGTTAGGATATCCCTGTGCTGTGAACTCCTTTGTTGCTCTTTATTTCATTTGGCTCCATTTTGGGGGAGGGGGGTTAAATTGACATCAAGGCCGGTTTCCCATATAGTCTCGGTTTCGGCACAAAACGATACTCTTGTCAGTTGAAGAATTTAACTTTGAACGTTTTGCCAAAGATCAACCTATGTGCCCGTCACCGCTCGTGTTTTGGGACATAGGGCCGATCGGGGGGGGGGGGGTATTTATTATGCGCTCGTATGTTACATACGTGTGAAAGCTGTGAAAGAAGCAAACTTGATGTTGCGCAAAAGCCCTTTGTTTAGTTATTCTTTCAGAACAGGGCTGAGAGCAATAAGCACAATAGTGTTTTAATGTCTATTTCTAGCTATTTTTCTTGTCCCGGCCTGCATCCCTTCAACTGTTTTATAAACACCATTTTCCTTTTTTCGATCCGAGCCTCTCTGTTCTCTCCGATGAAGCTAACTTCCCTCGTCGCACCTCTTCGGCATGTGGGTAATATTAAACTGACATAACAACTAGACCAAAGGGTACAGCCACGTCCAACCACTAAAACTAAGGCCGTGTGTCTTATCGCAGCTTTCAGAGGCTTTCGGAGCGCAGGCCGAGCTCTGCTGCCGCTCACTTCAACCCTGCAGCAATAACCGTGGTCCTCCTGCGGACCTCCAGCTGCAACCACTACAGACCAGAAGACCCCTCACGTACTTTTAAAAGCAGACAATTGTTATGACACAGAATTGTATTGTTCTAGGTTTTACATAGTGCTGGTGAGCCAGTCTGCTCTTTGTTTACTTCCTCTGAAAGCTGTTTGAAACGTCAGTTCAGTTCTGCCCACGGTGAGCGATAGCGGGTGAGGCGTTTTCCCAGTAACTGTCGGCAGCTTTCGGGATATATTAATGCTTTCTTAGGTGCTTGTCCAGCCGAGCTTCTCCAGGAGGTGCCGATAAGCTAACGTTAGTCAACCACCCTGTATGTGAGTAACGCGATGAATCAGCAAAATTTCACCAATTTTTATTTATTTTTTTATTTATTTATTTTTTTCCCCTGTTCTCAGCCTTTGAATCAAAACGAATCAAGGGAGGACAAGAAAAATTCAGTAAAATATTTGTTTTTCATGACTGATGACCGGTGTGTCGTCTTGGGACACTGCTGGTCTGGCACATCTCTGTATGAGTAACCTTCACCGCAGGGGATCGGCACTGAATTCTGGCTACAAACACAAATGAGATGTAGGAACGTGGCACGAGTTTTGTGCTTCTGTATTATCTTTTCACATAGTTTAAGCTGCCGAATGGCATTTGCCCTGGTAGCTACATACAACTGATGTAAACCAACTGGAGTACTTATACTCCAGACCTTGTTTTAGTTCGCCCTCTGTAGCGTGGGATGTGTTCATGACTTTTGCTTATGAAAATATTCTGCATACTTTTAATATTTTGTCTGCAGACTCCTTCTGTATCAACCTGACCGAGAAACTTGGCAGCTGTTGAAAATCTATCTTCTTGGTACAGTAAAACAAAACCGACTAATTTATTTGAATATTTATAGTACAGCTTCTTATTTTACAGCTTTGCTTAGATTCTGGATGTGGAAATTTGAAACTGAACTTGAGATTTTTTGGACTGGATTCTTCTTGGTTTTCTATGTATCGTGTCTGTGTGGGTTTCCTCTGGAAATGTGTGTTTCAGGTTAACTGTTCACTGCAATGTACCCACAGTGAGTGTGAGTGTGTGTGTGTGTGTCCCATCCAGGACGTACCCCTCCTATCCTCGTCCCCAGTGATTCCAGAATAGACTTCTGGCCATTGCAAACCTGACCAGGACAAGGTGTTCAGAGAAATTCTGCCTATTTTTCAGCTTTTTTACATAACATTTGATTTTGATATTTCTGTTGGTCAATGAATGAAGAAAAAGTTGCATCAGTTTTGTGTTTATGCCATTTCTTTGTTGTGGAGCATAATGACATGTTCAATCGTGGGCCACCTTAACATTCAGTAAGCTGGTTGCACATTTACTTGACACTTTTCTGCAGAGTAGCGGACAGTGATTTACACATCTATACACCCAATCGTCCATTGTTATTAACCGATTTATCCTGGTCAGGGACACAGTGGCGTGGATCTCGGAATCAGTAGGCTATGAAACAACCCCGGGGTGGAGTGCCAGTCCATCACAGGGCCCATTGTTACACCATTGTTTCTTTTTTTGCCTTAAATGGAACATTTTATCATAAAAAAAACTTGCTGAAGGCCATTATGGAAGGAAGTGGGATTCAAGCCTACAAACTCCAAGTCCGGATCATTTGGAGCTCCGTTTTATTGAGCTTCGCTGTATTCCCATTTGGTAGACCCCAGAATCCAGACTTTGCCTGCCTGCAAGCCAGAGGATGAGAGAGACGAATGTGGGTGCTGTCAGTCCGCACCGGTTCCCAAACTGCCGCCACCGAAGCAGCCATCTTGGGGGGATGCCTGTGTATTTACACACAACAAACCTGCTACGTTGTACGTGCATGAATTTCCGCGCATTTCCCTCCATGGCTTGATCAAGTTCTATACTTATCCTGTCTTGTCCTTTCCTGCATTTTTTAAATCTGAGGACTCGCACCTGCTGCTGGGCCCGGTGGGCTGGCAGGGCAGCGCCACCGCTGGAGGGCTAGTTGTGTAGAAGCATGGGCTTCCCAGGGGGTCTTGGACCTACGGGATCGTGAGCGTCACCAGCAGTTGGAGGAGAAAGGCTTTGGCAGTCGCTGTGGAGATGGGTGCAGATGGCTGTGCATCTAGTACGGTTCAAAGTAGTGCCACCTGTGTGCAGGGTAAGGTCTGCTCGACCCTGGTCAGAGTACCTGCTGGTGAAAAACCCAGAAAGCGGTGGAGAGGTTGAGATGGGATTTGGGGAAAACAGCACACGAAAGTTGTGTTTTATGCCTTGTGCGCAACTGACAGCTGAGACTGGCTAGGGGTTTGGCTTTACACTCCTCATCGTGAACAACTGTCCTGTGTTGTGTTTTTTTTTTTAAAGAACTGGAATAGTTACAGATGAACATTTTAACTTACACAAAAACACTTTTTTTTATACAGTGCTGTATAACATGACAGGATTTGCTGAGTTTATTTTTAATAGCAGCTTATTTTGAACTACAGGTGATGTATGATTCCGGTAATGGCTTCATTTCAGGCTTAAAATAATGAAGCTGATGCAGTAAAGGGCTCCCCTGAAAATACCATTAAATACATCTATTGAATTCCATTATAAACCTAGCTTGCTTTTTGAAAAAATATGTAAAGGACTAAGAGCTGTATCGCTGTCCCCCTTTAATTGTTTTAATAAAAAAAAACAACAACATTCTATTCCATATCAGGGAACATCTAGGAGACCAACAGATGCCTTAGGTGCCCCCGTGGTTGGAACAACTTAGGATTTGCTGGGTACAACTTTTCCACCTGTCTCATCGCCTGAGACACCTGAAGTGTCTGGCTGCCTCCCGCAGGACCTCAGGGGTGGTTCAAAAGGAAGCCCGATTCGTCTGAGGTTTCAGGGGAAGCTGGTTGTTTGCCTCGACCACTGACCGCACCCTGTCTCTTGGCTGCTTTCTGCTTTAGTCACTGCCGACCGCCAGCCTCGGTCTTTCACCACCCCGTTCTTAACTTACGATAACAGGCTACGATCCCTTGTTTTGCAGCGGTGCCGATCTACTCTTCTGGTTACCAGCTTGCTCGAAGGTTTCCTAGCTCAGATATTGAGTGGCTTTCGGTTCGATCACTTCCATTTAGTTTAGGATGCTGTAATGTAAATAATATTCAACTGGAAAACTCCGATCAGAAATAGTCTCGACAGAGTTAAATATTTATTTATAGTGAGTAGTAGCGTGTGGCCAAGAGCCAAACACACCTATAACCCACCCAAATGTACGGCAATGCACGCAGCCCTCGAACCCCCAGAGCTCTACATTAGATGTGCACGGACTGCAAGTGTGAACAAGCTCTAGTAAACCCACGCCGTTATCACTCGAGATGGATGATCTCCCACAGCGTGTCTGACTGACACATTTATAGTCTTTCTACCTGCGGGCACCGGGCAGATCCAGAAGCCAGATGTTCTTCAGCCAAGTCGATTTTAACCCCTAATCACACCTAGGCTGCTGGCATCTCAAAGGCATTGTGATCTTCAAAACACGGCTTGCTTGTAGATGTGATGTTTTCCCCTGTGTGCATACAGAGAGTCTCTTTGGACACCGTCCACTGAAGCTTTTTATAGAAGGAAGGGATCGCACAGTTGCGTAGAGTGTTGTTTGTGTTACACCTGTACCTCGCCTTGCCATTTTGCACCAGTCAGTCAAAAAAGGAAGATCATTGTATTCGCTGTGCTGCAGGTGGTGGTGTTGGGCAGAAATAGCAAAGCGCTGCGCTGTCACGGCTCAGTGTCCAGCCTCTGCAAACCACCGCCTCCCCCCGCTCACCCCACGGTCAAAATTCTGTTAGTCCTTCGATCTGTTTTGGTGAGCGGCGGTACATGCAGGGTCTCCCGTTTGCTGCTGTGAAAGGGACACCATAGTGATGGTTCCCCCCTCCTTTGCATGATAGATGTGTGTGAAAGCGTTGAATAATGCAGTCTTGTAGGTGGTCACTCCCTTCATTTGAAAAGCAAGTAGAATAGCTGAAACAAATGGTCTCCCCTCCGTTTAGTTTCTCTTGGTTCATTCCCTCTGAAACCGTAAAAACAAGCCTCTCCAGGCAGGAACAGTTGTCCCATTTTACTGAATCAAAACAGTTGCACTGAAATCTCGTGTTCATTGATATTTTATTTTAGAATGTTGAAACCACAAGTTAGTGTTACAAAAAATATAAAAACAAATCAAATCTTTTCTGTTTGGGAATGATTTTGGGTATTATTCTAGACACATTTGCTCCTGGTTGTCCAACATGGTATGAGAGGGTGTCATAGGTTTGAATCCAGCTCAGTCTATGTGGAGCTTGCATGTTTTCTCTGTGTCTTTGTGGGTTTTCTCTGGGTAGATCAGTTTCTTCACACAACATTAACTATATGCATATGTAAAATGTGTATCATGCCACTGACAATATGTTTCGGCTTACTTGGTCACTCCTAACTGAACAGAATGTGTGAGTGTGTGACTACCCTGCGAGGGGCTGGTGTCCTGTCCAAGGTATAATGTCTTAACCCTTAGGGTGGGCGCCATACAGCTGCGACCCTGATAAGTGTAAGTGACAGAGTGACTGTTGCCCAAGTTGAACAGAAAATGTTTGCAGGGTACAGTTTGGACAAAGATTTCCAAAGGGATTGAGAAGAGGACTTTGAGTGGGCCCCTGTAGGACATTCAACTTGTTCTTCTTGAGCTATTTCAGTTGTTGTTTTGGCCTTGTATTTACAATCGTTGTCCTGCTGAAAGGTGAACTTTCCCCCAAGTTTAGTTTTTAGCAGACTGAAGCAGATTCTCTTGCAGGACTTCACTGTATTTTGGTCAGTCCGTTCTTTCTTTTATCAAACCTTGCTGACAAAATCAGCTTCACAAAATGATGCTGCCACCACCATGCTTCTGGGAAGGGATGCTGTTTCTTGAGTCAGTGCTATGTCTGAGTATGGAGAGTGCGATGAAGGAAGCCATTACAAAAAAAGCTTTTAAATTTCCTCCAAAATCCTCCATTACATTCTAATTTCTTGGGCCACAAAGGTTTACGTGAAAAACTACACATCGCAATTTGACAGTTAAAAGGTACACAGTCCAGTTTGAAGTGCCAATGCTGTAGTGAAGAATTGTAAGTTAAGCAGCTTTGTTCAGGGATCAACACGAGTGGTCAGTGTTACTTCAGACTTGCAGTCAAATTTCCTAACTTAATCTCCACGTTGCTACCCCTGGCTTTCATTGCTGCTTGTTCTGGAACTCGGACGTCTTGTAGTGGGCTGGTACAGCAGCAGGAAAATAACACGCAATCATACTGCAGCGCCAGCTGTGTCTCTGGGTCCTGAGCTGACTTGTCTTCTATTCTCCCATTCTCCCATCTCCCAGCATTTCTGGGAGATGGTACGCACTGCGCTGACTAAGCATGCAGCACAACACTTAGATTGTGTCTACATAACAAATCTAGGCTTATGGTGCGGTGCTTTGGTCACTGGGCAGATCTGGAAGAAAACAATAAAAGTGTAGGTATTCAGAGACCACCTTGCTGTAATATGATCGACTGCATGCTTCGTGGTTAAATAGACTTGCTTCTACCCAGCTTTATTTAACTGGAGAAACAATTGCAAAGGCTGTCACGTGCCTGTCAGACGCTAAGCAAGCAGCCCATTGGACAGCACTTACGGAAGGAGCTCAGGCTGGGTGCTGGCAGAAGCCGCTGCTACCCCTTTACTGCACATCAGCCAGTTGAGGCTTCTTGTGGTGTTTACAGAGTTCCCTCTGGGCAGTAACTGTCACACCAAAAGCGGTGTCAACTTCAAGGAAAACATGTTGGACGTTGCTCAACGACAGGCTCCATCCTTGTATTAATGCCCTTTGAAAATTTAAAGACGAGCCATTACGTTGTAATGGGAATTTCTAAGATTCGAAGACTGCAACTTTAATGCTGCCGATCCTGTTTCTTTGTCTCTGCACACTTAATATTCAGTTGCAGCTGCGTGCACATTAATTCCCTTTTTGCCTTCTGTCAGGGTGCGATTGAGCTCGGCACATTAAAAAGAAATCGAGAGAACTCAAAATAAAGGATTTATGACTATTTCAATACTTAAGAGGCCGAACTCCAGGCCCGTCGCAAAAGCAGACTTCTGTCTGCGGTGTATCGCGGTTTCTCATGGTCACCCAACAACTTCAGCTATTTGGTGTATTTAGCTTTTTAGCAAACAGCAGTACAGAAGATAATAGTTGTGACAATCTAGGAGAAACTGGTCTGGTTGCCAGAAGGGAGTAGGTTCAAGCCCTGGTCAGTGAGCAACATCCTTCAAAAAGGCTCTTTAAAAGTGTGAATCCTTTTGGATTAAATATGTTGTGTCGCAACTCCTTGTCCAAAGACCTAATGAGGTTCTTAGTGGCCTACAGCAGTAGGTGTTACAGAACCAATGCAACACATAGAGTAATAAAATGTTGTCACTCCGACCTGAGGGCAGACAAGAAATAGAAATAAATTCTGATCAGAGCAGAAAACCCATCCACATGCACACACATACACACGGAAACATACGCAAATGCACAGTCTCAGGACCCCACTGTGACCTTTCCATGAACCAGCCTCAGAAGAAGCTCGAACACCACACCCTCATGCACCACATCCTTCTCTGCTTTGTCGGGGTGGTTTTCTGTCTGTTCCTGAAACTGCAGCAAAGAAATTTTATTTCAGTGACTCTAGTGTACAGATGATGATGTAACAACCTCACAGACCAGAGAGTGAATCTCAGCAGCCTTCTCAACTCTACTGTTATCTGGCACTGTACTTACTATGGGTTCTACGCTCAGCTGCTCCCATTTCTCTCCCCGGCTTTGCACTTAAATACCTGTCACAACGGTCAGACTGAAACGCAGAACATACCAGTCATGGTCTATGTAGTTCAGTCAAATGCAGTTGCAACGCGCCCCTGGTGTTGTCAGCAAAATTCCAAAGGGAAATACTGGTAAAAAATGGAGAGATGCACCACGGTACCTGCTGTGCATCTCTCAGAACAAAACCTTCTGCATTTCTACTCTCTTTGGAGTGCAAGTGAAGCAAAAGTACAGAAAATAGACAAAACCTGAATCCTGTGACGACTTCCTCTAGGTGCGCAGATAGTGGCAGGAGATACGGAGATTCAGTCAGGCGTGGCCTCCCTTCCAACTAGTGGAGTCGCAAATAGCGATGCCGTTTCTCCTGTGGCCTCACCGGAGAAAGAGCCAGACTCTGGCCTTCTTCTGAGGTTGAAAGGTGAGGGTGACTGAGGATAGATGCACAGGGTGAATAAGGGTTTCCAACAGCCAGCTTTCGAAGTGGACGAGTCGCTAAGTCATAGGTCTTGTAGATGTGGTCGTCTTATCGGTGGAACGAGGGCACAATTTTCTCATAAATAAGTGTTTTCAGCACGTCAGCTATTCTGCAATAGAAATTTATGGTTGTATCCAAAGGGTGACAGTGGGAACTGAGATCAAATAGTAAAATTTGAGAATAAACAACTTAGCAGGTACAGTAGGTGCTCGCCTGCTTGGGCTGTGTGACCAGATGCAGATTCAATCCCTGTTCGGTGCGTGAACAGTTGGCCGCTTCTTTCTGTGTTTGCACCGGTTTATTCTGTGTGCTCCAGTTTTGCCCACAGTCCAAAAACGAACATCTGAGGCAGATCAATAACTCTAAATTGCCTGTACAGAACCAACGTGGGTGTGACTGTCCTGCGGTGGGCCGACATCCTGTGCAGGGTGTCCCTTTCCTAGGCTTCCAGGATGGGCTCTGGACTGCCGTGACCCTGTATTAGGACACGTGGTTGTCGACATGAAGCTGAACGGTGAAGAGTATCGGAGCATCAGAACGGAAAAACAGCGTAAGGCTGTACAGAAGGATTAGACAAAATCTGAAGGGGAAAATCTCAAGCGGCCCGCTAGAGTGCGACTTTAAAGACAGGACCTTGGAAAGTCTAAATTTATAATTCTTTTAAGCACAACCACTGCTGCCAGTCGCCAATCTTAAAAACTCACAGCGTTTAATCTCCATTTTTTTAAACCATTTTTGAAAAGAGGAATTTTGCTTTCATCTTCCTTGTGAGATAAATCGTGTCTGTAGCTTTCTCTGCCGTGTACTTTGTGTGCAAAATGACCACACTTGGTAAAACAGCCAGAGACGATTAAAGCAAAACTGAAAACATTTCAGCAACTTTGGGGGCGGGGGGCGGGGGGGCACAGAGGAGAGTGAAGGCGAGGCTGTAAGGTCCGTGTTCGGAAACAGATTTGGCACAAATGAAGAAGGTTGTTCGCCTGGACGCGGCCGTTTCAGCCAGCGATTTTGCGTAGGGTTGGGATGAAATTCCGAGGCGGTTCGAACTGCGTGCGATTCTGTGCCTCACAGATTCTCGGGGAAAGACGTAAAGCGCAAAACAGGTGCGAATGTATTGCTTCCGTGCGGTTTTTTTTTTTTGCCCCACCCCCAGGCGACCCGCACAGCAGACCTGTAGCCGGCGATTCTCCGTGCCGCTAACCTAGCCGAAGCTGGACGGAGAGTCACGAGCGCCGTTCCAGGGAGCGACAGAAGGCCCCGCTTTTGCCACTGCTCCAGTGGGAGAACCGGAGGGAGGGGAATAGAAATGGACAGTCAGAGCAAGCAAATCAGCTGAGCCCTGCAGTTCTGGGGAGCAAGAGAAGAGGGAGAGAGAGGGAGACGCCAAGGGACAGCGAGAGAACGTGTGTATGAGCAAAAGAGAGAGAGAGCGGGAGAGATGGGGGGAGGGAGGGAGGGAGGGAGAGAGAGAGAGAGAGAGAGAGAGAGAGAGAGAGAGAGAGAGAGAGAGAGAGAGTGAGGNGAGAGAGAGAGAGGGAGAGAGGGGGGGAGGGGGGGGGGGAGGGGGAGAGAGAGAGAGAGAGAGAGAGAGAGAGAGAGAGAGAGAGAGAGAGGGAGAATGAGGGGCCGTAGCATGCATTCTCAAGGAGAGAGGGAGAAAACACAGCGCAGCAATTCCTATTTCCAACACCCCACAGCAACAGCAAAGCAGTCCCGTCTTCTCCTTGGACTCTTGCCCTTACCTTCCTTTCTCTCTCCCTGTGCTCTCCTAAGAGTGTTATATGATTGATCTGGGGAAAAATGCTGAAGTTCCGTGCGGACAGAAGAGTGAGGTAGGTAGGACATTGTGCCTGGATGTTGGAGGACAGTATAGAGGGGTGGTTCATTGTGACGGGCTGCCAGGCGGCAGCGGTGTGAGGAGCACCGGGAGCTGCAGGTCAGCGAAGACTGCAATGCAGTGCCGGAGCGAGGGAGAGCCGGTGCTTTCCATAATGTGTTTATTGGCAATTTGTTTGTCCAAGGCCAAAGAGCACACGCAAGCCTACGTATGGGTACGCGCACTGACGCCTGACTTGGGGAGAACGGCGCTCGAGGCCCGAGTGGCCGCGGAACCTCGGTCGAGTAATTTCTCTGCAGCCTTGTTGTTCCTTCCGAGAGCAGTTGTCAAACAGAGGGAATTACAGCGCCTAAAGACAAACGGCAGTCGTACGAATCAGATTCCGGGTAGTTCTGTTTAGCTTCTCTTTCAGGCCATCTGTTCAGATCTCCTCTATATAGGTATGTAGGTTACGCGTGAACAGGCGGCTCAAGCCCAGTACCCTGTGACATCGTGCCTCCGCGCAAATGGGAGTCAAAGCACCAGCCATGTACGGTTTGTTTTTTTTAACCTTTGCTGTGCAGCCGTAGTTTGTATTTGCACGCCGTTCCAGAGACACCAGCTTTTGCGACTGTGTCCCTGGAGGGCGTCCAGGGGCCTGTCTTCTACCTGGCGGTGTGCTCTGTGGAGCTCCACAAACCCTGGGTGGTGCTTGACCAGGAACTCAGTGGTAAACTTGCCTGGGGAGTCAAGTCCAGGGCACCTGCGTCCGTTGTTCATGCGGGTCACTATCGCCTCTTTACGAACATCAGAGAGGACGATAGAGGACAGTCCGACTGCTTGATAACAGGCAAAAAGCTGTGCTGTATTCAAGTGATAGCTGCACAAATGGTGTTTCAAATCTCGAGGCAGGATCATCTCGACTGATGATCTAATGGATTCTATAGACGCATTCTGTTCTCCTGGAACAAAACTTGCAGACTGTGTACGTCGTTCTTTAGGCTGCGAACGGCACGAAGGTTTGGAATGACGGGTGAGAAATCACCAGGATGCCCTGCTGCGAAGAACTGTCCTCTTAACTAAATGAACATTTACGCCGCTTGGCGGTCGGTCTCGCCGGAACGGAGCGTGAACATCCACGGGAACTTGTTCACTATCACATCGCAACATCAGTATCAAGGAATCCCAAGCTCTGCACAGGATGCAGACAAGAGTACAGAAAGGCTGTTTGCACGAGGTCTCAAGTGGACAAACTGACCGTTGTTCTGAACTGTTGTTTGGAATCGAAGTTGCAAGATAATTCACACTCGAGACTCGCAACATGGTGCCGGCCGTCCATGATCATTAACCGCTTCATACTTGTCACGGTTGCAGTGGTCCAAACCTTATCTGGGATGCTTCGAGCGCTGGGCTATGAATGGGCCACCGGTTCCACCCATTTAGAAAGAATTCCAATAGTCCATCCTTATGTCGGTTACTTATTTCATGCAGTGTCACGGAGACGGAGTTCTGATATCATATATATTGATTACTTTCCAGTTGGCTTTAGCTGGTAGGGTGTTGGGTCCAGCAATAAGAAGGTCTATAGAATGTAAGTCCCATCTTACCATCCTTTTTCTTCTCCTCCAGCCAGAATGACCAAAATGGTACCGTCGGGTACCCAGTAATCCACAGTCCTCTGGAGGAGATCCGAAGACTACACAAGTGCCCTCAGTAAGTTTTAAATGTTTGGCATGATTTGCAGTGGGACTCTGCTTTTCGTTGCGGTGTGTTAAACATGTCATCAGTGTCCCTCGGGCCTGAAGTTTTGAAATGTGTACCTGACCCAGTCTGATTAAGTTTCACCTGCACCCTGCTGTGTATGTGAGATGCACATCAGCTTCAGTTGAAGCGGCGGTCCTGGTCATCCATTGTTCGGCTTCCGTGTTTCCTGGAAAGATGACATCATGCATAATTTTAATTAAATCTGACCGCTCGCTGTCAAGTGTAGCCCCGGAGAGGACCGACCTCAAGTGTTAGCGTCAGTCACGGTGCAGCACAAGCTGGACACAAGGTGAGGAGAACCTGTCGTTTGGGTCAGACCTCCTAAGAGCTCACATCTTATCCGAAACTCCTCGACTGGGACGTATAAATTACAGCGTGTTGAGCGCTGACAGGGTGAGCGTAACTGAATGATGTCATGCTGTAACACATTATCAGTTTGGTGCTATACTGAAAAGCGGAGATTTGGAACATGAGTAATGGCTCCGCAGGCATTTTGGCACTGAAGAAGTTTCAGAAACAACGACGGAGGAGTTTTATAGCAGACTGACCTCACAGCACTGAGCAGTTACCTATCTATCTATAAAACTCTGTTTATAAAACAAATCTGCTCGGCTTTTTTCAGACCGCACGCTTGACGTTTTTGCACGCGGGTGCTTCTCGTCCTAAGTGAAGTTTTTCTGCAGTCGAACACACACACACACACAGCACTGGACACTTTACTACTGCCGTATATTTTTGTTATTCCACTGCTTTCCACCTTTGCGCCGGGCTACGACTGGCACGTCGCTCTCTAGGCCTGTTCCACAGGGTAACACAGTTTAGTGATATTTCACGTGTTACTACTGTTCACCATTTCGCTTTTCGACCCCGCACACACGGGGTAACTCAGCTCTACTTGCTCTGTTTGCTGGTTTTTTTTGCCCTTCCTTACATTGGCTGTTATAAATTTGCATGTAAATAAAACATTTGTTTTGTGAAAAGTCCATAATTTCTTAGGTTAGAACCCAAACTCTTTCGAGATACTTCTTGTTATAAAGTGCACCTCAGTCTGCGTTTGATAGATCTCACTGAAGTGCAGCCATAAATTCTCCTGTCTGCCTGGTCAGTAAGTCAGAGCCAGAAATCAATATTGCTGAAGATCCCTGCAAAGCCCAATCTATCCAGTTCAGTTCAAGCCCTATTTCCTGCCAACCGCCAGATTGCATTTTCCCCAAACCGATCCTTTTTTAAAACTATAACTATAACCTCAGGGGTGCGGCCTTGCGTCGCTGCCAGACAGTGCAAAAATAGCCCAGGTTTGTCTGCGCTCCGTTTTCTCCCATCACCCAGGCTGTTTGCTCGGAGACGCTCTCCGTGGCGAGCGAGCGCGTTTTTGCCGTGGGACGGCACCTGGGGAGGTGGCGGGGCGTCGTGTGCGGTACGTTCTCCGGCGACATGAGCACCAAGGACGTGTGTCGCTTCTGGGTGTGTGTGTGCAGGACCGCAGCGCTGGACATGAACGGGAAGGCAGGAGGGAAGGGGCCCGTCGGGATCGCCGGCGACGTCAACTCCAACAGCCTCGCCGTGGTGTCCGACCCGCCCCCGGAATCGCAGCTCAACGGACGGGTCAGTGCTGCAGCGAGGTCTCGGGCTCCGCTGTCCTCTAGCACAGCTTCAGTAGAGAAGTTAGCGCAAACAAGGGTTGCGGACTTCACAGAACTCGGTGTGCGTTAGTCGGCCGCAATGGTACTTTGAGGGGACAAGAACATAGAGGTCTACAAATGAGGAACACATTTACTGGATGTGCTCCGCATGTTAAGCACGAGGACTGAGTGGCCACGGTTCAAGAGTAACGTTGCTTTAGTGACGTTGAAGTTTAAGCGGTTCTCGCTGAAGTTGCTGTTCTCAGTCTTCTCTTTGATTCCTGCGCATCCATTTAAAGTACCATGTGAATGGAGGAGGCAGCTGAACCAAAATATGGAACAACACTTCCAGTGCAATGTTGTACATTTATGGGCAAAACTTGAAGATGGAGATGTTTTCTGGCAGACGTGTGATTTCTCCATTTGTGTTTTCCACTCGCCTCCCAGGGTCCTCGTTCCTCCAGGAAAGCGGTCACATTTGGGAAGCGATCCAACTCCATGCGCAGGAACCCCAAAGCAGAGGTCACCAAGCAAGGCTGGTTGTACAAGCAGGTAAAGTACCTGAATCGCGCCTTTTGATGCTATACAAAGCCGGGATAGGTAAACTAATAAAGACTTTAGCTCAGCTTTTTGGCCTTTGCGTTTTATCCTGTGTGGCTAAATTATGACTCTGCTGTTTGTTCTCAACTGCAGGCAAGCAATGGGGTGAAGCAGTGGAACAAGCGCTGGTTTGTGTTGACGGATCGCTGTCTCTTCTACTATAAAGGTAGGAAAGGACATTTACAGGCGCGTGAACGTAATGCGTTTCCGCGAATCACCTCACGAAGTAAAACGTTGCGCTCATCTGTGGCGGGAACTTTGAAAATCGCCCCACGTTCGGCTCTAACGTTCAGTAAACGTTAAAACGAGGCTCCCGCTCGGTCACGACTCGGTAAAGGTCGCCGGACAGTTTCACTTGTACAAGCGGAAACTCGTGAGTCAGACTAGCATCCCGAGGGGCACCTGAGCGGGGTTTACTGTGCACTATGTTTAACGTTCTGTATTGTATGATTTACGTTTAATTTGTTAGAACCCATTTGGTTGATGGATGTGTGAATGTTTAGGAAAATTCATCTGAAAGTGTGGTTTACTAACTTGGAAAGTGTGGCGTGCAGCTCTGTAAATTCCTCTGGGAAAAGGAATTAGCTAAACACGAATTAATAATAATGTTTTACTGCATGTCAACAGCCCCAATAAAAATAAAGCATATTAATAATCTAGTGCAAAAAAACGATTATAGGTTATAGCCGGCTGACTGATATCGGGCTGTTTATCGATCTCCTCGCTCTTGCTTTTGTACCTGAGTTAGCAGGTTGAAAGTGGGGACATATTCGATGGGTCCAGCTGCTGCAGTGAAGTTCCTAACCCCGCATACCATCCGAAGATGGGCTGCCAAATTCGGAGTTTTATGGATGACCTGTGGTGATAACGTGAGACGGGGATTTAGACAGCGGCGATACTAACGCTACGTCTGACTTTTTCGTCGAGATGCTCTGTAGGTAGCCTGCGATAAACACAAGATGCCAGCTAAAGGAATTTTAGGGCGGCGCATTTTTCTCGGCTCGTAACAGATGTTAGTCATTTAAAACTCGGTTTTCGGTGCTCTCTGTGTGTCTGCTTGGCCCTTAAAACAGATGTTTTAAGGGCTATAATAGTTCTGAGCGGAGCAACACCATCAAGGCAGCTCCTTTACGGAAGGATTGTGAAATGCTGCAAAACAAAGTGGTGCGACGTCAAATCTTCTTCACGCTGATGAAACCTGTCAAAGACGGTAAAGACATTTGGACACCTGGGTCACAAACTTAACAACCATTTGTCAACGTCGAAATTGGAGTGTTATGTGTCGAAAGGCACAATTAAATTCCCCGTAAGTCAAACAGCTTTGAAGGTGGAAAGCAAAGCAAGTTCCAGCTTTGACTTTGCCAGTAACACATTCCATCCACGGTGCTCACCTGCCGCTTAGAGGAAAAGGCAGCGAACGGGTGCGACTTCTGCTCTCGGTAACATCAGCTTGGTATGGAAGTAGCATCAGATAGTCTTCTACTGAATCCGGTGGTGTTAGCTGGCTGCCCGCCCGGCCTCATCGCTTAACTCCTCTCCCCGGCCCCAGGCTTCACCTGCGGGGAGTGACGCCTCCTGGGCACTCTGCGACACACTCCCTGTCAGGCCTCGGTCCTCGTCTTTCTTGTACGTTGTTGACGTTCATCAGACTCCTTCAAGGACTGACTGAGTCTCCCAGGATTCTTGTGTGCCGGAATGTAGCTGCTAACTGGCTTCACAGAAACCACAAAGCTGTGAGATTTGTGTTTGCTTTTTAACCCTGATTTGGGCACATTTACTGAAGTGCTTCAGAACCCTAAAGAGATTCCTAAGCTCCTAGTTGTCTGCTGACGATATACTGTTTCGCTTTAGGGTGCAAAAGCTGAAACCCGGGAGGAATTTGAACCAGCAATCCTAGATACCCAGTTCTTCAGTCCGCTTTTCTTCCTCTCAGTCAAACATCTTCTCTTCTTGGTTCCTGCTCCAGCGCTTCTTCTGTGGATCGTTTTAGGCCGTTTTCACAGTCATTTTACTGCAACCTATCTCACTTTCCCAACACGCCAAAGCGGCCGCGATCGGGAAATGCGATAGCAGCACAACTGCGATAAAAATGACGTCCGGTTCAACTTTTCACACGCACCTTCAAAAAAAAAAAAGCGCTGCTTTTAAGATTATTTCCAAAACGGTTCACAATACAGTAAGACAGACAAAGGGCTTCATAATAAGAGGAGCTCAAGACACTTCAGCTCTAAATAATTGATTTATCCCAAGAAGGGTTTTGTTTTACAAAAAGAAAATTGCATTCGCCGACATCGAGATGAATAGTGATAAACATCCTGTTTTACTGTGAGGCCGCAGAGCTGTAGGTTTGTTGCCAGTTTCACTTTCCTCGGAGGGTTTATGGACCGTTTTGAAAGGACAGGAAGCCAGACGTGGAAAACGGAAAACCTTGAAATTTATTCCACACTAAGCCTGTAGGTGCAGTTTGTATAGGTTACGGCTGTATGTATATAGCAGCCAATGACCGACGCCGATCGGCTTTTTCCCCTTGTAGTCGTGGAGCATTTTGTTTCGCCCGTGTTCAGCTCGGTCTGGCTGGGTTTCTTCCCACAGTCCAAAGACATGTAATTCAGGTCAACCGGTCACCATAAATCGCCCATGCTGTGTTAGCAGCAGTTGCAACCCCCACAAACCTCCGAGCACTGGTGTATCGTGGTTATGTACCTGTAAGGATATGTGTGCGATGTTCTCTGGTGGAAGATTCTCAGCAGCACGGCTTTCTGTAGCGCAGTGTATGACGGTACTGCGTAGCACTGGGTCGGGTTCCTCTTTTGCTCTATTTGAATTTCTTTCACGTATTAAGCACGAACTGCTTATTAGGAGCCGTTGCCCTGAGTCTGGACTGTCTGCGTGCTGTCGTTCCATCCCAACGTTTAACTGGAACGTAGAGATTAGCTCAACATAAGCAACGCAGGCCTGTTAGCAGGGTGCCCTGGGGTCACGATCGTGTATCTTTGAAAGGTGGGGTTTGTTTGCCCTCTTCCCCGTTGTGCCGTCGACCTCCTTCCTTTGGCCTGCTGGTCAGGGAGAAATGCATCTGCTTCTCCGGCTGCGTTCAGTCATCGCGCGGAGCCTGGAACCGTTCCATTCCTGCCCGCTGGTGTTTCTTAAGATCCGCAGCACGCAGATGTATCTCTGTGCCCCTGGGTATCCAAGTTGTGGGTTCCAAGGCTTGGTGGTGTGTGCTGGGGAGGAGAAGTGAGTAACGGAGGACTTCACTGCCTCCTTTTTCACGACATTAAGGAAGAGCTGGTCTGGCAGGGGCCGGCTGATGTTTTTTCAGTGTCCCGCAAGCGATGAAAAACCTGAGCCCAATGAGAAGCTATAAATGGCTACAAACAGCTCATAGACAGTTTAAAATCGCTGGACGGCAGCCAGTGTTATTGCTCATCCAAGAGACGCATAATAAATCTCCATACTCTTTCATTCTGTTGTTTACGCCCTAAAGTTGTAAGAATGACCTGGATTTTTCTCCGAATGAAACTCGCCGTTCAAGGTGTACATCAGCACTGTATGTTTGTTCCAAAATCCATGACTGGAGGTTAGAGGGATAGAAATAATGAGGGATACAGTAACGTTTATTAGACTTTCTGAACAGTTCTCTTGGGTTATTTATACACTGTGGTCTCAGCGGCGCATCTAAAATGGGTTTGGAAAATAAAAGCCCGAGAGCCTTAAAAGAGTAACCTTTGCCCAGCGGAAATGTCGTGCGCTACTGCTGCTCTGCTTATTCGGGTGTGGAAACATCACGCCGTGGATGAGCGAGGACAAGTTCTGCAGTCTGGCCCATTGTCTTTTACAGGTGACGCTTCAAAGCAAGCTGTTTGTTTACCGGTTTGGCACGTGCCTGGAGGTCAGGCGAGGAACCTGTGCTTTCGCTCGCGTCTTCGTGACAGCGCGGCCAGGAAGGACCTGCCTCCCTGAGCACTTTGTTTGTGCGTTTCCACCTGTACCTGTGACGGGACGCTGGGCCTTCCATTGACTGTATAGGCAGGTACCTTTGGCCCCAGGCCAGGTCTCAGATTCCAAACCCTTTGAGTCACGGAGACTGATACCTATCTCCTGGGCTCAGCTACCGGCCCTAGCAGCAGCAGTGCAAACACCCCCCGCCCTCCCCCGTCTTACACTCTGCTCCTCCTCCTCAAGCCAGGGCACACACCCACACACGCATGCACGCACACACACACACTCACACGCCCTCCCTCTCCCAAACACAAGAGCGCAATCCTTCCACAGCGCAGAGAGCCGGGAAGCTCAGGAGAGGAGGATCTCGCCACCAGCCTCGCGCTGCCTTGCATTTGATCATCCTTCTTCACGATCTCACTGCAGCTAGTTTCATAGCCACGTTCCTCGCAGGAGTGTCACGTTCTTCCTTGTAGGTTTTTACTTTAACGTGGACTACAGGAATGTAGATGAAACGGGCGTCTACAATGGGATCGAAAAGGTGTCGCTCACTTTATTTTGTCCTTGATACTCAACCTGCCCCGTGTAGATCAGCTACGGACTGTGCCTAGAAGGGCTGCTCCTTTTTGGAAAGCTGCCGCCTGTGTCGCCGGAACGTAACGGCTTCTGCTCCTGTCTCGACTTCGGATGGACTCCTGAGCTGTGCTTTCTCTACCTTCACTGTCCAGACGAGAAAGAAGAGGGGGTCCTGGGGAGCCTTCCGCTGCTCAGCTTCCGGATCGGGGTGGTCCAGCCTGCTGACAACATCAGCCGAAAGTACGCGTTTAAGGTCAGTGCGCTTTGGGTCGGCGTGGGGTTGAGCCGAGAGTTTTTTGTGTGTGAAGGTGTGTGTGTGTGTGTGTGTGTGTGTGTGTGTGTGTGTGTGTGTGTGTGAACGTGCTGCCTGTTACTGTCCATCTCCATGGAAAACCCGGCACTGGCCATTGCAACTTTGTTCTGACAAACAGGAGGAAAATGAATCTGACGGGCTTTCAAAACGCATTGCCTGTGCTGCCGGGGGCCGAGCGAACACTGAGCTTCACAGCTGGACGTCTTTATAAGCGAGAGAATGAGCCGCACATAAAGACCACTCTGTGATGGGAAGTCGGCCTCACAAACGCCGGCCCGCAAAGTCCATTCAGATGCATGAAAGCTGATATTAATTGAAAAATAAAAGTACCTTTCTGTGTCGGGGGGGCAGAAAAGTGTATGCTGCATATGATTTATTTTTGCGATATTTGTTTGGGCAAATACAGCGCGGGTATGAAATATGAATCTTCTGCAGTGGCTTTTCATAGTCGCCCAGGTGTACACAGGGTTAACCAGGTTATTGAATGACCTTTGTTTGTGGGGAATATAGAGGAGCTGAGCAGATGGGTGGTGTAAGGTGTTTTCTGCAGAACCGATTGCGTAGTTTTTCCCTCCCTTCTACCCCACTAACACCCCCCCCCCCCCTTCAGTCCCCCCCCCCCCCACCCCTCTCAACATAACTAGCCTAGGGCCTAGGGTGGGGAAGGGAATCTCTTTCAAGTCTACACAGGTCTTACAAGAGTTTCTGTTAAAACTCCCAGGATGCCTGGCAATTCAAACCACCCAATGAGCTTAGCAATCCTTACAGGGCAGCAGACGCGCAACAGCCCTGGTCCGACAGGTCAGCGTACCAGGCTTCCACCCGGCGGCGTGAACGCGAGCGAACTGGGCAGTGCCGAGCGAGTCGCTGCAGACAAGATCAGGCGGGGAGGTGCGGAATAACAGGAGGACGACGGTTTCGCCATAATGCCGTCTCGAAACGTAGGTTCTGTTAATCGCTAGTGACGAAAGACTCTGGTCCACGTTGTTGACAACGTTTGCTGGTAGAGAGGAGGAGCTACGCAGAGCCGTGACGTGTCGAGTCTTCGAGAGCTCCACACACCGCCTCTTGGAGCAAGTAAATAATTCATCGGGAAGTAATGACCCGAGCGCACGGCTTGTGTAACTACCTCGCTGTTGGCCTGGGCTTCACGCGGTACCTCTGCGATCTTCCACGTGTTCACTGCAGGGAGATGGGTCCGCTGGAAGGTTCCAAGTGCCCAAGTCGTTGCCACTTTCCCATTTTCACATGCCGGTATCAGAGAATTCTCTCGTGATCAGTTTGGAGTGCTGGCGCTAAGGTTTCGTGATATTAATACCTAATCCTTCACGGACACACCGGGGTCTTGAAACAACACATCGGCTTTTGTGCCTGAAAATGTAATAAAGCTTTCTTCCTGTTTCTGAAATATATTGTTGTATGCACTGTGTCGCTAAGAGTCTGGGTGTGTTCTGCATCCAGTCACTTGAACATAGTCCTGCTGTATGTTTTATCTTCTTGTTGTTGTTCATAGTGACCAAGAGGAAACATTAAATATCACATGTCTGTGTTTCAGCGTCAGTGAGGAGTGTCTTGGAGAACCTGCTGATGTCAGAAGTTTACTGAGGCATCCGTGGAGTATTTCTATCCTTCTTTTCATAAATGACACCTCTATCCCAGTTGTGTTTAGAGCAGGATCGCAGCGACTCTGCCAGTGGTGCGTGTGGCAGTGTGCTGTGTGCCCGTCCGATGACCCAGCGGTTTGTTTTCTGCGATATGGATCGGCGCCCATTCCGGCATTACCTCACAGTGGGCGCCTGCTGCCGCGGTTCCGGGGGGTGGCGGCGGACGTGGGGTCGGGGAGGCAGTTCTCTCAGCAGCGTGCACTTACGGCGAGCTTCCAGTGCTCACGCTCAGAATAGTGCCACTCGAATACTGATGAGTGCCATTACATAACTGGTGCCTGAGTGCATCTTAAACTGTCCCTTTGACTCTCCTCACTTTGAAGCCATTGTACAGCGGCAAGTTACCAACCCATGGGTACATGTCCGCAGAAATAACACCGAAAAAAGTTATCTGGTTGCCAGAGTAATTTATGAACTCACCAAAGCATCTATAAGAAGATGATTCAGGGTTTTTTTTTAGCTCCAGGACTATGTGGTCAGATACACAGGGATTATTTCGAAGTGCTCCTGTTTCCCCACACAGTTGAAAGGCGTGTTTCAGGTGGTATGGTGACTCCAAAATGCCCACGTTGTGTGCTTGTGCGAGTGGACGGATGTGTGATGTCCTGTCACGAAAGATAGGATTCCAGGATAGGCCCTGGACCCTGCATAGGACAAGTGGTTACTGAACTGGACGCACGAATCGGTGGATGTATGGAGTCACAACTTGGCTATATTCTACCTTGTGGAATTTGTGAGGAACATCATGGGTGACCACTTTCATGGGCAGCATGGTGGCTCAGCAAGTAGTGCTGTTGCGTTACAGCGCCTGGGCTGTTGGGACTGTGTGGCTTGTGCACGTTCTCCTTGTCTCTGCCAGGGTTTCCTCCCACAGTACAAAGATGTATTTTAGGTTTACTGGTGAATATATATTGCCAATAATGTGTGACTGCGTGTGTGGACTGGTGTACCATCCAGTATCCCCCCCCCCCATCTTGCCCCCTGTGATTCCAGAGTAGTCCTCAGATCACCATGACCCTGAGCTGGATGAGGTTAATGAAAATGGATGGATGAACTGATAAAGCTCATCACATTAATGGTAAAAGGAAGCAGGAGAAATGGCTGCTTGTTTTTTGTACGATTACAATTTTTGTTCTTTGTATTTCATGTAGGAGGCATAGACTTATTTGGCATTGGCTTATCTGGGCCTCTCCCTGTTTCCATTCCCACACTTCCCATCGGCATACTGTGGACCTACTCCACATTCCTGAAACCCAGATACTTTCCCAGGGTCACGAGCTTTTAGTTACCGTTGCAGTTCAGGCTGAAGCAAATAGCTGCTGCCCTTATCTCACAAATGCAGAGTATATGCTCTTCCAGCCCGTTCTATAAACAGGTACCTAAACCCCAAGATATTTTTCCAGCATGCAGCAACCAGCCTCACCTCACTGAAGTGTGACTTGCGTGAGTGGTTGTTGCTCCTGGAGAAACAGAAGTAGCGGCCGGGGAGGGGGCATGGACTTTGGCAGGTTTGTTCTAGGCTAATCAGTCTTCGGGTGTTGCCCGGCTCACTTCTCAAACAACCGGACCTCCCGTGAGTAGGATTGTTACCCAACAGTTAGATGCCCTTGCCACATGCATACTGACAAAATAGGCATGAACAGTATCGCTGGGGTAAACTTATCTCTATTTCCTCTTTTGTAGTAAATGCCCAGGTCAGTGGCTGAGCCACAGCCGGGGGGGTGTATGAGTGCAGGAAACCATGTGGGTCTGGCAGCATAACTGAAACCGAACTGAAGCGGCAAGTGATACTGAGCTGAACGTGATCTGAACCCCAATACGTTGAACTTCTGCCATCTACAAACAGGCAAACTGCAACCACTAATAGTTTTTTTAGTGGGCTGCATAACAAACCTCGGTATCAGTGCTTGTAATGGGAGGAATCGCGACGAAAGATGAAAATCATTAGTTGGTTGCAGTTCATGGGTAAGAATGGTGAACCTCAAACACTGGCTGTGGCTCTAGAGGCTCTTTGCTGTGCAGACCTGCCCTGCCAGGGGAACAGTGGGATTTCTGTGACACTCCTTTAATTGACAGCCAAGGCAGACATGGCCTCTGCTTAATCCCCATGTGGTCATTCATGTGTGCAGCGCTGAAATTGCAAGGCGCTCTCGGAAAGGGTGGCCATTAGAGCCACAATGGACTGGGGAGGGACTTTGCTACTATTTCTGATGCTCCCAGGTACCACCAACCTTTGCTGAAATGTAGGCTGTTCACAGTTGGTGAAGTGTGTAGGGGGCCAGGTGTTACTTGTCAAGGAGGATGTGGCAGACTGATCACCAACTACATGAGTAAGAACAACACTGTTGATGATGGCAATGCGTCTCTAGCGAATTAGCTGAATAACATCTACGCTTGGTTCAAGACCCTCGGCAACACGAGTCCAGCCATGACGGCAACAACTCCCCCCCGCCTGCCAGGTACTGTCCCTGTCCCTAGTTAACGTGAGGAAGAGTCTAGGGAACGTCAACATAGGGAAAGCCACAGGACCAGACGGTATTTCTGGTTGCCTGCTGAAGGAATGTCTCAGTGAACTGGCGGCGGTCTTCCCCGACAACTTCCCTGGTTCAGGCTGCTGTCCCCAAGGGATTCAAATCCACCATCATCACCCACTCCCCCAAGAGATCATGTGAATCCTGCCTCAATGACTACCATCCCATCACACTCACCTCAGTCATCATGAAGTGCTTTACTAGTCATGTCCCACGTCAAGACCTACATCCCACTTTCAACACTAGACCCACACTAGTATGCCTCCCACCACAAGAGACCCACTGAGGACACAATCACCACTGCAGTACATCTGGCCCTGAACCATCTGGAGAGTAAACACTGTTATGTCAGAATGATGTTCTTTGACTACAGCTCAGCATTCAATACCAACATCCCTCAGCAGCTGGTCAGCAAACTGTCCTCGCTGGGTTTGAACACTCTATGTATCTGGATCCTAGACTTCCTGACCAATAGGCCACAGGCTGTGAGGATCCATGGCAATCTCCCCCACACCACCATCTTGAACATGGGTGCTCCACAAGACTGTGTGTTCAGTTGTGGGCCTCATCACCATCAACAAAGAGATCTACACGGCCTGCAGAGGGAAAGTGGAGCAGCTTGTAGTCTGGTCCAAGCACAAAAATCCATCTCTCAAAGTCAAAATGGAGAAGATTGTCAACTTCAGGAAGAATGGAGATGCTCATACTCTGTGTATTGTTGGGTCAGGAGTGGAGCTGGTGTACAGTTTCAAGTTCCTAGGAATGAACACCTCCAAGGACCTCTCCTGGACCCACAACACAACCCATTTGGTGAAAAAGGCACAGCGGAATCTCTACTACCCGAAGAGATTGAAAACGACTTCCAACTTCCATCCTCAGCAGCTTATAGGGAGCATCCTGTCCTCTTGCATCTCAGTCTGGTGTGGAAACTGCACTGCCTCTGACCGGGGAGCTCTGCAGCATGTAGTGAAGACTGTCCAGTCCATCATTAGGATTTTGTTGGCCACAGACCAGCCACCTACAATAAGTGGCTTGTCAGGAGAGCTCACAGTATCCCTGCCGTCCCCTCAGACCCTCTCAACCATCTGTTTTCACCACTATCATCTGGGAGACACCATCGCAATTGAGAACCAAAACCACCAGACTTAGGAGCAGCTTCCTACCACAGGCTGTCAGGCTGCTGAGCTCTGTCATCTCAGGCCCCATCACCTCCACCCCCACTGCCTATAACTATTGACTGTCTGCATACCCACCATAAAAAAAAAATCCTTTCTCACCCAGTTTCCCCCTGTGGGCAGTAACTTTCCTCAGACTTGGGTCTGCTACAAGAGACCTGAGAGTTTGAAGGTACGGCAAGGTATTTTTGCTGTTCCTAGGGTTGTGTTCTTCTGGACTGAGACCGATGCTGTCATACCTGGGATCTGACGGAGCTCCTCCTCCAGCTTAGGGGTCACAGCCTGAAGTGCTCCTCTCACCAATGGGACCACCTTGGTTTTAACCTTCCACATTCTGTACAGTTCTTCTCTCAACCCCTGGTATTTCTCCAGCTTCTCCTATTCCTTCTTTCTGATGTTTCTATCACTCAGAGTCAGCACATCTATCACCACTGCTGCTTTCTCCTCCTTGTCTATCACCACTATATCTGGTTTGTTGGCCAGTACCTGTTTATCTGTGCAGATGTGGATGTCCCACAGTATATCGGCTTTGTTGTTCTCCACCACCCTTTGTGGTCCCACCCATTTAGCCACATTCCTCACACATGTTCCTGTATATGATCCTGCCACTTGGTTGTGCCTCTCATTATTTGCTGTCCCTGCCTGCATCTTGCAGCCCCTACTAGGTGCTGGATGGTCTCAGGGGCTTCTTTGTACAGTCTGCACCTGGAGTCTTGCTTGATGTGGTACCTCTGTTTTGACTGACCTCCTGGTGCGGGCTTCTTCTTGTGCTGCCACGATCAATGTCTCTGTACTGTCCTTCAGTCCTGCTTTTTCCAGCCACTGGTAGGATCCCCTCATGTTGGCCACCTCTGCTATCTTTCAGTGGTACATTCCATGCAGGGGCTCACCCTCCCATTGCACCTCCTGTGCTTCCCTGTTATCTACATCCCCTTCGTTTTCAGTCATGGTTCCTCCTCTAGATTCTGCTTGTGTGGGTTCTGAATGTGGTTGCATGGGGTTTAGATCTTCACAGAAAGCCTCTTTTTATGATGTTTGAGCATTAGGTGACTAGTTGTTTTTCTGTGAGTTTGGATGATGGTCTCTTCCTTGATTATTCCTCAAGTGTCCTTCCTTTACTATTTCCATGATTCCCTCGTATGTTTCGTGTAACCGCCCTCATTAGGTTTGCTGTTGTTGTAACATTTAATCAAATTCACATTATTATCTCTTGTGGATCTGTGGTTTGTTCCAGTAGCCCGCAGTGTCTCGCAATGTCAACAAGACTAAGGAGATATACATAAGATTAAATAAAAACAAGACTAGAAAATTTTGGATCCGAGGAACTTCATTTCATCCTCCCTTGTACAGGAGTGTGTGACGGTAAACAATTGCTGATCCTTGTCTCTTGTCCCACATAACCTAATGCCAGGGGGCCGCAATCCAGCGATCCCTTAATCTGGGTTCTTCCTACAATTAGCCGTTTTGCATGACCCTCTTTTATTTGGAGTCGAAAGAGGAAAACAGGTCAAACCAGATGCAGTCTCGCTAATTCTGGTGCTGATGCTGTCCCTGGTGATGAGGTGCACACATCTCCAGCTGGGCGGCCTCACTGCGCCGTTACACAGCCAAAGGAAAGCATCCAGCTCTCAAGTCTCTGACCTTCCTGCAAAATCTCCTTATCTGGATATCGCAGTGTGTTGCCGTGGCTGTTTTGTTGTTGTTTTCAGTCGCGCCTCTTTTTGTGCGGGGAGGGGGGTAGACTGAGATCTGAAGGGAGAAAGAACTGGAAGGCAGGCAGATAGACCCAGTGATGCTGCTTTGCAAGAACAGGAAAAAAAAATAGTGACGTGTCTCTGAAAGGCCAGTTTCATAGAGTCCCAGTGGCTGACTGCTCTTCTTATTTAGGCTATAATTGAACCATGTGGAAAAATAAGGCCTTGTTGCAGTAACTGGCCTGTATGCCCCTTCTGGCAGAAGGACAACAGCTACAAAGTCCGTGAGGATTTAGCCGAGGCATGTGACCGACCGTGACAGAGTCACCCGCAGCTGAAACAGTGTTGGCAGAAAGGAGAAATGAATCAAATAAGGGAAAGGGAAGACAGATGAGTTTAGCTCCAACCACCAACCTTCCTGCGGGGAAAACGTCATGTCACATGTCTTTGATGGAGATAAGGGAGGCAGGCAGCCAGAGGAGGACGAAAAATGACAACAATAACAATGATTTAAAAAAAGCTAATTTAACAAGAACGTTTTGTGGTTTTATGATATCAGGTCGCTCCGTTTTGTTCCAGTTTCCCCCGAGAGAAACTGACGCGACAGAGCTACTCTCACAGGGATGTGACACGGGGCCATGTTCTCCGGTCCACCACCAGCACGGGACAGGCGACCTGGTCAGATGTGCCACAGTGATGTTCTGCACAGATACTTTCCATCCTCCCTCTGAAAAGACAGAGACCCCAGTGGAATAAACTGTGTCATTAGACTCTAGAATTTGGAAACCGTGTTTGTAAATAAGAACATCATTCTGACAGAACGATGGGCATCTACAACCTTACGAGCACATTTAGCCCTTTGCCCCGGTAGCCGATCCATGCAGATTTAAAAATACCGACCTTTTGTGCGACTTTGACCTGATCCTGTACCATTAGTTTGGCCTTTAGCTAAAAGAGGTTGCGATGGACTGGGGTTCTGTAAAAGTTATATTCTGAGTAGCCTAGGGTGGGCTCTGGCCCACCATAACCCTGCCTTAGGATGTGCGGTTAGACAGTGAGTGAGTTTAGCAGGAGGACTTGCGGCAGTATGGGACGGGGACCAAAAGGGGCCGTTCAACTCGCCTGATGAAAAAGTCAACAGTGAAAAGAGCTGCTGGAGTCAATACAGGAACTACAGGCCACTACAGGCCGCGTCAGCATTGCTGCACAAATGTTTGCACAGGTAACCTGTGGCACTGCAGGTGGTGATCGTGCTGCGGGCCCTACCTGGACGCTCCACCTGCTCACAGAAAGAGATGCCCAGTTCCTGGGAAACGGGAACCTTCTAGAGACAGATATATGGATGTTATGAAACCAGCTCGTTCCTTGGAAGAGGGGCTGACTTTGAGCTGCATAAAAATAACAAAACCCTTCCTTTGACATGGTTGCCGAGTTCTTGAATGCATTTTTAATCAGGGTGGTGAAAAAAAAAACATTTCAAATATAGCTTTCCTTTCTGGACTCTCGCACAGCGAAATGGCCGATGAAAGATGTTCTTAGTTTGTGTACTAGGAAATGTCAAAGTGTATTGCAGAAAACTCAATCAAACTATCCCCACC
This sequence comes from Arapaima gigas, assembly GCA_900497675.1. Classification (NCBI taxonomy): domain Eukaryota; kingdom Metazoa; phylum Chordata; class Actinopteri; order Osteoglossiformes; family Osteoglossidae; genus Arapaima; species Arapaima gigas. Next base: position 135,739 of record UFQX01000370.1, on the reverse strand, counting down.
CCATTAATAAAAAAAAAAATCACAGCCACAGGCCATAATGGTTTCACGTTTTCCCTAAACAATGTTCATGAATTCCAGCACACAAGGGCTGTGTGTTATTGCGGAGATTTATTTATTTTTTAAGTCACGTTTGCAGTAGAGTAATTTCCACATTTACAGACATCGGCTGTGTTGCTCCAGGTTTTCGTAGATGGATTATATTTTCAGGTTGCCAGAGCGCAGGTCGAAACCGGGGGTTTTTTCTCCTTTCCGAGACTCTCCGGCAAAAGAAAAAACCATAATGGCCCTGAGGCTCAGCTCATTGTTTCTTCTGTAACCACAGCTGCTCTTGTTAATTATTTTCCAACCCAAACGCGGAATAACCGGTACGTGGGGGGTTGCCAAATTAAGATCTCGGAGTTCTGCTGGAACGGAGAACTACTGTAAGGCCGAGGAGACCGTTCAGCTATATTTTTCCTTTCCTTATTTCCTGCCCTCACTGTACAGTCAGAAAAGTTTCAACACGCCTGTAACTGTTACCGTTTACCAGCTGCCCAGAAAGTCAGTTACAGTGATACGCAAGCGTCAGAAGATGAACAGCATACGTCGTAGTGGTTCGCTGGCAGATTTGAAGATTTCTTGGTTCAAAGCCTGTTTACCTCACTGCTTGAGAAACGGAGGCTGGCCGTTGGGGTCCGCACTCCACAAAAGGAACTTCCGTAAACACCGATTTACGTGCCTTTGCGACTGACATGTTTGGCTAAATTGCATATAATCTTGAACTACAGGTGGTCATTAGTTCCAACAAAAGCAACCGCGAAACAAGGGGGTGCGAAGAATCACTGACGGTAAAGGACTAATTCAGATTTTGTTGGCTTTTTGGTTAATAAAACCGCACAGCGAAGTTTTTGCTGAAAGAGTGAATATGGGGAGATTTTTCAGGGGTTCGCTTATCGAGCCCACTTTTTCCACCCAGCCCCTCCTGTGCCTGGGGGGTGAATAGCGTAAGGAGGAGGTTCCTTCTACGCTGGGGGTTTGCCGACAGAGACAGATCCAGTGGTTCAGAAATCATAAAACGATTTGACCGTCTCGATTTTGCTGATGTCCAGAGACGCGAGAAATACTGCGCGTTGAGGTTATGTTGGAAGGACCACGAGGGAAGCTGCTGTGATCAGTGGGACAAACGTCACAGTCAGTTAGCGGCGCGTCTTGTCAATAACAGGCCGACCGGGATCAATGAGCGGGACTCGCGGCCTTACAAAGCGTCCTATCTGACTATATACTATAACACCGCTCAATTTCTTTTTTCTCAGAACTACAAAGAAAGCGGATATGAAGTGAGCAGGGAGGTGCTTTCCTGCAAAGCCATCACGGAATATAGAACTTTGCTGTTTTTAACTTCATGTAGTGAACAGCGGCCAGCTTTCTGTTCATGAATATAAATGTTTGAAGAGAAACCAGTGGCTTGGAAAATATAGGCTTCATGAACTCATTAAAAAGTCGCCTGCGGCACAGTATTATACCATGTTAGCTCAGGGTATTTTGAGAGCTGCTTTGCCTACACATTTGGTTGTATATCGGTAAGTAGCTGAGCCCGTAGTTAAATTCCCTCTATTGTGAGCCTGCAGAACCCCGAGCGCCTCGCTGACATTCTTCAGTTATGTAGAGCAGTATTGCCCTCATGTGGAAAATCCTCAAACTGCTCGAAACATCACAAGTCCAGTCCTGGGACGTTATAATCTGTCGCCTCTGCTTACGGTGTATTAGACACGTATAAAGTGTGTTTTGCAAAACGCTTTATAACTGTTCTGGCTCAAAATTACGTGTTTTTCTTCATAACCGATTCTGCCACAAAACCCCTTATATCATCCTCTGCTCCTTGGCGCCATACCTCCCTGTTAGGTGGACTCTGATTCAACTTTGACCCTTTAACCCTCACTGCACCTTGTTTGTTCCCCCCACCCTGTTCCTGAGGAGCCCCGAGTGCCGCTTTACCTCGCTGTGCCTGTCTGAGTTCCCAGATGAGCTCCCTTGCTGTAGGTAGTATTCCTCTCCCGCTCTCCCATCGTGCCCGGCGTCTGTAACAGAGAAGGCTGGATTGACTGACCTTTACCAGACTCGAGCTGTGGACCAGCAAACTCCTTTTAGTACAAAGCATGCACAGGCGTCTTGGCATCTTGCTGACAATTGGATGAATTCAAATATTTCCAGGTGAGCATTCATGACAAATTCATTGACAGAGATCAAGTTCTAGCCATGGCCTTGATACGCGTCCATCGGCGATAAGTGTAAATACGAGCCAAAGGGAGCGTTGGCCGGTCAGCGTTGCTGCTCCAGCTCACACCTCGCTGAATAGAAGCTCAGTGAATCTAGCCACGCATGACCGTTGTCCCGAACTTGAACCTCACTGGTTAATAGGTGTGTCCTCTCCTTTCAACGGTATTTTTTCCGAACAGCGAGACCATCCCTCTGGGGGGTCCGGTCCCGCTTTTACGACCCTTGTATACTGAATGCAAAATAAGACGTGTATTTATCTTGTGCTAAGCAAGAAACAAAATACGTAACTTGTGGGGGGGGTCAGAGTCCAAATTTGCAGTGAACCACAATCTGGTGTTAGGGTTATGCTGTATGACACAGGGACCTGTCCTTGGTTTGATGAAATTGTAGCCCAAGTAGTGCGATCGACCATTAAAAGGAATATGATAAATATGCTTATATTTATAAAATGTCAGCTGGACGGCATGTCGGAGAAGCCACTGTTGAACTGGAGGACACTTTGCCTGACAGGAATGCTTCAGGGCCACTTTGTGTTGCACGTTCACAGAATACGTTTGCAATGCATGCGAATCCCGTGAGTTTGAGGCTGCGTTCGAGTGGCTTGCATGGATGCTGCTTCCACCGGTGGAGACGTGGTTCTCCGAAAGACTGAAACAAGCTGTGTGTCGCGCCCACCGCTCTGCAGGCCCGCTGGGACGACGACGAGGCGGACAGTAACGGGAGCTCGGCCTTCTGCTTGCAGGCCGAGCACGCTGGCGTCCGCACCTACTACTTTAGCGCCGAGAGCCTGGAGGAGCAGCTGGACTGGGTGCAAGCCATGAGTGAAGCCGCACGTATGCACATCCTACCCGCGCAAAGGTACCCCAGCGACACACCAGGAAGATACACGCCTGCGTATGACGCGCACGTGAATCATCTTTCCCACTCCGTGTATTGCAGGAACAACTCCGAGAACATCCCCCCAGGGGGGGCGAACAGTGTGGCGATGGCCAAGGGGGCAGAGAAGCACCAGCGTGGCGAGGGCGATGGCCAGAGAATGGACCCCCGGGAAGCAGGCCAGCGAGAGGACAAGCATGAGGTAAATGGGTTGGAGCCTAAGGAAACCGCCATGCCTGGCGCACCAGGGACGCCGGATCTCAACGGGAGGGCCGGCGTCCCCCAGCCCAACGGTTGGGCCAACTATGGGGACCCTCATGCTCCGCAAGAGCCCCCAGAGCAGCGGGAGAATGCTGTGCTGCGCAGGGGCTTCGTGCCTCGGACGCAGCCGGAGAGGCTGGCCCAGAGGAAGAGCTCCATGACGCAGCTGCAGCAGTGGGTGAACCAGCGCAGAAGCATGGCGGCTCAGGAGGACCTGCGCAGGTAGTCGCAGCTCCCTCAGCTGTGTGTTGCAAGCGTGTCTGTACGCATGTATGTGTGTGACGTGCTTGTGGGGCAGCGCGGATTAGAGCTGCTGTCTTTGGACTCTGAGGTTGGAGATTGAAATCCCACCTCCTGCTGCAGGACCCTTGAGCAAGTTACTCGGTGCTCGGTTAAGAAGTGACTTTGCTGTGCAGATGGGTAAAGAAGTGCATTCGACTTGACGCTTTGCTTCAGAAGAAAATCTTCAGCTCTATGGATAAATATGAGTCTGAATTTGATCTTCCTTTTGTGCTTTGAATTTTTGCTGCCTTTGTATGACCGATCTCCACCTGATCCTTGCTTTCAGGGGTTTATTCATGGATGCTCCTTGTGTTTGGAAGTTGGAAGCTATATGTACCTGTCAGTGGGCTGGCGTGCATAGAGTGAGGTGTCCAATGTGTCAGAAAGGTGTCGTCCACAGCGCTGAGTGCAGTGTCATGACTGTGTTAATCTCAGCCGGTCAGGAGGAAGTTCTACCAACAAACACCTTTGCTTATCTGCCAGAATGTTGGAAAGGTGCAGAAGCTCTGCACTGTGCTCAAAAACGGGAACAAGCCGAGAGTGAAGTGAAGGCCAACCGGGCGAAACCGTTGCTCAGCTGTGTCACCCCTGTCTCCCTCTGCAGCCCTTTACGCTACTACACAGTGAACCGAGGCGTGTCGGCCGACTACTGCGGCGTGTACGGCGGCGCCCCGCCCTACGTGGAGGAATACCCGCTGTACCCCCCGGGTGTACGACCAGACAGCATCTGCTCGGTATCCGGAGGCTTCGATAGGCTGCCACCCCGCTGGGCAGTGGAGGAACGCCGGCGATCCCTGCGGGATGGACCACCGTATGGGCGTGAGCCTCAGTGGGCTGTGCCGCTGCCCACCGCCCCTTCGGGGTACTATGCCCAGCTGGAGTCGGCTCAGAGTTCCATGCGGCGCCTGTCCATGCAGCCTCGCTCGCGCTCTGTCCCGCGCTCCCCATGTGGCTCCTCCCCGGGACCCTACTCCCCCGGACCCCGCAATTTTGCTTCGCCTGTTCGCTCGCCCAGCACTCGCTTCGACCGCAGCAGCCTCGCCCGGCACCGAGAGGACCCCGTCTATGCAGACCCCTCTGTTTACGGGATCAGGAGGTCCATGAGCTCACCCAAGGTACCGTGTCAATTCTTCCCGCAGTTAGGAGACGGTGCAATCGTCACCGAACCTGTTCACACACGCCAAAGAAAACACACTTCTGTAAGTTTGGACTCGGCTGCAGGTATACGTGAAATCAGCATAGAGCTATAGGTTATTTTTTTCACGTTTCAAACGACCGCAGCACAAAGCTGGATGTTAATATGTGCTGAGGTCCACAAATTGAGCTAAGGCAGCACCTTCATCTGCTGCTGAAGGAAACAGCACATGTAAATATTAAGTTTATGCAAACTGTGGGCTGCTGTTCCTCAGGAAATCAAACAGGGCTGTTTCTATTGTACCCAGATTCTGTGCTTTTTGGCTCGAGTTCGCGGGACTGACTGACTGCGGTCGTATATCCATTTACACATCAAAGAATGTAACGTGAAAAAAGGCAAGAAGAACGCAGGGCTGCGTGAGAAGCACAGCTGATAAATATCGTTACCTCCAAATTGTCTGCAGTTCAGTTCGAGCCCGTTCAGTCCCGCTGCCCTCCGCGTACGCGTCTTCCGCGCGAACGAAGACGTCGACGCCGCGTTGTTTTCACGCTTGAGTTTGGCAAAACGAGACCTCTCGCGGTCAACTTCAAATCTTCACAATTCCTTTTGCGTGATTAGAATTTAGCTGTTAAAAATAGTGCTACTTTGACTTACACAAGACCGAGCCTCTGCGTTGGAGCAGCGTATTAAGTCATTTCTGGGAGCTGGAATTCATCCGTAGCTCATAAAATTTTTACATCTCAGTCTCGAATTTGTTTTGAGCCCCCCCCCCCCCCCCCCCCCCC
>UFQX01000370.1:67500-130092 GCA_900497675.1 Arapaima gigas | reverse complement strand
TTTTTTTTTTGGCCCCCCCCCCCCCCCCGTTCTTCTTGCAGTACGAGTATCCTGGAGATCGCCGCTCCATAAGCCAAGGAATGTACCATTACAAATATCCTGGATCGCCTTCCCTGCATGACAAGATGGTACGTCCCCAGGCACCTTGGTGAAATGTGGTAAAACCTGACATGAGCAAGAATGCGGTTGCTAATCATCAATTCTAGTGAAAATCAGCTCCGAATCCCTACCGGGGACAGTGTTACAGGTATTGGTCCATCCTGCGCTTGGTGGACCCTTGTGGGGGTTGGTGGTGAGGGACAGGGACTCACCTGCAGTGGGGATCTAGCTCCTCTCAGGGCTCTGCTTTCCACAAGCGTGGATGTTGCTTTCTGCTCCTCCCACTCTCTCTCTGTCCATCTCTTCCTCCTCCTGCTGCTTCTTGTCCCAGGAGGACATGTTAGACCTTCAGCTGCAAAGGAACCTGGAGTACTTGGACCAGCAGGTGGGTGTCTCACTCTGCTGCTTACCTGAGGCTTTAGCTTTTATTCTTACGGCTTTGACAGACAGTGTCGCTCTACAGTAGCTGCCTCAGGTAAGTTGGCTGCAAGCGTCAAAGTGGGCCTGGTGTGTTTTATTATCAGACCGTCCTGTGCGCCTGGTTAAATCCGCACTTTTCCGCACGCAGCAGAAAACGTGCTCAACCCTCATCGCGTCTTTGACAGTCTCACACGGCACGTAGTTTTGCACCGGGACAGTCGGAATTATTCCATGTTTTCTATTTAGCGAGACGTTGGGCTATTTGTGTGAAATCTGGTGTGAGAAGTATGGTGCAGGCAATAAAAGCCAGTCTTTCTTGACCACATGTTTCATTTTATTACCAAAGTTTTAGGATTTCATTTAAGATCCATGAAACCGCAGTTATAAAAAATTTTTAAAAAAAGGGAAAAAAAAGTTGTTGAAAGGTATTAAATAATGCAGAGACTGGTGCACAGCAGGAGAGCGAAAATTTCAAAGGAAACTGATATTGGCTGCAAAGACTACCCCTATGGCTTTATTTATTGTTTTTCTTTTTACTTTGACATGAAAGTAAGCCAGTATTCACCTATAAAGAATTGCCCACTGCATCTGGAAAACATTGCCGTGATTTCAGTGGGTTTTTCTTACAGTTACTTTCCCTTCACCTTCACTACAGTCCAACCACCCCTCTTCCTCTCCGTCCCACTCCATGACCCTTCCTTTCCAAATGACAGCGAGGGCTTAGGAGTTACAGGACACGTCTTTGCTGGTTCTCCTTAAATGGGGACTCTATTCCAGTCCTGGATTTGAACAGGTGGAGCTCGACAGGACCTTGCAGAAGTATTCAGACCCCTTCAAATTCATGAGCGTTGCCCGGACTACAAATTAAACTTAGACTTGTTGTCCAAGTCAGTATTTTTGTCAGTTTGCACTCTCACACTAACTATCGAAACCCCTGAACTCTGGAAGCTCCAGGTTCACTCACCTAATTCACCTAAGGACACAATTGGACACAACTGGGTTCTTCCTGAGGTATCAACCGCACGTCACAATATAAATGAAGATCCCTAACAAACGCTCAGAGTTAATGAAGTCGTAGCGCTTCTGAATGACTAGTTCCCCAGGCCCATTGGTCCCTCAGTCCGGTGGAAGGCCTGGGAGAGAGTGACCTTGTGTTCCACTCCAGGTGACAGAAGGGGATCACCTGATCAACATGGTCACCAGAATGGTGGAGAATTCCTCACCCAGAACAAAGCTCTACACCCAAGTAAGAGCGGACCGAGGGCCGCAGAGAGGCAGGCTTGAGGCCCATCCACCTACAGCGCTCACCGCATCATTGCTTCCCAAGTACAGGGTTCGAATAGGGTTTGCATAACACCTGATCGTAGGCAATATTGCCGACGAGTTTCGGCTGGTGAAGCACATGCCTTCAGCATTAAAATGGCTCACTTGTACCCGTGTATAAAACTTAATAAAGGTACTACACAGCTCTCTTTCTCAGATTACAGCCTGTATCTTTATACTCCTCGGAGAGAAATGCTCTTTAAATAAGGCCCTAAAATATGCAGAAGCCCGAGGACAGTTTGGCCATGGATTCATGGTCCTACACACTGGAAGTCATGTTGTACAGACCAGGTCTCTGCTTCTCTCTGCAAGCCTGCCTCTCTCTCTGCTCTCTGCAAACACAGCATGCAGATCCTAAATGTTGGACTTTCTCTGTACTTCATGAAGCCGCACTCTTGCATTCTGCGTCCATTTAAAATCCTGTTTCAGATTAAGTTCTCTCTGCTGGCTTGTCCTTTACTGTCACGCGAGCCTCCGTCTCCCCTTCCTTGCTGTAATTTGACCACACTGCATATTCCACCCCCCCTTCCCCTTCCCCTTCCCCTTCCTCTTCTGTTTCACATCAAGCTTTTGGTGGCCCGTCACCTGTGCCGCGTCAACCCTCAGAACAGAAAAAGTTGCTCGAAATGCCTTGAGATGGAATGATATTAAACGCAGTCCTTCTTATCTGTAATCTGTACTTGAACTTTAATGCACAGCTGGATTCTGAATGCTTAAACCCGTATTCAGTTCGACGCCCCGTTGTAAAAGGATGACCGATTGCCTCGGTTTGGATTAAAATAGTAGAAAAACATCCATCCATCCATCAACCCATTATTAGGAACTGCTTCATCCAGGGCAGGGTTGTTTTTCTAAGAATGAAAACATCTGGAACCCTCATTTCTGTTTTTCTCTTTTAATCTCAGCTGACGCTCTAGTAAAGAGCGTCTAGTAAACTACTAGTAGTCCAGTAAACACACTGCACAAAACCCACGTGACTGAAGCGAAGCACCGTCAGAGAGACTGCAAGATTCATCCGCTAAATAATATTATTGCTAATATTATTTGTCATTGTTCCAACAATAGTAGTAAACTTTTTTTTAAAACCCAGGCAACAATGTTTATATTCTTAAAATCTGCTTTTTGAATATTCAGACACTCCTCTTTGGTCCTACCAGGTTCCCCCATTTCCCCACGATGTCTACAGAGATATGCAGGACAATGAGATCGAGGTAAGAGCTGCAAGTTTTTCTTCTGCTTTCATTTTCACCAGGCGGGGAAATGAAAAATGCACTCAGAACCTTTCTTGCAACCTTATTAATGTTCTCAGTCATTTTACCGCGGCACACGCAGAGTTTCATGTTCCTTTGGGAAACGAATATCATTCGTGATGGACAAATGATTTCTGTTCAACCCCTACTGATTTCTCAAGAAACTACTGGGCCGGCTGTGTGAACAAAACAAGCTTCTGAAAGAGCACGAGATGGTAGTCCAGCGCCTGCGGATGGATAAGGTAAACCCATCTGGCTTTAGCACCACAGCCTTTGACTCGAGCGCTGTCAGTGGCTTCGATAACTGACAGAAACACATACGTGAGCGGTCGGTGATTTTCAGAGAAGTGCTGTTCATCCCCCCGAACTTCATCTTGTGCCGTCTTGCTGCTCTCAGGACAGTCTGGAGGGGGCGCTGGTGGCTACACACCAGGAGCTAGAGCTCTACAAGGGCCAGCCCTCAATGGCAGCCAAGCTGCAGATGAAGAAGGAGACGCTACAGAACCAGCTGATCAACATCCGTGGGGAGCTGTCCCAGGCCTCCAGCGTGAGCAGGGGTCTTGGGTGTGGAGCGGGAGATGGGGGACCAGGGAATGCTGCAGCTGAGCACGTTCAGACTGTGAAGAACCACAGACCTGCTAGTGGTCCGTACACTAGTGGTTGCAGAGTGCAGAAATGGGATGAGGCTGAAGAACTAAGCTACAGAACTACAAATAGAACCCTGCTCAAAATGAAGAGCTGCGGAGAGAATTTCTTCAGCCATGTGACTACATGGGGGGGGGGCACTCGGTGGCTCAGCGAGTATCACTGCTGCCTCGCAGTTTGCATGCTCTCCTTGTATCTGTGTGGGTTTTCTCCCATAGTCCAAACGTGTTTCAAGTTAACTGGTCACTCTGAACTGACCGTCGGGTGTGACTGCGGTCACCCTGCCATAGACTGGCATCCCGTTCAGGGGCTGTTTCATAGTCCTCCCGTTGCTTCTGGGATAGTGTCTGGATGGCCGAAACCCAGCCCTAAAACAGAGACTAGTACTGCACACTATACCATTACTAAGCTCTGAGTAAGATATTGAAAAGAAAAAATCCATGGGGCATATGAATTTTTAGAGAACCTAAACAGTGGCTCGAACCACTAAGTTGCACTTAAAAGACCCAGACCTCCTACTGCACGGCCCTTGGGCAAAGTAATTTCCCAGAACCGCTCCATTAAAAGTTACTCTGCTCCTGCTAATGGGGAAATCATGTATCACACGCTTCAGCCAAATGAAGGAAAAACAGCAAAAACAACTAAAACTACAGATAAACTTTACATTGTCAATATGTTGCAAATAATCAGTATCGAGTCTTACTGAGATGCCAACTGCTGTAATACACTGCAGATACTAAGACACAACCTTTATAAGCCAGACAGTTCATTATATGCACTTTTTATGTATATTCTTAGGCCCTGACCACCACCAGAATGGAGTTTGAAGCGCTGGAGGACGAGGTCAATGTGCTTCATGGTGACCTTTGGGAACAACTGAATGCAGGTGGACAGGTAAACACACCTCTAAACCACCAGAGCCCAGACTTTATTGTTGGTTGCATGTACTGTTCTTATGTTGCAGTCATGAAGACTACTTTGTCCCTTTAAGGTTGTGGTGATGATTAGCATTGCGGTAAGGATTTGCTTCAAGTTCATGTTGGTTTTTAGACATATTACGATAAAGGTTAGGGTTGGGGTTAGTGGTTAGGGTTAGGGTTAGGGTTACAGTAAGGATTTGCTTTGCCTTCATGTTGTTTTCTAGACATATTATGGTAAAGGTTAAGGTTAGGGCTATGTCCAGTATTGAGTTTTGAGTTGTTAATGGAAAATGGGTCGAAGTGCCTGCAAGCGTTCAGAAGTCACTGAGTTCCGTCCCCCTAAGCATCTGTAAGCACTTTGACTTGCTCATTTACGTCTGGCTGTTTTATTGGATTTGGTTTGTCTTACTTAAAGTTGCATGTCTTATTATGCTATATAACTAAAAGTTTCTTGGGGAAATATTCATATGTCCTTAAGTGGTGTTTTCACATAATAAAATTACTCTGGCAATACGAAAACACTTTTTTCAAAACAGCTTACGGAAGTATTCCTGTTCTGGCTGTTTTCTATTTGCTACACTATATAAGAACCAGGGGAGGGTATATTGAAATTCATCCAGGTTTCCCGATCAGGACTTAATCCCGAAAATCATCCGTCTGTCGTGTGTAATGCAGGGCTGCGGTGGCACAGCTGGTTCTGCTCGGTGCCTCACAGCTCCTGGGCCGTGTGCTTGCTGGCTGTGGGTTTGAGTCTAGCTCGGGGTGTACGGGGCTTGCGTGTTCTCCCCATGTTTGTACCCCTCAGACGTGCACAGAAGAAGACAGAGGCAAACCAGCTGCGTTCATCCTTCCCTCGGTAACCATGCCAATGGTTGCTATGAGTCAGATTCGCCTCGATGGCACCTCTCCACACATATATAATTCATCAGTACAATATTCATTCTTCCAGTGGCTGTGTTTCTCCCAATCAATGATTCATGGCCAAGATATACATAATATGAGGAAAGGCCTTCTCTCAAAGGCATTCCTGTTCTGCTCAGTGCATCAGTGCCACCATCTGTGGTGGTCACAGAGCTTCTCTGAACTAAATTAAAGGATTTAAATCCTCTAGGAGACAGAAATGCTGATGCAGTTGCAAAGTGCTTCTATTATAAAACAGTGTTTTCTGTCTATTTTCCCTCAGAAGTAAATGAACTCTTATGTATGTATAGAAAATAACACCGGCATTTAAATGCACTAGTATTAATAGTTAATGTTTGTATAAATCATTACTGTTCATTTGCATTTGCCTTTAATGTATGTGCCCTTTTGCACGAAGCCTAAGGCACGTCGCTTTACGTTCTTACGCTCTCCTTCAGCCGTGTGCTCTTGTATCGGGGGGTAACAAAATGGTCCGCTCTTTGCCTTGCGGTATTTAATGGTAAATGAGCAGCACGGATACGCGGAGGATAGGATCGGGACGGTGCGTTTGTGTGGGTTGCTCTGGTTTTCTCCCGCAGCCCACACTGCCCAGACAAGGTAAACTTTGACACCTTAGACTTGTCTGTGACAAAAATGGAGGCCCACGTTTGAACGAAGATGTTCAGCAGTAACGTTGTTTATAATTCTTTGGTTGCCACTCATTCCCTACATCAGCCGTCTGTTGAAGGCCTCCTTTGTGCTCTTCCTTTCCCTCCTCCAGACCGAGCTGCTGCATCGACACATCCAGAAACAGTTCTGGAGGGTGCAGGATGTTCTCGAGGGACTCTACAAGAACAACCCATCCCGAGGCACAGACACGGCCAAGCACAGAGGTACCGTCAGTACGGTCCTGGCACTGTGGTGTTTTCACTACGGGGGGCAACTATCAACAGGCAGACAAAAGGGTGCAGCCCATTCTGCAAGTCAAATACAGGAAGGTTCTATCTCTGGCTCTCATTTAGGTACAGGTGATACGCGGCGCATGGCTCCTGTTCATTATTTATTTACCAGGAGTAATTTACCTGTTTTCACCGCGGCCGTCTGGGAGGAGCCAAAGAACCACTTACGTCTGCCACTGCTTGTGTGTGTGTGTGTGTGTGTGTGTCTGTGGCTGTATTTGTGTACATCTATGTGCACTTGTCCATTTATCTATATAGCTGTATGATATTGTCTTTTTTTATTATCATCCTTTAAGTTTTTGTCATTCTCCTGACTTCCTCCCCCTCTCGTGTGTACCGGGGTCCCGAGGATCTTCATTTCGCACAGCTGCTGCATAGGGGTGTTCAGCAACGAACTGTTCTCGATCCTTGACTGCACACATTCCACCTGTCGTCTAGTTACACGTAACAGGATCTGATTTTAAAAGCCATTCAGCTGTACGCAGTGAGGAAGGCACAACTGGTCAATTTAAATAAAACTGGGAAGCTGCTTCTGTCGGTTTGGTTCTGACAATTGCACCGAATCCCTCGTGGCCCAATATGTACAAAGATACAGAAACACACACACGCACACTAACAGTCCCTGTCTCTCCTAGTGATGAGTGGAGCATCTGGGTCCTTCTGCACAAACAGTCCTGCCAGCCCACTGAGCTCTGTCAGTATCACCAGCCCTCTGAGTCCATTTTCGCCCATCTCAGGTTCCCAAGGCTCCCCGACCAAACCGGCAGCCACGGAGGTGAGTGCCCTCTCTCCGCAAATTCAGTCACAATTCTCCGAGACACAAGTAATCTGTTGTTTTAGAAACGCTGAGAGTCTCACGGCAGAACTGACAGAAAAGTGAGTGGCTGAGGGTTTCCAGTTGTCTCTGTGACTTTAAAGAGGTCTCGTCTCGTTCTCACAACCGTTCAGCTTTTTTCGTACCGAACATCTAGAGAACAGTGATTGAGAAGTTGGCTCTCACTCTTCACATACCTTCTCCTCATCGGTGAATTAACTAAGAAGGACAGTTTCAAACAAAGAAATGAAGCACATTGACTCGTAACATAAATATTGCCAGTTCAGACTTCCGTCTGAAAATTCCATCGTGACTTTCGTCAATAAGAACATCAACCGCTGTATGTGAGAACTAAGCAGGTGTCAGTGAAGCAACGGATTCATTGGTAGGATTAATGAAAGTTATTGAAACGGACTGTCTGTTGCCTCCTGCAACTTCTACCTCTTTACTTCCAGTTTGCAGAACAGTGAGGGGATGGATCTTGGTGAAGCTATTGACTTAGGGTCACACGTTGTTTCTTTCTGCTTTAAGAGACCAGGAGTGACATTAAAATTAGGTTTCCCTTTGCCAGGTTTTGTGCTAGTTTGATCAGGGGACAGAATGTTAAGGGCCTGGAAGACACTGTCACAGACTTGATAAATGAGGGTCACGACCACTTTGGTGCCGCTGATCCAGATTTATACTTAACCTCGCACGCCTCAACGCCTGTCTGTTTTCTTGCCCTCAGCGGCCGGGCAGAAACGCGGGTCCCTTGGTTTCCCAGTGTACGCTTCTGTGGGCTTCTTGGTGTTTGAGATTTACCTAATTCTACGTTCTATCCCAGTGACTTTGCTAATACTGTTCCAGCCTGTCAAAGATGTGGGTTTCCCAGCCATGCCCATATGCTAAAGTTAAGCTTGAGAGCGTTCAGTTGCATCGTTTTGTCACTTTTGAATAAAACGACTGTGTTCTGCGGTAAATGACTTTTAAATTGAAGTACATGTAGGGAAATATGGCTTGCAAGAGACTAGCAAAAGGGTAATGTTCGCTACAGGCTCTAGAGTAATAGGGGGCTTTCTATCAGAGTAAAGCAATGGGAGCGAGATTTTCATTTCCCATAATCCTTCTTGCGCCTTGCCTGGCTTAGCCACACTTCCTAATGCACAGCCCTCTCTCCTTCACCTTTTTCTATCCTTGGCTTCCATTTTCTTTTTCTCTTCTCTCCATGTCCCTCTTTCCCCTCTCGCTCTCTTTCTCAATCTTAATCCTCTTTCTGCTGATTTAGGACATTGGCCCCCCACGGCCCCCACTCCCTAAATTTTACCTTCCCCTGGAATCCCCCCCGACCATCCCCCCATCTGTCCCCCCTCTGCCCCTCGAAAGCAGCACCTGGCTCCGCAGTGTGGGCCTGCTGTCGGGCAGCTCCCAGGAAGACTACGAGGAAGAGGCGTCAAGTCGCAGACAGGTACCTCCCAGGGGAGGGGAGGGAGACAGAAGGTGAAAAACTCTGTTTCTCCCTGTTTCATCCCCCTTTTCTGGAGCAAACATCACAGCTTTCACTTAGTAGCTGGCCAAACCTGGATCACGTCATGTCCCGCCTGTCCTACATCCGCCGGCATCCAAACATCACCTGTGCCCCACTCTGTCACCAACTGCGATCCTTTGCTTTGCTTTCTTTCTTCTCCAGCTCTGTGTTCAGCCCCCGGTCACGACAAAGCAGCCAACCGAGCACTCACGTTTAGTTGTAAAATCAGAGGTGAGGTGTTGGCACACGGATCGTTTCTGATCCACTGATTCAAAACTTTCAAGCGCGCCTGCATCGTCTAGAAACAGCTAAGTAAATCTGAACAATGAGGATGTTTTTTTTTTAGTTATCCCATTGCCTTTGTAGACATTTCCAAAGATTAACTCAAAATGCTTAGTTGACATTTAAGCCCAAAAATGAAGACACTCCAAAATTCTGCTATCGTGCAGTGAGCGGAGGTGACAGGACTGCCTCCTTCACAAGCTTCCCGGTTGCTTGTTGTGATTGTTGAACTTCAGGAAACCCGTGACCTAACACCTTCTTCAGCGGTGTCTACTGAGACAGACCCATCTTGTCGTGTCATACCCTGCACTCTTGCTCTTGTTTTGACGTGTCTGTTTGAGTGATAGCACCTTGTCTGTCTTAGTTCCACATCTCTTCATGTGGTTTCTGAGCTGCTTCCATTTGTGCAGAGGTACTTGGGAGGAGTCTGCCTTTCTGGTCCAGCATTTAGCAATAGATCACTGACCGCAGTAAACCCATTGCTACTGGTTCATTTTCTGCATATTGTAATTATCATAGCTGATCACGTCTAATGGTTGTAAGTAACAGCTAATGTGCAGTCTATAAACCGATGCTCTACTTTTATGCACTGCTGTACAAAACCTTGTCTCTTTGCAGCACAAACTTTCCTTCCGGCCCGAATCCTCACCTGGGGAGAAAGCCAATGGCGGAGAGCGGCAGGACGTAGAGCAGGACAGACAAGCTCACACAAACAAAGGTACTGGGACGAAGGGGTGTTACCCGATGAGCTGGTCGTATGAAAAAGTTGCAAAGTTGGCCCAAGCTGATGTTGATGTTGTGGAGGTCATATGGTTTGCAGCTTAATTCCCTCTGATCTGATTGTGGATTTAAAAGCAGAGCTCTCATACCACAGTTCTTTTCCCCAGTTGGTGTGGTCCCACCCAGGACCAAGTCTCCCACAGAAGAAGAGGTCAGCTCCTATGAGCCCATCCATCGCAGAAACGGCAAGGTTCCCAACGGGATATCACGGGTAAATGATGCATGTTTTACCAGTCTATGAAGTTGAGTTAGTGGAGCTCTCTGTACACATATTTCATGATGAAGACTGTGTCGGTATCAAACCTTGTCACTCGTAAGCACAGTAGATAACTGCACTCTTGGTCATCATGCATATGTGCGGGTTTAGGCGCATCTACAGGCACATCAGTTCTCCAGCTGCTCTGATGCTGGCTTCACAGAGCCTCCTAAAAGGTTTGTTTTGATGTTGGAGCTTGTGTGTAGTCAGAGATACTGTATGGTCCTCTCACCAGGAAAGGCCAAAAAGCGCAGTGTTCCCAGCAGAAGTCAAGTCCAAGATGAGTGTGGAGGAACAGAATGAGAGAATCCGGAGGAACCAGAGCAGCTCCATGCGGGATAAAAGGCGGAGCCTGAATCTTTCCGGCAGCCAGCACACTGAAGGATTCAAGCCCAACTACAGGGTGGTGCGTGGCTGCGGACCTGACACGTGGCATTTCATACTTCTCATAATTTACTTCACACATTCATACTGTTTAGTTAGTTTAGTAGAGGAATTACAGAGCTGATACTTTTTTAGATCCATCCATCCATTATCATTAACTGCTTATCCTGAGGAGGGTTGCAGCTGTTCAGAGACTAAACTGGAACCAGAGGATGCTAGGCTATGAAACAGGCCCTAGATGGGATGCCAGTTCATTGCAGGCTGACCACACACACACACACACACACACACACACACACACACACACACACACACACACACACCAAGCAATTTAACCACACAGCTATTATTTTTCAGATTACCTTATTGCACCAGTGTAAAAATGAAGGGCTGTTGATGGTGAGGAGCTAAAGTAGCTAAAGTCTTAATGGCTACCTCTGTGTTTAGGTTCGGCGGCGACTGACTGCCCACGAGGTGGACATCAAAGACCTGGAAGCGGCAGTGCGAGGGGAGGGGGTGGAGTCACCTCGGGAGGAGATCGCACGCTTGCGGCGGCTCCAGACTGAGCCAGACCAATACAACCTGGACATCCGAAAGGAGGCAAGGCTCTCTTTCAACCCCCCCGGCATCAACCCTATTGAGAACACCTCCCATTGTAAGGCGCAGCTTGGAAAAATTCCCCAAACAAGCAGTCCTTCTCTTCTTTCCAGTTGTCGGCACCGGATAAAGTTCTGATTCCGGAGCGATATCTGGATATCGAACCAGACACACCCCTGAGCCCAGAGGAGGAGAGAGAGAAGCAAAAGAAGGTTGAGCGGATCAAGACTCTCATTGCCAAATCTAAGTATGGCCTGTTGCCACCCGCAGTCTTTCAGAACATAACATCTTTTCACATTCCTACTTCTGCTGTATGCCTTGGTTTTTTTTATGCCAAATTCGATCCATGACTGCAGGACTTATATAAGATTATACAAGACTGCAATACGACCTGTTACGGTTTTGGAAACTTTGTATTTTGTGCTTTTGAAAATACCTTTTGAAGTGTAGGCCTGACCTGGCGTTCCAGGTTCTGCAAACCCAGAACAGGAACATTTTGAATAACTGGCATCACGTGAAACAGCACATTGTTCAGTTGTTTGTGTTGTATAAGTGTAGGTACGAGGACTTTGGACGGTAGTGAGCCGCAGCCACCGGTTTTACAGGTTCTCTCTTGATGCCTATGTTGTGAGGAGTAGAATACGGCCAAACCTGGTTAATATCACATCGCTTAACTTCGCAAATTTTTTTTGTCCTCGGCCATCTTCTAGGAAATAACAAAGCTGAACCCCGGTTACTGTTGCCCCGGATAACGTCACACCTCGGCTAACGTCAGCAAGTTTGTCTGTCTGGTGGTTTCGTATCCCCTGCTTAATATCACCCTGGCTGTTTTCATCAGCTCAGCTGAGCCATCGCATCTGGGAGGTGGATCCGTGACGCGAGGTGATGGCAGAAACGAATAAGAAAACTGTAAGGCGGTCAGTGCCATCGGTCGCTCCAACAAACGCAGTCCGTCAAAGAAACTTCCGCAGCTTGCGGTAAAATTAACAATCCAGAAGAACGTTCCGGCAATGTCACGGACAAATCTGCTGTCTGAGAACCATCGAGTGTTTCATCCATTCACTGTGTGACTGCGTTCGAAACTGTGTGGGTTTTTGAGAACTTGAAGATCTTTTCAGTGCTCTACCTTGCGTCCGGGGCTTTTGTAAAATGGCAGCTTTCCCCGCCGAGGCGTCCAGCGTGGCAAACCAAGCGGAGGAATACGTTTGATTCATTCCATTCAGTCTCATTCAGTCGCCGTAACCTATCCGATGGCAATGTAGCGTCGGCACCTACTGCTGCGTTTGACCGTAACACATTCTTATTGTGGAAACCGTCGGCTGCACGTGCAGCAGCTACCAACACAAACCTGCGGTGTCAGCTTCCCTTGGCACCACACACAGTCACAGTCCCACAAATGTGATATTAACCGGGTTGGGCTGCAGCTGGTTCCGAGGAATGTGTTTTTTTTCCTAGCGTGTCGCATCCTCAAACGTAGAACGGGTGTCGTTCGACGTAGGGTATGATGTTAAAGTTTAAGCTGTTCGACTTGTTCCAAATCGCATTTTCCAAGCGGCATTTTCAACCCCCACCCCCCACAGCATGCAGAACGTGGTCCCTCACCTGGACGGCCCAGCTGAGGGCCCAGCTGACCCTGAGCAGCAGTTGCAGGAGCAGGAGAAGCGGATTGAGATATCATGTGCTCTGGCGGCGGAGGCATCGCGCCGCAGCCGCATACTGTCGGGTGAGGAAGCCTCCCTTTCGAGGCCTGTCCAGGCATCCTCCGGGGCGCACCAGCGGTCCACCCACAACGCACTCCACCCCTCCAGCCGCACTTCAGAGTAGGGGCTGTAACCTCGCAACCTCTTTTCGACAGCCCGGCAGGTTCTGCTGTCAGAACCTCTCCGAGTCGTGTTCATATAAACCTGTAATAAAGAAGCTCAATTTGATGGACGTAACCGTTCCTACCTGCATTCTTCCTCTCAAGCTGCTGACAGACACAGTGCCACAGAGCTGCTCAAAATGCAAAATATTCTTACTGTGCTCCACACAGTAGAGACCTGTAGTTATTTCTGCACCCAAGTGGACGTCTAAAACAATAATACTTTTCTCAGAAGCATTAATGCTATTGTTCTGTAAAGTAGTAAGTGTTAAACTAGTCAATTTTAGCGCCTCTGTAACTAATGTACCGAATGCGTCGATTGGTTCCCGATGGCTATTCTACGGAAGTAAAAAGGCACGTGCTCAGTCTGCAGCCCCCAAGCTGAAGTGTTCCCACTTCACCCCAATCCATACCCAGCAAAGCTCACGCTAAGCACAGGCGTGTTTTCTTCCAGCTGTTCGCTGTGGACGAGCCGACGATAATTTCGGCTTGAACTCGATGGGGTTTAGGGACGTGCGGGAGTATCAATGGCTCGAGGTGGAGCTGCCCTTGGCTCTGCTGCGTTCCAGGGTTACAAAACCCCACGCGCCGGGGTGTGTGTCATTTCACACATCTTACCAAAGACACATAAAAACCATAAATGAGGAGCTTTCTCCTTCTGTCAGGGACGCATAAGTAACCCTCGTGCCCCTCTCACCATGTTTCCATTGCTTTTCTTTCTTCCCAGAAACAGGTCGAGGTGCGCGCAATGGCGTGCGCAAAGTGCGCTGTTAATGTTCCGTGTGAAAACATGGAAACGCTAGCGCAAAATTAACTCGACACAAAATTTGTTGAATATGCTGCTAAGGAGTCTTTGTTATCGAATCTGTTCCGCTCCGTCACGTTCCCTACAGGCTACACGTCACCCTAAAGCTGACATCGATAAGAGCCGCCCGTACGGCTTGTTTTGGTTTACTTTCTACCATTTCACTTGTTCCTCATTCTTCCATTGCACTCGTCACCCATTCCATTCCAGCTCAGTGCGCCCCCAGCCCTTCTGCCTCCCCCACCAGCCTGGCCCCTCTCCCCTCTGCTGACTCCTCCCACATCATGAAGGTGTGAGCCTGTGAAGGTGAGTCCTGCCACACACAGCCTCCCTACTGATCCTGACCACCTCACATTTCTCTGTGTCCTGCTAAATTTCCCAGAACAGACGTATTGGGTATGGAGGGTTTATGTCTTTCCCCCGTTTGTTCCCATGAAACCAGAGCTCAGTACTTGGCTGGTGTCACCATTACGGTCTCTTTTTGTTTTTTTGAAGGATAATGCAGCTTTATGTGTTTTTGTGGTTGCGCACCGCTGCCCCACATGCTGAACGAAAGCCTGCTGTTGAGTCTCTTATGAGAAGATTTCCTGCGCTGCAGACGTTTTGGTTTGAACCTTAAGCGGACGGTTTTCCGCTGAAATTAAGATATGCCATATTCTGGAAAATGCTAAAAATTGCCAGACATATAGAATAAATGTTTGTACCGGTCCACAGTCTGAGTACAAAGAGAAACTTTATTTTTCACGCGGCGACGGCAGGAAATCAGCAGACTTATCTTCTCAGTTGCTCTGCCAAAATTTCCTGACATGTGGGGCGGCTGCCGGTTGCTTTGTTCCTATGTTCGGGTTATGCTGTCGACGGGTACCGTGTCAGCCGTCTTGGCCCCGTCCGGCCGGCAGCGTAGATGCAGAAAATGGCAAAGCGACACCTCTCCGTTTCTTTAGTGATGCAGTAAATAACGCTCCCTTTGCACGGCTACCTGTGTCAGTCATCGACACTATACAGCTCATTGCTTTAAATGTTCACCAGCTACATCTTCCCAAGGGCCTCGGTCGGCCAAGCTGTTTTCCACGAGCCCTGCAGCTCGCATTACGGTTTCCGTCTAAAGGCGAAACCGACGTCTGGCTGCAGAATGAACTTGCAATAACTGGTGCTGATTTGGAGGTGTATTAAGTCGCGGTGGGAAAATCTGGATGAAATGTCACACCCGTGCATGTGATAATAACACGATGTAGTCATAATCTTTGCATGCGTATCCCTGGTTAAAACACCACTGTGCAGTTTAGTTTTTGTGGTCTTGGCTGTTTATTCTCTGGCAACAATAAGACTAACGTCTCGCTTTGCAACGTTTCTCCCTAATGTCTTCAGCTCAAGCTTTAGCCGCCGTAAAGTTCAATGGATCTTCGTTCTGAAATCTTACAGAAGAAACGGTAACAGAGATGGATTATGGAATTTCTTTTGCCCCAAAGAATATATTTTTTCAGTAACTTAATTTACTGACGCAAGAATGATAAAGAAGACTTTGTTTGGAGCTGCACGAGGACGTCCGAGACATGGCAGCGGAATTTTGGAAAGTACCAGCCTCCACACAGCAGAGGGAGCAATAACAACTTTCCTTTGTCAATAACTGCATCTGCCCTTCTTATGGCTCATCGCAATCGTGTATGTCTCTCTACTCTAGGCCTCCCTATGGTACGTGACCTAAAGGAAAAGACGACCCAAACTTCAGTCTTTTCCAAGACAGAACGATGGCAGGATTTATAAAGTTTAAAACTAGCCAGAGAGGAGCCCGTGCTCACAGCATCCCTACTGCTCTCAGCCAGCAGTTCTGGACCCGGTACAGTATCCCATCTCAGGGTGGCGCTTTGGTGGCGGTTGCGCTAGAAAGCTGCAGATATCACTTGCGCAGGCGAATCAGGGATGAAACAATGGCGACTCAGGCATGGGGTGCACTTGTGCTACATGTGGCAAACATGGAAGAGTGCAGAGGGTCTGGGGAAGTTTTCGGCTTGGATGGAGCAAGGAGAGAAGAGACGTCTAGGGTCGAGCATTTTGATACGGTTAACATGGAGACAAACGGCTGCGCGGCAAAGTCCGGACTACGCAGGGGTCTGAGATGGAGTTCCGACTTCAGTCCACACTTGGGACAGCGGGATCGCCTGGTTGCGGAGGAGAGAGCTGGCCACGCGTAGGTTGCCTGCGAGCAAGAGAGAAACTTTTGGCGGCTGTAGAGTCTCAGCAGGTGGGCACAGGCTTGCAGGACGTATGCCTGTGAGCACAGACCCCATAAGCTTTCATCACATGGGCTGGAGATGAGGAGTGCGCATCCTGTGGCCACCAGACACACTGTGACACCCCTTTAACCAAACCCATCTTCCCTTCTCTACATAGGGCTTGTTATAAAACACGGACTTTTCATATCTGCACAGCCTGGTACCTCGCCGGCACTGACAGCACTTCAGCATCTCACTGGCCATAGATAAAAATATAAGTAAACATTATATATTTAAAGCAAACATTTGCCTTTGGAACGTGTCTTTGAGTCTTCGTAGCGCTAGTTCTTCCAAGGGAACTTAGCAGTCTTTTGTGTGTAAAAATTAAAGACGTGTGAAATATCGAGGGAGGGATGGGATGAAAAAGAAGTGACCTTAGAATTGTTTGTCCGCCTGTTGAATCGTCTCTCCCTTCGCCCGAGTGCGGGGCCAACGGCGCTTGTCACGGCTATTCAGTGCCGCACATTTCACACTTTGTTTCATAACCTTTCATACTCTCACCGCTTATCAAGGTGCCAGTTGGTTTGTTTGTTTGTCAGTTTTGTAAGTGTAGATGTTATGTATTTAATGTCCAACTACCGGGCGCATTTTATTGTATGGAACAAAGCGTGGATCACGTCACCGCTACGGGGACTGCTCCGGTTTTCTTTCTCGCCGGAGTGTATCTGCAGCTGAACGACGTAAACGGGAACGTCGGACAAACACGAAACCGTCAATAACTGTCCCGATCGCGGGAAGAAAGCCTAGGAGAGCGCCGGGTCCCGGCGAAGAGCGTGAGAGACGGGCGCCTTCCTCCCGTGGTTCAGCGACGCACAGTAACACCAGAGAGGGGGAGAAAATTCGACTTTCCTCTTCTCCTCATCCCTCTCGACGGTACAAACTGGTGACCCGTCCCGCGTTCTGATGCATCCGTCTGTTTTGATGAGGAAAATTACGGCTTTATTTTTGTTCCTGCTTGAAACCCACTTCATCCGTTTGTGCCAAGTCCCCTGTGGTTGTTGTTGGGGAGCCCAATGGTCGTCTTTCTCTCCCTTCCGTGCATCTCCTTTTTTCTGAATGTTGTGCCAGTGCACATGGGAAAAAATGTTTTCTGTGTGTGTAGATGTTATTAAAGCTAACAAAAGTGTGTATTTATAACGGCAAGCAAAAATGACGTGATACACGAAGCAGTTTAATGAACCCTTTTCCAGAAAACCACGAGTCTGGGCTGAAGGCTTGACCTTTTTCTCGAACGGATTTGAACGCCGTCCTAGGTTACTTAACTGAGGTGTGAGGTCTAAGCTGGACACCTTTCACGCCTTCGGAAATGAACATTTGCGAAGGTGGAAAAGTAACGGAATCGAGCAGTTTCCACTGCAGCGATGCGGCCAGTTCCAAATCCCCACGAACCGCTGTCTTCGAGGAAAGCGGAAGGGCGAAACACGAAGTTGCAGATGCCACGGATTTCCGATTGTTAAAAACGGCAGCGTTCGGCGCTACGGAACGGAAGTTTCACTTTGGATAATGTAAATATTTCCAGTGTAAACACTAATAATATCGTAATGTGTTGCTTTTTTGGGGGAGAAAACTGCTTGAACTATGCAACAATGACATGAATATGTTAATATGCTTGCTTTAGGATTCCCTTTTCCTTGCAATAAAGTGAATGTATTCAATTGATAACTGTCAGTTTGTTTAGATGCTTTCACGGAGATTCCGCAGTATTTTGTAAGGAAACGGTGGTTCCTTTTAACAGCAAATTCTTGTTACTGACAATGAGATAACACTGCCAAAAATGTTAGCTCTGAGCGAGGCGGTCCTCTCCCGGCTGTACTGTTCGGGGGGCCGGATTTTCAAGATTTCACCTCGACGCGAGGGACTAATAAAACGCCGTGTTCAGTGGTCCCACCCGTTACGGAAGCGCTCGGCTGTCGTCTCCTTGTTCCTCACAAGACGTCTCGGAACGCGTTTAACGTTTCGTTTCGAACGGCCGGATCGGTTAGAGCGCAGCAGAACAACAGAACCACTTATCCGACGAACCGCCGCGGAGACGTAAACAAGGACATGTACGTTTGTACGAATCCGATCGCAGGCAACGAACGAGAGCTCACAGAATAAGTCTAAAAAAGATGGATTTTCTAATTATTTTTTGGTAGATTTTATGTGCTTATCCTTCTGAATGTCCCCTTTTTATTTGGTTGGGTATGGAGAGGCTGCTGTGAAAAGAGCAGAAGAACTGGATCATGCCTCCGCCAGGTGTGTCAGAGGAAGGGCGTCTGCGACATTATGCCCTCAGAATCCATAACCCAGAGAACTGCTGTCCGAGCTGGTTGACATTAGTAAACTGGACTCTCACCTGCAACTCAGCCTGTATTTGTACTAGTATGTTTCAAAGAGAATAATTTAAAACTCTAATAAAATATATTTGGAAAGAAATCAAGTGGACGCCTGTTTTGTGAGCATTTTCTAAAACTCTTTAAATCATTTCATGACCCCAAAGACTGTCTTCCTACATCACTGTGTTGACGTTTGTTTCCTTGCCTTATGTTGCACACTAGTGACGGCCTGGAGAAGCTGAGGGTATCTCTGTATTGCGTCTCACCGGTGTCCATAGCGCCTGGACTGACATATGCAGTTCCGGCAATGGGTTGGTAGAGCTCAAGAAAAAATCATTTTTCGAGGTCTTCTCCCTTTATTATTATTATTATTATTATTATTATTATTAGACACCAGACGTTTCAGTGTTTTTCGGCACAAGTTGTACAAACCTGTCACTTCTATCCTTTATGATCAGTATAATTTTATTTCTCCGTTGTAAGTCTCCCAAACAGAAGGAAAATACCATTTCGCTGGGACCACGACTGAGAGATACCGGTGCAATAAAACCTTGATAAAAAAACGGCAAGTTTTATGCACGAGCAGAAATGGTCTGAGTCGCAACTGTCGTAACAAATTGGCTTTGTGGGATTTAATATATTGAACAGGAAAACCGAGAAGGCCAAATCCGAGGGAAAACTGCTCCTATACGACAGACGTGGGATTCAATTGCAGGTGTGTGGGCGCGGTATTGGAAAACGGACAAATAAAAAAAGGAATTAGATTTCAAGGTAAATAAATCATAAAAAGAGAGGCAGCTACACAGGGAAGCCATACTGAGCTGTAAAACAGATAACAATACAGTATGTAACCAGCTATAAAACACTCCCGATCAACATCTTAATATCTAAGTCTTTTACAGCAAATAATTTGCTCGCACAAAACGGGTGAATTGCTCGGTGAATTTACACCGGAGAAAAAATATGGCAAAGTCGAGCGTCCGGCTTGACTTACGTGGGGGGCCAGTTGCCGAACTTTCTCTAAAAGGACCGCAAAATTCGGTCAGCGGTGTTTTATGCGTTTTGGTCGTGAGCTTCCAAGTCCTGCTGGTCGACATCCAGTTCAAATCCACAACAAGAAGTAACCTGAAATGAGCACGAATGAGTGCAAAACCTGGACTCCTGAGCAGCGGAAAGAATTATGGTTATTTCTCCTACATCTGGACAGGCTTATGTTTGAAATAAGCTGGAGGGTTTATTTAATGAACATTTTCTGTTGCGGCCTGTTTGCAACACGGTTTTGCCAGTGTTTGCTCTTTATTTCTGCATATTTGGCCAAAGATTACAGAGGCAAATTAAGTGAATATATCTAACATGCAAAGTCTTCAAAAGAGTCAACAGCAGTGATTCCATGATTATTAGAATTAAGTAAAATTCCTTCCACAAACCCCCCTAATCTAAACATAACTTTTCAAAGTCTTGGAGCACAGAACAAGCCTGGTGTGGCTTGTTCATTCCTGAAGACAAAAAAGGATGAAATTTGCCACCACCCATGACTTGGAACATTAATTCAAGTTGCTCTTAAGGAAAAAGACAGAAAGCCATACTCTATTTCTTATATCTGGTATGTGTTTAGCACATTTTTGTGTTTCTAATATTTGGTCACATCCCAAAGGAAGGAGATATGACAGAGTTCTCCAGCTCCATGCCAGTAACATCAAGCTCAACACTCAACAGAGAGTCATAGAGAGGGAATGTGCAGGACTCTCGTATGGACAACAGTCTGGCTTTCTGGCGTCAACGAGACCAAGGAGATGATCGCCAGTTTCGGGAAAATCCAAGAAGCTCATTCTCCTCTGTGCATCGACGGTTCAGCAGTGGACCTGGGGAACAGCTTCAAGATCCTCAGTTTACATAAGAAGGCCAGTTTACAAGCAAGGATGATGTACAAGCCAGTGTAAAAAGAGAATGTACAAGATGTACATGAGGCAACAATACTGTTGTGAGAAGAATAATTTAAAAAACCGGAGAGTGTGAAAGGTAATTCTACATTTGTTTTATTAGCTTCAGTAAAGCCCTTGATTGTAACGGCCATCTGAAACCGTGCGACGTGGTCAGAAAAATGGGGTTAGCAGAACACACAGTTATCCCAATGCAGAACTTGTACAATACCCAGAAGGCCAGAGTTAAAGCAGATCAGGGAGAGATGGAATGGCTTCCAGTTGGCAAGAGAAAGGCAAGGCTTCTGCGAGAAGAAGAAGTAAAGGGTCTCAAAATCGCTGTAAGGAACAACAGCAATCTGATAACATCACACTAATAGAAGAAGATGTTAAATCTCCTATTGTCAGTTAAATCTGAGGAAAATTAAAAACCCGACCCCTGAAGCAGACTTAAGTGCTGACAGGCAAAAACTGATTTTGTTGATGCTTTTTGCGTCTTGGGCTCAGTACTCAACACCAAAGTGCCTACAGTAACAGTCAAAAGATACACCAAAGGCAGAAGAGTAATAAAAGATCTGGAAAAAGTCCTCATATGTGCTAATGTATTCACAAAAATGAATATTAGAATTGTACAAACCCTGGCATTTTCTATAATCTATATGGGTGTTAAAGTTGAAACTTAAAACTCCTTTGAATTTTGGTGATGGAGGACAGCTTTAAGGATGTCATGGACTGCCCAGAAAAGAAACGGGTGACTGTTAGAAGCACAAACCGAGGGATTGAGGTGATTGTACTGTGAATGTATCACGGAAAGATCAGATTCCCTTGAGTGTAATGTGAAGAGGATGACACTCAACAATCAGATGGATGAATCAACAGCTCAACAACGAATGGACCCCTTTCAGCAATAAAGACGGAAGTCGAGAACTCAAGTCTCTGCAGTCACTGCTTAAGCATTTCTGAGTCAACAGTGTCTATTGCTCTAAACAGAGAACAATATCTGGTCCCTTCCTCCTGTACAGTACTGTACAAAAGTCTTAGGCGTGCAACTTCAGTGTCTGTTGAGAAGTACAGATAGATTCTCTCTACCATCAGGGGGGTTTCTGGTTGGTCCCAAATTCACAGTGCAGCCTGAGAATGACCTCAGACACCCAATCTCAGTCATACACAACTATGTTGAGCAACAGATGGTCTGGTCCCCACAGAGCCCTCATCTCAAAATGATCAAGTGAGTCTGGGAGGATATGCAGACACAGTCAAAGTCTTCAGAAGAACTGTGGCCAGTTTGGAAGAACCTACCAACCTCTACCTTAAACTGCATGTAAGTTTGTGTAACAGAATTGCTGCTGTTTTAAAGGCAAAGGGTGGTCCCACCAAATACTGATCTGATGGAGGTTTTTTTGTCTCCTGCACTTTTTAGAAGGTTTATTGATTAATAAGTATTCATGGCTTCATTTCTGGAACCATATAGCATTTTTCCTAGAGGTGCCTAAGACTTTTGCGCAGTACTGTACCTATTTCCTTTTTAGTGATTTGGATGTCAATAAACAATGCAGGGAGTTTATAATAATTATTGTCACACAAAAACAAGTTACTGCACCAATCCTCGATGCACATCCTTCCCATTTACATCATCTCAGATGTTTTTTTATACTAACAATGTCCTATGAATTCGGTGCTCCCCCATGCAATGTTATTTAGCCTAACTGTGCGCAAAGAAATAAATCGCCATTGACCCACAGAATGCCGCACACCACCTTTTTCAGCTGAACTGTGCAACTGGAAACTCCTTCATCCGTCCTCCAAAAATGTCATAACGTCATAATGTCCGAACTGATGGCGGAGAAGTTTTAAGTAGCCTCCTGGGTAGAAGGAACAGGGTCTGCTAGAGGCTGGTGTCCAGGCAGCTGTGGAACAAACACATTGTGGTGGGTAAATACAAAAAAAAAGCAAATATTATAACAAAATGCTTCAACTGATAGAAAAATTTGAGGTTAACAGAAGTGGGTGAAGGGAAGTTGCCCACACGTGTGTGAGTGGCAGGTGACTTCTCAGGTGACAGCACCCTCTCATTTGTTGGATATGTCACTGTCCCCTCGGCCCACAGTTCATTACAGTGAACTACATTCTTTATTTCGAGCTGCCGTCCGCACTTTTTTACAAACATCGTCGCTAAATGTCTGCAGCTGTACAGGAAATGTACAGTGTTTTGTTGGTATTGCTGGAAATTGGTTGGGTTTTTTAGGGGGGGTTGAAATGAATTATAACTTTGCCTGTATAAACTACCGGGAGAAAGGCTCCCACGGTGAACCAGGGGACAGATGCCTTGAGAAGTGATCAGTTATATCAGTTTTAATGGAAAAAGAAGCTTTTATAAATGATATAGTTGATCTCTTTTCTTGTTGATAAAGTGAGTCATCCACTGAATGCACTTTCCACACGCGATTCCGCAACTTCGGCCCCCGAGATGGTGGACCTGTTAATTATTACCTGTGGAACTGAAGCCTGAAAGAGAGCAAAGGTCAGAGGCCAGAGAGAGCAGATCACGGCCGGAGCAGAAGACAACATGGTTACAGTCACAGAGTTTCAGAGTGAGTGCTTTCTGCTACGTGAGGCATTTCCAGCCGTCAGTCAGAGGAAAAAGCCGCATTACTCACACGTTCCGTTTGACGGAAAGCGAAATGAATCCTTCTGCTCCCGAATCTGTTGATCACGTCTTTTCAAAGTCTTAAATGAGTTTTAATTTCAAATGATATGAACTTAGAGAGGGTTGTGAAAAGTATCAGCACATCTAGTATGTTGAAAACCTGCACCGTAATGTGTTTTTGATTTCTAATACTGGTCTTTGCGGTTTCACAAAGGATTCGAAACTGCGTTGGTAACGGAACTGTTCTGGACTCTGCGTGCAATAAGCCACACAAAGGGCTTGTCTGCTGTCCTTAACTGCACTCTGCTGCGTATCGTACCTGAGGCCTTCGTGTTCTTCTTCTCCTTCATCCACCTTTCGCTTCCTTGTCTTTCAGAGATCGGCGTTGGGCTCACTGGCTTTGGCTTGTTCTTCCTGATGTTCGGGGTGCTGCTGTACTTTGATTCTGTGTTGCTCGCCTTTGGAAACGTGAGTCTCTTTCAACGGACACATGCAGAGTTATGTTCTGGTGAGATTTAATGGCATTTCACACACATCGCTCATTTTACGGATCATCTCGGTTCAGTTTTGCTTGGCGCCCTTTCCAACACTATTCCTCAAATTTCTAAACAGGGCATAAGTACCACAGAGACACTCAACACCTATTACTGTTATGCAGTTGGAAACGAAAAGTGGATCGAAGACGTGAGAAATAAAATACAGCATGACCTGGACATAATTTTCCTGCTTCTTCTAGAAATCAGGGCAGATGAGAAATTATGAAAACAAACATATTTTTATTGCAGCCGCCATCCACTGCTTAGCTTCGCAGAGCACCGTTGTCCTTTTTCTGCGATGCGTTCTTTACAAAATTAAGTACAAAATTTGTGCCGTAATGAGGCATTCAGGTCGATAATGTGTTGCTCAAAATTTGGCGGAAATCTGCAAAAACACAAAACACCTTTAAACCAAGCAGCACTCATATAACTTGGAGCCCTGGGCTCCGAATCAGACATCATGGGTCGGCGCTGGTTTTGCTTGTCCTGCAGTACGATACATCTTGCCAACCTTCAGATTCAAGAGCTTCAACAATTTCTCTAAGATGTATAATGTTAGCACGACCTGCTTCACCATTAACATTATATCTGTTCTCTAAATTCAGTATTTTAGCCATAATTCAGCGCCACATTTTTGGTGGTTCCCTGAGCAGAATCTCTCCAGATGTTTGCTGCCTGTGCTGCATGCAGGGATGGTCGAGTGTTGAGGTCACACTGAGATGTAGACCACCTTGAGCTTGAATTTGACTTGGGAAAATTGTCTTCTACATTTTTCTTAGCCACGCTGCCCAACTGGTCATCAAATTTAGGTTCCACCACAGACTTACCAGATGGAAAACCGTGTCTTAACCGGTTCACTGCTCAAATAAAGACCAAATTGCATTATCTGGCCCTGCTTTGTAAAGACAGATGTTTGACCACTGGTGCTGGTAACTCACCGTGCTGGTAACTTGTTTCTTGAGCTCTGTCGTATAGCGAAACATGTCTGAATGGAGTCAGTAGAAATCGTCATTTCAAAATGGTCCGTCCATGAATTCTCACCTGGGGAATCGCGGTGTTCAGAAAAGCAGACTAAGTAACTGGGTTTGACGATTTTAACTGATCTTCTACGGAACAGGTGCTGTTCCTCACTGGCCTGGCATTCATAATCGGCCTCCAGAGAACAGCCCACTTTTTCTTCCAGAGACAGAAGGCCAGAGGTTCAACCTTCTTCCTAGGCGGTGTAGCCCTGGTGTTGCTGCGCTGGCCAATAGTTGGGATGGTGATGGAGAGTTATGGCTTTGTGTTGCTGTTCAGGTGAGAATGGTCTGGAATCATCCACAGCGGGGATGTTTTTAGCCGTTGACTGCAACTGCGAAGCTCTGGATTCACATCTCCGCATAGACTGACAGTGTACGATCACAGCCTTTTATGCAGTCATGTCATTTTTGTAGATGGTTAAAATCCTGTTACTGCTATATATGTAGAGATAAAGACTGAGCGAGTTTTTCTTGGTAAGGATTTCCACTTCAAAAAAGCACTTTAGGGGCTGCTGACCTAAAACCTAGGAAATCTTTAAAAATGCTCATCTCTGTGTCCAAGAATCTGTCATGGGAAGTCTGAGAAAGTGAAATACAGCGATGAAATAATGTAGCTGTAGAGGTCAAAAGAGAAGATGTTTATTCTACTTGAAATGACATAATAAATTACAATGTTCTCTAGGTCTTTCTTCCCAGTGGCCTTTGGATTCCTCGGATCAGTGATACAAATTCCTCTTCTCAACACGGTAAGACTGAAAGCGATAAAACTGCGTCATAAACAGTGAGACCGATTTCTGCTGCTGTTAATTCATCTGATCAGACCTTTTTGGTTTAGTTAAAAACATATCCTCGTGTTTAAATGACCGGTAATATCACCTAACATCCGTGGTTCCACACTATTCTCAGTAATTTTGAAAACAGTATTAAGTGCACGAGTACTTTAGCAGTATTTCTAGTTTCACTCATAGACCATGGAAACCGTTGTGTGACAAATGAAAAAACTGGCTTCAAACATGCAATATTCTCTCTTTCCAGCTAATAAGCAAACTGTCAGGAAGCAGCACTTCTATGGTCTGAGGACAGTTGGAACACCGAAATTAATATTTTATAGATTTTGAAAGGACAATATGGAATATATGGAGAAAGAAAAACATCCTGGCAAATTGGGAAAAGAGACGGAATGAAAAATGCTGATAAGAGGATGAATAAGCAGATGAATAAGAGTGGCTGTCGGAAATTATTTTGTAAATAACGCAATGCAATAATGTGGTGTAAACATATATCTATATTGTGTCTTACTTTTATAGGCTTTGTATTTTGGCGGTCTTATCTAAAAAAGGAAATTAAAATGATAAACACACAAGAACCAGGGGAACGTTTGTGTTTTCTTGTCTAACAGCCGACCGTCGAGCCAGTCAAAGAGAAAACGTGTGGTTTGATGGCGCCCCTGTAAATGTTCCCGGTTAGGGACGACTCACGCCGGGATCAGCTCACTTTGGCCCTTTTAATACTGCTTTATCTCTTCAGCAAGCGAGGAATCGCACAAGACCGCCGAGCCGCTGCTCTTCCCAACAATGAAATTAAATCAGAATGTGTCTCTTGTGCAACCTACAGCCAAACTGGCACCTCAAGTGTGTTTCTCACACATTCCGATCCATTCATTGTGACTAGTTACTTATTCGGTGCAGGATTGTGGGGGTCTGCTGTATTCTAGAAAGATGCAGCACAGTGTAATAATAATAATAATAATAATAATAATAATAATAATAATAAGAAGAAGAAGAAGAAGACCAGTAGGGGGATNCAAACTGGCACCTCAAGTGTGTTTCTCACACATTCCGATCCATTCATTGTGACTAGTTACTTATTCGGTGCAGGATAGTGGGGGTCTGCTGTATTCTAGAAAGATGCAGCACAGTGTAATAATAATAATAATAATAATAATAATAATAATAATAATAAGAAGAAGAAGAAGACCAGCAGGGGGAAAAATTTTGAGAATGAATAATAAAATAATAATACAAATATAGATAAAGTAAAAAATAGGTACNTAATAATAAGAAGAAGAAGAAGAAGACCAGTAGGGGGATAAATTTTGAGAATGAATAATAAAATGATAATACAAATATAGATAAAGTAAAAAATAGGTACACATAAAGATAAAAACAATGTGTCATAAATGATGAATAAATAAATACATACGTGCACATATATTTGTGTATTTAAAAATACATACACACATAAACAAAACAAACAAATACACACACACACACAGCAGCCTGACAGCATGTGGTAGGAAGCTGTTTCTGAGCCTGGTGGTTGTGGTCTTCAGACTGCGATGGTGTCTCTCAGATGGCAGCGGTGAAACCAGACAGTGGAGAGGGTGGGAGGGGTCTACAGTGACATTGTGAGCTAACAACCGCTTGCAGGTAGTCTGGATGGTGGGCAGTGAGGTCCTTTCGATGGATTGTGCTGTCTTCACTACCACCTGCAGAGCTCCCTGGTCTGAGACAACGCAGTTCACGCCACACCAGACTGAGATGCACATCTGAAGAAGCTGGTGGGGATGAGAATTGTTTATTACGCACATATTATGTATTCAGACATTTCATCAGTGATGTAACGTAGTTAAAAAAGGTAAATGAAAGAGAAAGAAGAGAAAACAGAAAGAAAGTGGTTCTTTAAATTAAACAAAACCTTGAACACAACACCAAGGAAAAGTAGCTGCTCCTGATGTCATGTTAATGAGATGCTGGTGACCTTCCTGTCTGCTTTTATATCTTGTTATTATAGTTACACTGTAGAATGATTCATGTTTAGTTCCTTATCTAAGCTGCACTTGTATTTTTTGCTGCCGTTTTCCGATTATTGAACATTTTCGATCATCTGATGCCCCGTAGGTCGTGGCTCGGCTGGATGTTTAGGTTTTATATTCCTTTAGTGAATGCTTTTCTCCAAAGTGACAATTCAGGGTAAAAAGTGCTCACGCATTTCAAAATAGACGAAGAGATTTAGATGCAGATTAGAGAACTCAGAAAGACTGGGTTGCAGATGGTTATTAGTGTTTTAAGCAGCGATGTCAGAGAGAGGCAGGCTGTGGTATGAGAGAATACATCTGTGGTGGTTAAGAAAAAAGAGCAAAGCTGAATATCTGTTGCTTAGGTTTGGTAGGACAGTTCAACAGAGGCGATGATAGTGCTAAGGAAAGCAGTCAAGAGAGAAGACCAAGGAACCCAGCACTGAGCCCTGTGGTACATCATCTGGGTAAGACTATGTCTGAAATGGTGCAGAAAGTTCAAGGAGAAAGAAGGTCAAAGCAAAGGGAGGAACGCTCTTTCAGTGGAGCGCTCGAATTCAGACTTCAGATATTCATAAAGATCATTGCAGGTAACTTGTTGTAAGTTTCTTCTTATTCAAGAGTTAGAAAGAAAATGGAAAAGACTGGCCCGCTTTTTTGGGATGAGTCTAAAGACGATCGCCTTTACTAGATGTAAGATAAAAAAAAAAAAAAAAATTTCAAAAACTAGTTTTTTAACAGTTTGGACGCTAGCACAAGAGATTATGTATTAAAGATGGAAATAAAAGTGAGGAAACAGACTCAAAGAAAGGAAAAGAAGTGGGGTCAAGGAGACAGCTGGGGGCTCAGTGTGACGGACAGGAGATCAGGGATTTTAGATTCTGAAAGGGGTTGAAATGCAGGAAGGCAGTGCTGGGAATAATGGAATGGATGGGCCAGGTGGGTTTTGAAGGCTCCGTTAAGAAGCTGTGAACGAAAGGAGGGATTTAGTATTTTGTTCTCAAGTCATGCGAGTTCTTGCAATCCATTGGCCTCATATTATTCGGACTCAGCGATATATCATTCTGGGACCACCTTGAAGGATTCCAGAAGTTCTGTCCAGTGTACTGGGGGGGTCTCAGAAATTCAAGTAAGGGTCTGAGAAATTGAATGGATGGCAGTATTCCAGGAATTGTGAGAGTTCTACTCACCTAAAGTTATAGATGTCACTTGTTTCAAACTGGCACTCAGCACAGGCAGAATGAACATCTAACCCAGTGGAGTTTTGTTGTTATGGGTGCTTGGGGTGACTGGGACAGCAGCCCTACATGTGAGACCTGGTCGTATCTGGAGTAGGTTCATGTCAGGACTTCAAAGAACGGTACCTTGAGCTGCCCCCAGCTGTCTTGCTTACTTTCAGCCTTGATGGATCTGCTGAAACGACAGACTCCTCTACTAGTCTAAGCACGAAAGCGCATTGATTCAAAAACAATGTGAAAGAGCAAAACAAGGAAGATGAGAGCAGACGGTACACAGGAGGCCAGCGGTGAGGAGACTCATCTGTGCACAACTCTGTTGGTGCCGTCGATGAGAACTCCTGCTAGCTTTTTTGACAGCTACCCATTGCCATCCCTGCTGGAAGAGTCTCCAGGCAGATCCCGGAGATGGAGCATCAGGGTGGCCGTCCTCGGGGACAGTCAGAGGACATTGCAGGCGACGCGGTGGAACAAGTGAAATTCACGTCTGACAGCTGGCTACACTTGGCTACCTAATGCTGTAAAATGACTTTCTTGTTCCTGTCAAGTCTTTCACTCCCCTTTTATTCTTCAAGATAGTTTATGAACACATGTAACACGAATGTCAGTCCATGACAGCACCAGACTGCAACACGGTACACTTTACTGGGCTCCTGCACCAGGACTTGTTTACTATTCTACAAGTGGGGGAGTTCATGGAGGAACGGGTGCTTGTTAGGAACTGATTTCAATTTCTGAATTATTTTACAGAATGTATGTTGCATGACGCACTGAAAATCTGACTGATGAAATTACCGGAGAACAAACAACAGCTGTATTGAAAATGAACAGAGTCCAACCTCTGAAGCTCGTCCCTGGGCAGAAGCAAACGGTACCAAAGCAGCGTTACCTTTGCTCTCGTCGGCACGATGCAGTTAGATCAACTCGACGAGGGTAAATTCGGCCTGGTTGTGTCTGAATGAGCTCCCCAAAATTCATGTAGCTACATGTGCAATGAAAACTGTCTTTATTCTTGTTTGAACTGCTATGGCTACGTCGCGTATAGCTTCGAAAAACTTTGAAAGCTCCTGCTCCCGAATCAAACAGCTGGGAGTTATCCAGTTACTCATTTCTGCTGCGCATTCAAGCCATTTATTCTACACTTTCTTATTTTATTTATTAGCAGCACATGTATTGATATGCATTATCCGAAAAATAACATTCTATTACGATGTTCTGAAATACGGCGCAAAACCTTTTCGCCAGGCCTCTTCAGAGCAATTTTGCCAATCGCCAGTCAGGAAATAGAATCTGTATCAAGCCAAAGTCTCCAAAGGGCAGCATTAATATTGGTGAACGTCTTCAAAAGAAACCAATCATCAAGAAATCCAAAAATACCATTGAGGGTTTGTGTTTCTATTGTTTTCTTATTTTTCAGATTATATTGAATTTCAGGAGTAGCATTCATTGCACCTGCTCACCTTTGTCGAGGGTTTTGTCAAGATCATTCGCTCCACCCCCCGGGAAGGTTTTTAAAAGTAAAGAGTGCTGACTGCATGGGGGGCTATTCGATGGTGGGAGGTGTTTGGAGGTGGGAGGTGGTTCATGGGGCGGGGATGTGACACACCTGAGGACGCAATATAACCAATGTGCCGTGTGAGAGATGTTTGTACAAAGAGGAGAGCTTTTCTTGACTTGCTTCACCCCTCCAAACCCGTCGGACAGAAAGGTAAGTCTCTTATTTCACTGCTCTCCGTGTCTGTGTTTTTTTGTGCCTTTGGACCTCCTCTGAATCTGGCATCGGTTACATTTGGATGAAAGGCAGCAGCGGAGAGGCTCAAATGTCTGGATTGTGTGTTTATATTTTAATATCACATCTCAAGCTGACCTTCCCTTCAGATTAGTGTAAATGGGGGTTTCAGACTCCGCTGTTTGCTCCAATACCTCTTGTTCTTTGGTCAAAATTCAATCCATTTGATTTCTTTACTTAATCATTAGTTTTAGAAATTTCAAGGACATTTGGCTGTGAACGGACAGGTGTGTAGTCACCCATACCCAGCGATCCCCGGAGTTTCTAATACAAATCTTGTTATTAGTAATAGTCTACAACAATGGATGGATGCAACACGTTTGGTTATTTCAGTTATGGGTGGCCCACATCTGAAAAAATACTGACCGGGCTTGAACGATGACAAGAATTTAAATAATTCCCTAGACCACGTATTAGAGCGTTTATAAGTGGAAATGGAGCTGAAGCTGTTAAACTGCTGCCACGTTTAATTGGAATGAGTCCATTGAGCTTCCTGTGAGACCCACCAAAAAGCGCAGAGCTTCTCGGTGGTCTTAGGTCTTGGCTGCTCAATGGCAAAAAGAAAAAACGGGACACATTACAGTCGAAATACTGCCACGCCCTGGTACCTCAAAAAATAGTCGCTCTTCAACTTCTGTGACAATTGCGAAGAAACTGGTGAAAGAACGTGTGTTTGTTACCACTGTATCGCGTTAGGCCTGATCTGACATACGACATGAAAGTGAAGGGCAACGTTTAAGGTAACTGGGCGGGTGACTGGGAGCTTTTGATGGGAAGGTGTTTGAAGTATGTGCGCATGTATGACGGGGACAGTTCTTTCAAGGCTGTCAGCAGTCTGGCTGTGGCGGTCAGTAGCTGACCTTAGCCCCGTATGACGTACAGAAGCCAAGCCACCCTTGGTTTCACCCCCTTTCATCTTGTTGGGAGCAGGGAATGGGGGTCATGTCAATAATGATGCGGTGCAGAGGAGGCTCATCCAGCTTCCAGCATTTGATCAAGTCTGTTTCCTTCAGTTGAACTTCTCAGCTCACTCACCTCACCAGACATGCAGTGTAGAAAGCCTTTAGTGGGTGACGGTCGCCAACGACGTAGCTGAAGCGTTTTGTTCCCTGTAGGTTGTTAATGCTCGGTGGGTGGTGTGTCGCTGAGACCCCCTCCACAATCTCCAGCATGCTGTTGCCCACCGTGCTGCTCATGCTGTCCGCTGGCCTGCGGGAGGCCTATCCCAGCGTTCCTTTCCGATACCGACCCTACAGCGACGGTAGGTCCGTCGTCCCCACGCCGCGACTGCGGAGTTTGAGTTTATCTCGCCGACGTACTGTATTCCGCAGCAATAACATGCAAACGGGGAAACTGAGCAGCATTTTTGAAAGTATCTGCAGTATTCGTCTTTTACAGCCACCGCCTCATGGCAGCCGTGACTCAGGGGCATGTGGCAACTGATAGAACGAACGAACAAACAAAGTGTTTTAGAACCACCATTCACAACCCTTTTAGTATTCAAAGGTTTTTCATTTCCTTTGTTATACTCTGCATTATGTCATTGTAATTCTCATAGCACATGTGCCGATGCTCTATTCTACACGTACGTGGAATATGATCAATTACAGGACTTACTCCTTTATTTTTGCTCTTCTTCTATACAGCACTACAGAGTAGTTTTTTCTGCATGGAATGCAGTTGTTTTTATTGCTTACAAGCGGTGCAAACTTCCCTCTTTTCGAACGCTACACAGTCTTTATTTTCATAGGTGACTTGGATTTTGTTCTCTTGAGCATCACATACAAGAGGTAGTCTCCCCAGTGGTGCTCACTGCTCTGCCTGCTGTATAGGGGAGAGCCCCGAGTCAGTGGCACTGAAGGTCCTGAAGGGGCTGGATCCTTCACCTACTACACTCTCAACCCCCCTGGCACTGGAGCTGCTCAATCCACTGCTGCAGGCGCACTTCCAAAGGAGAGCTTTGCGGCGCCCTGACTCCGGCCATTTGAAGGCTAAGAAGCAGCAGAACCCCCCCTCCTACAACTGGAACTCTTTTGGCCTCCGCTACGGGAAATGAGGCCTGGTTTCTCTGGCACGTCAAGTAATGAGCAATGCAAGCCTGGCATTCGCTGTGGTGTGGGATTTCTGCTATGGCTCTTATCTGTCCACATTTACACATTTGCTTTGCTTCATTTAGCTGATCAGTTCACACCTGGGTTCCACAAAGTGATCCACGGCAGTTTCCACCGCTTTTACTGTGCACGGAACGTTCCTCCTGTCCAGCGGGTCCCCATCCAACACTCGTGACGCTCACACCAGGACAACTTACCCTTCCGTAAAGGTTTCGAAACCACGAGGCTGTTATTGGTAGATTTTTCTAAGCCTAAAGTTCCAGGGAAAGTCTCAGATACTATGTCTGTATTCATTGCTCCAAAGTCTGTTATACGGACCCACGGTAACTGTACTCCACTCTGTTTTAGTTTGTCGTTTTGCACACATTTCAGCTGAAATTGTAGAATCCAAACTACTGTCCACCGTCTGAGGCATCAATGAGCTCACGTGTTTGCTGCTTGCTTCTTGAACATCTCTGCAATAAGCGACCTTTTCGAATCCGGTGCCAGTTTCACATTTTGCTACATGAGTTTAAACTAAAAATTTTAAGTTAAAATTATGGTAAAACACACTGTACATATGTTTTTGGCTGTTAAATTAACATTAATATGTTGAAATAGTTTTTTTTTTTTTTTTTTAATTCTGCTGTCGGTGTTTGACATGCTGTATGAAAGGTACTTCCAAGTCTACTATATGAATAAAAATTTGCACTTTCATTTTGTTTATGTTTCTTGTTTATGAATGTCAGATTTCTCTGTATTTTCGTCTTGGTGTGAAGGAAGTTGCCGCTCACCACAAGTTTTTCACTGTAGGAACCGTCGATGTTTATCTTCCAGTGCATCGTGTCTCCCTTTATTAGCACAGGACTGGTGCAGATTTAATCACTTTTTTAAAGCCGCTGGCAGCACAGCTCATTTCTGTGTGGAAACTGAAGACTTCACCCGCCTACTGAGGGGGACACAGAAAGATGGACTACCTCCACTACACCTTAGGGCTCTTTCTCCTCGCTTCTCTGGCGGAAGGTAAGGCTTTCAAAACAGCTCGAGCAGAATGGCTGAGGATGAAAAATATTCATACAGAATGGTACAGTTTACATCCAGGAATATGTTTTAGTCGTACAGTGTCTACTCGACACATTTCACCGTGCGGTAGAACCAAAAACCGGAAATTATTATCGGATCGTGTATCTCCTACACTAGCGAAAAATTATAAGTAAACATAATCTGATGCGTTAAAGATACAAACGAAAGAAAGACAACCTGGCCGTACATACAAGAACTTTGCGAAAGGAAGAATTTGGTCCGCATATCTCCGGCTTGTCCGTTCCATTCGAAATCAAGTACGTGGAAATACGGCGAACTCCAACCAGGTCGTCAAAAGTCGGATAAAGTTGAACAAAATCTCTGAAAGTCAACATTTTATTGCCGATCTGTACCACCGACGCTCGACTAGTTCAAAGAAGCGACGCCGATCATAAGTTCACTTCGCAGTGGAAAATGTCTCCTTACGACAGGACGAAATGGCGGAAGATAGAAAAAAGAAAAAGCCCACACTATGGAATTGAAGTATAGACAAATACAAACAAAAAACGTTCTGTGTTTTCATATGGTGTGGAAGCAATCAAGTGAAACACATTTCATAATGATCTGACAAAACGTGACAGCGATGGAACTTAACATTAGGGCTTCCTGGAATTCAGCCGCTTTTGTGGCCGAACAGGACTTTATGGTTACTGTCTCCAGAAGACTGGCTCTTCCCACATCAGACAGAGGATAGCTGCATAGTGCAAATAAAGAATTTACTGTTTGTCTTATACAAAACAACCCTTCATGAACCATTTAGCCTGAACCGTTCGAGGCCACCAGAGATGGTCGGATGTTTCCGAGCGTTGGATTTAATGGGACCGCAAGCGAATAGATATGTTGTGCTGGGATCGTTGCTTCTTGTTCCAGGGGATGCTTTGCTCTGTTACGGCAGCCACGCCGCCGTCCGTTCGCTCTTTCTAGGGAGTTAACTTTTGGATTTCCGACAAGC
This sequence comes from Arapaima gigas, assembly GCA_900497675.1. NCBI lineage: Eukaryota > Metazoa > Chordata > Actinopteri > Osteoglossiformes > Osteoglossidae > Arapaima > Arapaima gigas. Next base: position 95,638 of record UFQX01000370.1, on the reverse strand, counting down.
CAGGGCCCACTTTCTACAAAGCGACTCTCCTACGATATGCATACAAAATGGAGGTACGCGAGTCAGTTGCCTCCAGTTTGCCGCACAGAGGCCTCGACCGGTCGTTCGTTCTCCGAGTCCACGTCTTGACGGTCAGCAACATCTTGTTTGCGGTGCGTTTTACGCGAGCTGCTCAGATTGCGTTCGATCAGATCATTTTAAACACGTCCACATGCATTTCCTTCAAGTGAACTGAATTTGCAAAATTGCTGGTGCAGATATTTGGAAAAATAAGGACACAAATTTCTGGTACTTCTGACAGTCTATTAAAAAGCAACACGCAGCGTCGGTGCCGTTGTGGACCCGTCCAGGCGCTGCTTCTCATGATAATAAATACATACATAAATAAAGCAGAGTCTGCCAACTCACTCAAACCGTCTCTGCTTCTACCTGCATGCAGGCTGTGACTCCGTTTTCATTTCTTCACTTGAGAAGAGATAGTTGAGAAAGATAGTTGCTAATAAATGCGAATAAGCGAAGTTGTGGGGATTGTTACGCAAGCTGGTTTTTTTCAGTGAAATACCCTGCCGTTCAACCGACAGTCGCTGTGGATAAACGCGACCGATGTGCAACTCAAGAGCCAGACGAGAAGGCCTTTCTTGCAATATCATGAAATAATATGCAAAATATTCAATATTCCTCTAGTAAGAATGTTCACTATATGTTTTGTGTCAAAATGCTTAATTTTACTCTTTCTTTATTTTTACGTTATTTCTAGGATGTTCTCTGTGGGACGCTGAAGAAAAGCTAAGGTCAGAAACGCGAACCTTGTTCCAGATGAAATTCCACATATAGAAACGCGTTTGCCGATGAGAAAACATCACGGAGACGTTCACATTAACGCCGACGGCTTCCACACCAACGCACGTCTTCTGTGCCCAGTGAGCCGAATGCGGCGAAAAGACGTTTCGCGCTGTGTGCTCAAATCGCAGCACGTTTGCGTAGCTGTCGGAAGTACCCGACGGCGCGGCGACTAGCGCCGGTGCCCCCCACCTCTTCACCGTGCACTCGGACACGGGTTCGAATCCCGCGCGGACTGCACGCAGGCTCTCCGCACCTTTATGTGTGTCTCCTCCCACAGTCCAGAGATGTGTTTTTCAAGTAAATGGGTAACACTGTCTGCACACTGGTGTGCCAGAGGTTGCAGGTGTTTTAAAGTCCAACACTGTAAGCCAACACATTTGTCAGCTAAATACTAGCTGATAATGTCATACTGCTTTGGAGAAAACATCTGCTAGATGAATGAATGCGTTCTCAGTAGCCACTTTCATCACGCCATACACTGCTCATGCTAACTTGTTAAATAGTTTATATGATGAGACAAACGCTTCCATTTTTTCCTCTGTAGAACCTGTTGCCAGACAATCATCATTTTAGCCACCAGCACCAGCATTTTTGGCTTCATGGTCATAGTGCTTTTGGTCATCCTGCTTAGAAGAAAAATCGCACAGTGTTTTGGTGAGTGCCGGTGGCTAAAAACTGCCTTTACTCTGATACCTGGGCTTCTGTAAGGGTGATGAGATTCAGCTCCTGGGACCTGTAGGTGGGCCTAAAGGGGTCATACAGGAGCTCCGACTCGGGTTTTATTTATTGGTATGTGGGTTGTGTTGCAGGCAGGTCCCACAGAGAGCAAAATGACATACAGGTGAACTACATGAAAAATGTAGGCTCTGCTTTGGAAGAAGATGCTCCCTGCGGCCTCCACACGGAACCCGGCAGGGCCGGAGACGATGACGGTAACTCGGTCTTCAGGTTGCAATGTGCCTTTTAATGAACGGTTCACCCCATGCTCACAAATACCGATTTTGTTCCAAGATTCAACCGACGACTCGTCGTCCACCAGTTCAGAGAGCTCAGACGGCTCGGTAAGCCTCTCCTTTGACTCCATCTTTAGTTTCATTCCTCACGGTTCTCAACAGCTCTCCAGTTTTCGTTGTGCCCATTTGATTTATTTACCTGTTAACGTGGAGCTGTCATAGAAATCTGACATCGCGTCAGTCTCAATGTCTCAATTCCTCCGAAATATAACCGACCTGTCTTGTCAAAACCAGGCTTCTTTCAGCTGAAAGTGGGGGCTCTGCACAACTTCCTTTTTCACCACGTGAACGTTATCACACACGTTCATTTTTCCATGTTCTCACTGACGCACATGAAACGATTGCATCGTTTTATATGAAATTTTTAGCTTTAAATTATACCAGGTGTTGATCTCCTTCAGCTGGCGTGTTCTTGAGGATGTCTGAGGAGCAGAGCTTCTCACAACGACCACACCGTGTCCTCCTTAAACACAGCTTGTTTGGTCACTTGCGAGTAAATTCTGTGGATCTTCTACAGGAAGAACGTTTACAGGACATCAGAGTGTTTGATGCAGAAAAAGAAATTCAACAATTTAAGGAAACGATTCTAATATTGTACTACAACGTAAGCGCCGATGCCTTCAAGAAAACTAATAATTATGACTGACATTCAAGTATTTGTAAAGGCTGCCGTGCAAAAACCGACAAAGGATGAAAACCAAAACTATTGATAAAAAACGTACAAAAATAAAAGCAAAAGATGTGGTCCAGATAACCCACTAATCCACCAGTCGGTACATTTCTGATAGGCTCTTGGTTCCAGTTTGAAATTGATTTCATTCTGTTACAGTCGTGTTTGCAGCGTTTATCGCGTTAGTTGAGCATTGAGGTTTTTCACGTTCACCTTAAATGATGGGCAAATGCCAGAAACCAAACACCTTTTTCTCGCGTTTATATACAAAGTGGCTATTGAAACGTTCAGACCCGGGGAAGCTTTTTAGGCAAAGAGCATCCGGCTCAAAATTTTCTGTTTTCTCTTCTGCATTTCAAACGGTTTGTCTCTTTACTGTTTTTTTCAGAAGACTGAACTCTAACCAGGTTTGTGTGGATATTTCGCAGGTGCATCTCCCAGCTAAGGATGACTACGTGAACCTGTCCCAGGGTGGAAAAAGGATGTGCTCCCCGATTTGTCAAGGTCTGCAGGACTACGTGAATGTGTTTGTTCCCAGGTGCCCCAGCGACAGCGAGGGCAAACAGGACGGGGACACCGTCGCCCCAGTGGAAACTGACAGCGAGGACAGCGAGGACAGCGAGGACAATGAAGTCAACTACACGACTATTGTCTTCAACTAGGCCACGTGGACTGTTGATTTGTACAAACTTCGCAAAAAGTCGAAAGTCCACACGCTGCAGGACCTTGGCCTTCTTGAGTTGAGTTGAGGCTCCAAAGATGCAAACTTATGGTGTGCATTTCATTTTCTGAAGTCATAGGTACTTCAGCACATGTCTGCGAGTGACAGCCTTGTAAAGGTGTACAAAACTGAATGTATGCAGGTTGTTCTGGTACAAGAGTGTAAATTCTTTGCGGAGGTTTTGTTTTGGTTGATGTTAAAAGCACAACCTTATTCTACTGACTGTAATGACTTGCGATACTGCTGTCTGAGTCATTAAAATGCATTGAATGTCCATTTCGTTCAGTTATTTATGTACTACTTAAAAAAATGATGACTGTTTGCTCATTTATAGTGCAGAACGAGATCATTATCTGGACTTAGATGATCAGCACGTAAAGCTAAATAAAAAACCAACCTGTGTCAACGTAAAGCGAAATCGGAGCACAAAGGAGCACATCTTGTACATCTTGCGTCGCTCTTGAATCATCAAACAAGAGACTTCAAAGCAACAAACATTTGGAAAAACAAATGATTAACTCCCTCTGTTGCTCCTCCTTCAACCAAATATGTTGAAGGACAGGGCTTTATGTGGGGTTCGCACAAAATGGAGTAATGAGGATAATAGCCTTTTTCCTCCATTTTGACGTTTCTGACTTAACTGCCAGCGACTCGCAGAGGTTTTTCATTATGTGTTTGCTCTGAAGAGTTGTCAAGGGAGGAAGTGATCTGGTTCACTCTTCGGAGGTCTTTATCAGAGCCCGTCTTCTGCTTATGCTCTCACAGGAAAGAGTTGAAAGCCACAAGGAGCCAGAAATAGACAGAATGCGTTCAGCCCCGGAAGATGAGGCACTGGGAGGAAGAACGTTGTCCAGCCAGACTTAGTCATGGAAACAGGGCCTGAGAAAGAATCTGGAATAAGAGATAGTGGCGAGTGGAGCTGCAGCTGAAGTCAGAGGCAAAGCTGAGCTGTGGTGGCCTCAAATGTCCAAATGATAACTTTGACAAAAGTCTCAGGGAAGAAAAAACTTTTTTTTTAAAATATTACCTAAAGCTGAAAGAAGCTCAGAGGTGACATCTGGTGTCTGTCAACAGAAGCTGGTTACCTTCTAGCTGTATTCCACACATAACTCTGAGCACTGGTCCTCAACCAGAAACATCTTAATTCTTCACGCTGATTGTTAAGCAGCTGAGCCCACGCCATAAACACCTGGAACTGCTCGATGGGGTTCTGGACACTAGAAAATTGTTATTCCTGCCTAATTTAGTTTTGCTTTTGAGTGAATCAGGTCGTGAATCCACAGCGGCGCGGCTCAGGTGAACACAGCCAGGATTGGAAACGGCTTCTGATAGAAACTGAATGCGATTTTCCCCGGGTGGTTTGCCGGAAGGAAGTTACTCTCTCACTTGTTGCTTCTCCTTTTCATTAGATAACAGTGAATTTATGCAGTCAGCTAAATGAATGGAGAGAAAAAGAAAAAGACATTACTGGATTTCTGACTGAAGGACCCTTAGGTCGGTTTTCACCCTCGGACACTCGCCAGAGGCACCGGCGATGTTTGTGTTCACGTGACACCCAAAACCTAGTTCGGTGGCAACCTCGGATCCCCAGGGTTACATTTTTCCCCCTTTTTTGTTGTCGGTAGCTTTCTGTTTTCCTCTCCTCAGTTCCGAGGTGACACAACTGACTGTCTGTATGGCCTAACAGCTGGCAGTCTGCGTTACGTCAGTCTCTTTTCTCTGTCTGCTGGTCGTCCTTTCTTCATCGCTCCGTCACCCTGCTAAGAAGAGCACTGCGTGGGGATAAATCAAACGGAACTGAATCGCAAGCCACTCGAGAGGATATTGTGTAAAGCTTTTTGTACGCTTGCACTGCAAATGATCATATCGGCTGATAGAGATGGTACAAAATTTCCTGTGAACTTCATCCACTAAAACACCTTCACACTCTCGCAAACTGCATCCTCTCAGAAATAATGTTCTTGGGCCAACAAAAGTTCATAATTCAAAGCGCCAAGCAAGAAGGTAGGCGGATGTCAGGTGTGGTTTATGTAAATTACTTGCCACCAGACCGTAGGCTGGCAGATGTTTTTTTTCAAGAAAGGAACCAGTAGGTGAGCATCAACGTGGGCACAGCAGGGAAAGGCCTCTTCAGTCCGTCGCCATGAAATGTTCCACTGACTACTGCTCTGTTACTCCATCGTAGTAGTTCACCGGACTTATTTCCCATCACTTCCGGACGGAGCTCAGGACGCCAAACTAAAAAAGCTAAATACTGCACTGGTCACTGACCAGTAGGTGGGGCTTAAGAGCCGTGTCGTATTGCTCGGAGATGAGTATTTTTGGTCTTGTTTCCCTTCCAAGTTATTAAACACAGACTTCACTATTCAGTCTAGGGACCTTCTCAAATTTAAGGGAAAGGCATATTTCACGCAACAAAAACTTCCACAGAAAAGGCATAATTTACAAGTCATGAAGTCATCAGATGCCGAATAGCCCAGAACAGACATCAAATGAACGTTCTTTCCGTTTAATGCAGCAAGGAATAAACTGTTCTTTAAATTGCAGTTTGTTTTTGTTTTTTTTTTCTGCTGCTGTGAAAAAACATTTTTATAAGAATTCCTTGGAGGGGATGTGAAGAAGTTGTTTGTTGACCGGAATATGGCCCTGGAAGTGCCCAGCGACCCCACGGCGCTGAGCTGAGATTGTACATATCGGAGGAAAGCGCGGTGCTTGTCTCTTCTTCACTGTTCTGTTCAGCAAACTCAGGAAAAACCACTATCGGAGGTCACAGGGTTACTTTGTTTAGTGCCTGAGGAACAGCAGTTTGGTTGAAATGAGTTGACGCTTTTGTTCAACTTCTACTCTTTGCCCTTCCTAAAAAATTAGTCCGGAGAACATGGCACGAATTCACCTGAATGATGAGACTGCATCTTTTACAGCACTGCAGGAATGCTGGGAGTTGTCGAGAGGGAGGGAGAGCACAGCACGCCACAGCACCCCGATTCGAGCTCTCACTGACCTCCTACGCGTCTGACGTTTCGTTTTCTCCACTTCCGCAGCAGAACCGCCCACTTGTCTTTCTTTCGGGCTTAGTGACAATTTGCATTTTTATGGGGTGTGGTTGTCAGACCCACGTCCGGCCTTAGAGGACCCGTGTGGACAGTTGAGCATAACCGACTGGAGCACCTGGCAGAAACCCACACAAAACATGCAAAGCGGCGCACAGAATGAGCTCGGCCACACGCTGTGAAGCTACAGCCCCGATGGGACGCCAGTCTGTCCGAGGGTCAAATAAACGTCTTTGGATGAATTTTTTAATTCATTCTAGCTTTATGTCGTGTTGTTAGTGGTACCTAAGCCATGGATAAATCCAGCGATTCAGCTACATTATTAAGACTGTATGGATTCTGGCATATTGGGTGGACGAATAGTTCCGAGTTACAAACAGATTTCCAGCATAACTGCGTCAAGCTGGGGGAGAAGCGTATTTTATATACCAAAGTATTGGCTCGGTTACAAACATATACCAAAAGCTAACTGGACAACTGATGTGTGAAACTAAAAAAATACTCCTCGGTGTTAAAGAACAAGGGGTGTTTCTGCATAACTCTGTTCTGTGAGGGTAAACATGATCAATCTCATGAAAACGAAAGTTTGGTGCGAGATGACCGTGCGAACCATGTCTGACCTTTGAGGATATCCTTTGCTGACGTCCATCTGCAACCAGGTTGGAGTCACAGTGGGGGAACTCGCAGTTCTCACAGACTGAGGACTTCAGTCGCCAGCTACCCCTGAGGTGCCACTGTGAAAAATTTGCTTCAAATGACATTTTTCCACTAAGGCTTTTGACCTGTGACCTCACCTGGCCCCGAGAGTAGCGTGATCTGGAATGCCTGACAGGAGAAGAATTTATTAGAAATGGCTGTTTTGAATTCCTGGTGGTGCCAGTTTCAAAACTCTATATGGCCACATTCCAGACTTTTCTCATTATCTGTCCAGCACCGGAGCCGATCTTACGGTGTTTTAGCGTTACAGAAAACAAACGCTCACCAGAAGGTGTCAAATTCCTTCTCTGGATGCCAACGGTGGTAAAAGTGAAAGTGACAACGCTTTTTGAACTAGGTCTATTGCAAAAGAAGTAAATGCTTGTTCGGATGTTTCTTCCGTAGCTCTGGGACTCCATCCTTCACGTTTCCTTGTTGACATCACCGCACATTTTGACGCGGCGGTTTCCAGTCCTGCGATTGTTGTCCGACAGGGTTCGACTGTGTACGTGATCCCTGCTGCCACCGTTTCTCCCCGTCGTCTGCTTACTTGTGCACATTTACAAGATAAACCGCATTTAGATGAGTTATGGGGTCAGTCCTCCTCCCCCGAGCACCCTTCAAGTTCCTCATGTGAATGGCAGGAAGGTAGCATTTCTATTTTATTGTCTCTCTGGAGGAGTAAACAGAAGGAAAATGCAGACACTGAAGCTGTGTGGGAAAAGCCCGGTGATGTGAGTGGAAAAGCCCACAGCTGTGATAGTCAAATCGAGTATGGGGATCATCTCAAGTAGAAAACTAGGAGAACTAAATAAAAAATAAGCTGAGCCCATCAATATTATTAGTATTATATTATTATTGGCGCTGTTGTTTTTGTTGTTCCATTATAAATATGATCGATCAGAGTGACGTCCGTATTGAACTTGTTATCAATTTCCCTCCACCACGTCAGCAGCAGCCGCACCGGCTGCTCTTAGGCCAGGAGAAACATCCTTCTTGAACACCAGTCCTCTGGGGAGCATTACACTTCAAAGGCTGAGGCTGTAAAAGCTGGAAATTACTTTTGATTTCATTTGTTGGTACATATTTGCCAGTACTTCTATTAAGATACCATGTGATGTCAAGGTTGTGCCAAGAGCAGACAGAGATCTGCATTGTGAGAAAACCGAGGTGCCTTAGATATGAAAAGGTCAGCATGTGACACGACGCCCGCGCAGAACACAGGAGGATGGAGCGGCATTGTTAAAGCCACAAGTGGAAACACGGTACATGACCTGGTTACCTTGCTAGCTGTTTGTGGAAAAGCGAAACTTTCACCAGTGCGTGAACCACACAGCAGGAGAAAGTCTCGTCCCTCTGACTGGCTGCAGATGGTCAGGATTAGATTGCAGACATCGGACTTATTTGGGCAGCATTAGCTTTCCAGCCTGTTGATTTCTCTGAGCTCAAATCCATCACACGTCTTTGCTTCAGTATTTCTTCTTCGGGGTGTTTTCCCTTGAAACATCTACTACTTTCTCAACCAGTTGTGTTGCCACAGATATCGAGTGGTTTGAGTTACTCCTGATGCGAAACAGATATGAAAAGTGCTGTCTGTACAAAGTGCCATTTAGTCAAGGGTAACTCAGGGTGACCGCGTGCAGACTTGCCGGTACCTGGTGTGCCACCAAGTGCTCCAAGATGTACTACTCGGGGAATTAGGTTTCTGCAAAGCAAACAAACAGAACATAAAAATAACCTGACATCTTCAACTTGGTTTGAATCTGCTTTGAGGTGTCTTCATGCAATGCTGGCAGAAAGATGGCTGCGATTTTTCATGAGTAATGAGCAGCACTGATCACCACTGCAAAAAAACTTCTCATTCTGGGAACGGACTTATTGAAGGCTGTTTCATAACACTTGAAACAGATTGCATCGGTTTTGAGACTTACGGTCCATTTCAGTCTGGATGCACCAGACAATCCCTGCGATGAAGGACAGACAGGATAACAGGCCAGCCCTCCGTCCTCTGGGCCGCTGCACTTCTGCCACTCTTTTCATAAAACCTTCCTCTTCGAATAAAAATGCTTTTTCCCTGAGCCTGTTTTCTAACCTCCTGTTGCGTCTATGATGTAATAAGAAAACAGCTCAAGTTCTGGGAGATGTGTATTTTGGACGTGTTTTTTCTGTTGAGTAGATTCCCAAACTGGGTGACAGTATTTTCTATTCAAACAGGCTGCTATTGAACCATTATGAAGTGAAACGGAGTGAAAAGAGCAGTTACTGCTGGCCTCCATGGAGGAATTACTCGCTGAAGAAGAAGAAACGTACGTCAGATGCATGGACTAAGATCAGAAGTGCAGGGCTTGTAAGGGGACAAAATTGTTTGTTGTGTTTCGGAATAGAAATTACCATCACAGGTGCCACAAACAACACTTGAACACTTGCAGTTCCGGAAAATTTTTTAAACAAATGTTAACCTGGGGAGGGGGGGGGGCAAAGTATGAAGATTTCACGCAGCGCGTGGGGTGCGGAGAGGTTACAGGAGGTCTAACACAAAAGATAAAAACAGTTTACGGTCACAAGTGGCACCGAGGAGACAAGTGAGACTTTGATGTTGTTTGGAAAAGGAATAAATGACACTGTTTTATTGAGAAGAACGATGAAAACATGCTGAGGGCAAGGGGTGTTGTGTGAAGATCGGAACAGTTCGACCGTTCGTCCTTTCTGTGGAGTGACTGAAATTCGCGGTATGTGTAAAAACATCACTGGTCAGAGATAAAAAAATAATATACCAATGCAGTCATGAACAAACAAAGAAAGCAGCGATATCCAGTATCAGTCTTTTCCTCCTTCCGCCGTTAGACGTGTGACAAGTTTTTAGCTACGTTATCTTAGGAATTCCGCTTTTGCAGAATGTGACTGTAATGCGGGTTTACTTCTTATTGCACATCTCCGATCTTGACGGTGACTAGTTAATACTAGGCCTCGTGAAGTACGTCAAGTATGTGTCCGAGAGTTTTTGTAGGGGCAGAAGTGTTGGAATGAGGCTGTAGGAGGTATTAACCATATAACTACACCCTCTGCCTAAAGATGCTTCATTTTTTACATCTACTAAGGGTTTTTCCTGTGTAACCTTGGTGGGAAGACAGTTAAATCGTTTTTTAAATGAGACATTTGGATGACAAGCTCGAGTAGGAAACTATCTGGAAAGCCTCGTGAGCTCTTCTGCAGCAGCTCCCAGAGGTGTCGTGCACTCGGGAGCCGCTTTTCTTTTGCTCTTCTCTTCAGTGCCTCCCATTGAAATACTTGCCAAATTTTGACTGACAGGTAGTGTTAAAAAAACGCCAAATTAATGGGCTAAATTGCCTGGTGGCAACTGGCAGATGTGACCAACATACATATGTATATAAGACAATAACTCAGTGAGTCACTAGCGCTCTCGTGATCATATTTCATGATCATATGAATCATCATTCAGCAGATATTTCACAGGAATAGTTCCCACGTTTCAATTATACATCTTTGGAAAATACACTTTTATGGAACCTGAGTGTAACTGGTTCCTAGAAACGGCTTAAATGCTGCAAACTGGGATACCAGTTTCTGACTGTTTCTGAGAAAATTGGTTTTTTAAAATTCAGGATCACTATATTCTGCTACTCATGATAACCAGTAACAGCCAGGAAATTTCTTTAGAAACTCAAGAAATGAATTGAAAACAATAAAATGACTCTGCTGTTATGGGCTGTTATGCCGTGGTCTGTTCCTGCGATACGTTCAGTCTGAACAGAAGTGAAAAAAATTGGAAAGAGTGACATTTTTCAACCTCGAACTCGGGCGCTGGGCACTCGTACTCACGCCGAATATCGATACCTTTCAAGCAGCAAGTCGAACAAGCTGGAACTTAGCTGACTTTGGAGTCTTCGACCCATTCTCCTGCATCCGAGAAATGAATAACCTTTTCCAAGGTCCGTCTGCTCTGGCCATATTATTAAAGACGAGGAGCGACGGGAGAGCCCGGCTCCGAGGTACGCGTCGATAAGCTGCTTGGGCAGGAAAGATCAAGACACATACATCAAAATACAGTATTAAAAGCAGACGTGGCAGCTACGGAATTCTGTGCTCAGCGCCTGATGCAGCCCACCGTGCTGTGCATCCCCGATCTGTCCGACGTTGGGAACGTCCTCCTATGGGAAGCGGTCAAGGAGGTTTCCTCACGCACACAGTGCCAGCGGCCTGCATAGCGACTCACACACTGGACCAGCACAAGGGCTGCATTGAGTTCTTAGTCCTTCAGATCTAACTAAAGAAGAAAATTAAAGAAATAAATAAAAATCCAGCTGTGTCAATGCTAAGTTACAGGAACAAGGCTGTTTTGGACGGCAAGGAACCAAACAAACGGGTGGGGGGGGGGGGGNCCAGCTGTGTCAATGCTAAGTTACAGGAACAAGGCTGTTTTGGACGGCAAGGAACCAAACAAACGGGGGGGGGGGGGGGGGGTTATCTGTGTTAAGTGAGAACAGGAACTTTATAAGAAAAGCAGATACTGAAGGGGAAGATAACCGGCAGCCATGAAGAGCGTAAACAAATTTCAAAACAGGCAATCGGAAGTCTCCTGTGAGGAATAAAATCTTTGGAGTAGAAATGTTCGGAGTAACTGTTCCTTTTTGTTTTGAGAAAGAACAAAGCAAAATCTCATTTGATATATTCAGGATAAGTGTGGCCAAAATTATTGCAACCCTTGCATTTCATTGTGATAAAAACTAATGCTCACTAATGTTTTAGGGTCGCTTTGCTGCCTCTGGCCCCGGGCACCTTGAACCTGTGCCAGATACCATGGCATCTCGTAACTGTCAAGGCGTTTTGGAGCAAAACGTGCAGCCCAGCCTCAGAAAGCTGTGTCTCAGTCGCAGGTCAAGGGTCCTGCAGCAGGATAATGACCAGAAACACCCCAAAACGCACCCAGAATGGATGAGAAGGAAACGCTGGAGCGTTCTAAAGTGGCCTAATGTGAGTCCTCATCTGAACCCCATAGAACATCTGTAAAAAGAGCTGAAACTAGCAGCTGAGAGAAGCTCCCATCAAACCTGAGAGAACTGGAACAGTTTGCTGAAGAAGAGAGGGCCAGACTACTGCTAGAGACATGTAGAAATCTCATCCAGAGCTAAGCAAAGGCTGCGCTGCCAAGTGTTAGGTTAAGGGCCCCAGGATTTTTGTTCATAACACTTTCATTTGTTTTGTTATGTCAAAAATCAAAGGCAAACTCTCTGTACTCTGTGACAGAAGCAGTGGTGGATACCAAATACTTTTGCCAGTTTCGCTGTATTTCAGATAAAATTGTGACTTTTTTAGAAAAAAAGTGGAAGGGTCCCAATATATTTGTCCACATTGGTATACAGATATAAATTTGTGGCCTTTGTTAAAAAGGTCAATTTGTCACGACCCATGGGAGTAGCACCTCCAACCACCAATGCGGCGCTCACGGCGATCTAGACAGCAGAACATCTGAAGGACTGAGGAAGGACTGGTGGAAGTCAGTGAGTTCTTAACCAGCTCCTACTATGTTGTTACTGGAGAGAAGATTTCTGCTTTGGGTTTTTATGGTTCTGCTGTCCTCCCTCTGCCTCGAGTCTCTGCTCCTGTGTATTTGCTGGCCCCCTGTCACCTAAATTCTGTGGCCTTCGAGTTCTTTGGTGCCCATGTCTCCGAGTGTCCTCGTGTCTCCACATGACTGAGCCACCACTGCACCGACTCCCTTTGTTTGGCATCCAATGCACTAGTGATACCTGTGAAAAAAGAGCTCTGCGACTACGGGGACACAATGGGGACAAAACGTCAGTGGATCTAGACAAAACACCAGGAAAAATGTACCACCTAAAATTAATTCAATGTATGTTATGTGTGACAATTACAGCACCAGTCTCTGTGCGTAAAGAGCTCAATCTTCTACCGTTGGCCTCTTTGTTTGGAATTTTTTTAAGCACTTCTCACCCTAAGTGAGGTTTTAACAAAGTCAAATTCATGAAACTCCATAAAGCTACTTACTGTTTTGAAAATTTTGAATCCGTTTTTTTTTTAAAATTTATTCATGGTTTGGATAGCAGCTAGTGCGTCTAGCAATATTTTTAAGACAAACATTTTATTTCTAGCTTCTCTTTTAATGTTATACTTTCATTAATAACTGCTTGTCTGGTCTGGTGAGAGACACAGCACACAGTACACTGAACTGGGGTATTTTGATAACTTTTCTCACAAAACATTCTGATGTTTAAAAAGTATAACCCTAAAGTATCCCGAGAAGACCACCTATGTCACTCTTAAAAACGGCGAAAGAAATACAAAAAAGTGCTGTTAGCAGTGCCGCGCTGCACTCCACACAGATGTTTGACAGTAGATGATCGTCTGCTTGTGACGTAAAAGCTTTATTTATACAGCTGAAAGGTAGTTCATGTTAAGCCTGCAGTGTGTGAGCATCACCATGTGCGTGAGGCAGGACGAAGAGAGAAGAGAGAAGGGAAGCAGGAGGGTTCACATCAGTGCTTGAGAGCCTTGCTGTGTCAAAGTCCCTCCCCGTCAATCCTCACCAGTCACCAAGAGAAGCTAAAGTTTCTCGTGTCTTCAGCCCTCCGCTCTGAAAGGACACGTTTTCTCGACGGTTTAAATAACTGAGTAGATTATTACTTGTCTACTATATATTTCCACAAGGACTCAAAGGACCTCGGATACTATCATACCTCCTACTGAAATCACAGCCAAATTACTACCTTGAGTTGCTGCAGTAAAAATACTCAACGGTGTCAATTAGTTTAACATTGTAAACGGCTTTCAAGAAAAGCCTCGGCTAATTGCTAAGCCGTGAAAATAAACAGCACTTCTGGATTTTTCCGAAACCTATGCATAGGTATCATTATAGAAGATTCCCTCTGAACCACAGGATCCAGTGGAGTGGGAATCTGAGAGAACTTCTTTTGCAAGTAGGAGCCCTGCTGGGTAACCTCAAGGCACTCCTGAGATCCTCACAGACTCAGCTGAGGAGCTGTGCTAAGTTCTCTGGAGAGGCACCGTTACCACGCCATCAACTTCTGTTTCAACAGAGCCTCTGCCAATAAGCTGTCTATTCCCCCCAGAGAAGGACACTGGGTCACCTAATCGGTGAAAAGAATTTTCCTGCCCATTCTTTTTTTATCATTAGCCATCCACATTTTGTGCAGACACAGCAAAGGTGGTATTTATGTTTTTCCTGCTGACAGGCAAGGCACTTGAGTGGGCAACCACAGTGTGGAGTCAACTGTCTCTCTGATTGTTTTACTACCTATTTCAGGAAAGTGTCTGACCATCCTGCTAAAGGGAGGGAGGGTGTAGAGGTCTGGGACATTGTCATGGGAGATATACTGTGGCCAAATATGTTCTGCGGTTTGGCAGTCACCAGTGCATGAAATGATGTTGTTCGACCATTAAGTTTTTACTACAGGCCGAGTGGTGGATTTTGTATGTCGAGAGAAGACTGTACCTACAACCACTTCGATCAAAGATTCATTCAAATGAATAATCTTACAAAAAACATGACCACATTTTCCTCAGAGGATAAGCTGTTTGTCGACTCAGGGACAACAGAAACACTTCTGAGGTATCAGTATGGCCCATTCCAATGGTGTGCAGATACCGTGGGGCGATCTCCTTTTGAAAATCTCTACACTTAATGAACAGCCCACAGGGATTAGTTGCCTTGAACAAGTTAGTCCTCCTTTGTTTCACAAGTTTGGCTTGTTCCTTTGTGAAGCTGTATAATACACTCGATGTTATTCATTAAATTCATTCAGCACGCTTACCTTTCATACAAGATTTTTCATGGTTAGCTACACAGGACTTCAGATGAATTAATTTCCTGGGAAGCCAGTGTTGCCATGTGGGTCTCAATGTACCTCATTCTGCCAAATCAGTTGAAAGTCCTAATGCTTTTTGTCCCAGCGACTATTCTAATACAGAACTAAGATTTAGCGGATATTTTTAGCAAGAGCAAGGCATGTGGTCTTCTCCCACATTGTCCTTGAGACAATTCCATCGATGTGTTCCTGGGAACTAGCTCACCAGGGGGTTTCTTTTTTGCAGTCCTGGAAAGATTTTACTTGGGCAGTAATTTCATTACCTGATTAAGCACTTTTCCTTAATCCCTTCAGCCTACGTCAATGTGTACTATTCGTCTTCTGTCGCAGAGTTTTTCCGTGGGATGGAGCTGCAGACAAGGCTTTTTTCTTCCCCCTCTACTTTTTGGGCTCCTGGTTGAACTATTAGCAGAAACAATCGGCAGTAGCAAGGACTTACACAATGTGCCCACACAGCTACACTCGCAATAGTAACGTTTTTTTCTAACTATATCTTGAACACAGACACGCGGCAACACCCCTTTTCATCAACAACCGATAATGAACGTTCAAACTAATGACGATACAAACTCCTGAATTTAAAACACTCCAAAAATTATACAGAGAACAGACAGAATTAATCAGAATGAACGTTTTACGTTGATTGTTACACCTGTTTCAAATTCTGCCCTGCTACTTGCAGAAGGTATGCTTTAAGAAATTAGATAGATTGATCTCAAAATTTATTTGGAACAATTACAAATATACAGGATAAATTGACAGATATCCTGCAGCCTGGGATGTAGCATAAAGCCCTACCATACCCACCTAACGCCCTACCTATCTACCCCCCTCCCCCTCTAATACACCACCTTGTAAGCTCTTCACCGGGGTCATCAGGTAGGCACCATCCTTCATCGGCGTTTTGCTGATTTAGGCCCACGACATCTTCGGATGTCCCAGACCCCCTCCAAGCTTACTAGATGACAGGTCCTCACCTAACTATACTACCTCACCTTCCTCCATTCTAGTTGCGCTCTCCTCAACCAGAGCCACTGACTACCCCTCTCAGCCACCTCCGACAATTCCTTTACCACTTCCCTTAACCTACGTCCTCTAATTCCCAACTCACTCAACAGCGCAGTAACAGTTTTTGCCACAAAGCCTCTGGCACCTACCTCTACCGGTTTAACATATTTAGAATAATAAGAGGCCCAGAATCAAGATCGGACTTTGCTATCAAATATGTGACTCCACTACTAGCTGCTACAAATTATACAGATTTCTAAATGGGTTCACCTCAGATCATGTTCTCCATGGATTGTGTTGAGTCAGCCTTGTATTAAGCAGGACTGCTAAGGCCCCTGCCTTTTACTGAAAAAATTCACAAGATTCTAGGTCTAACCAAGAGCTATTGTTATATTCAATACCCTTATACTCTGGCGAGATGTTATGCAATACATGGGGATCTCATGCGGTTCTTCTCTCTGTTCTCCTGTTGTTTTCAACCCTTTCCCACAAGCATTAGTCATATCAGACTCCAGAGGTGGTTGTCTAAAGGTATGTCACATTTAATTTCAGACCAAACACTGGGTAGTTTTGAACATCGAAGAATGAAATTTGGCCTGTGTAGTGCAGACAGTTGTAAATATATACAACTTTGTAATTTTATTACAATCATAGACAAAGAGAACAGACTTCAGACAAAATTAACTGAAGTACAGAAACAGCTCTTTGCAGCAAACAGTTTGAGAGGCTTTATTCATTTATCTTATTCAATTTTAACAAGTGTTGATGGTAACTCCTACGATGCTTTGAGGGAGATATGGGAACACGATTGTGATACGTCTTTCAATGATCACGAGCGATCAGCTATATGTGGAAAAGTTTCCCAGCCTGCACCACCCTAGGCATCTAGAAGCAAAAACTTCAAGCTGAACCACAGAATCTACCTTCCTCGGTGAGTCTCCATAGGCAGTTTCCAGGGACTTTACAGATATGTTTTAAGTGTAATGCTGTTCCTG
Source organism: Arapaima gigas (assembly GCA_900497675.1). Classification (NCBI taxonomy): domain Eukaryota; kingdom Metazoa; phylum Chordata; class Actinopteri; order Osteoglossiformes; family Osteoglossidae; genus Arapaima; species Arapaima gigas. The sequence continues at coordinate 78,777 of UFQX01000370.1, read as the reverse complement.
ACACTTTAATACACCTATTCCGGGACTGTGAGAAGATATACGTTTATTGGAAGGAAGTTCACTCGACAGTTCAAAACGCCTTCAATGTAAAGTTTGATTTGTCACCTTGTATTTTGCTGATAACCCAAACCTGGAACTCTCTTTTTGACAAGGTCATGGAATGTAGGCTGTAGGTAATGTACACATACTTTTGGGGTTGACATTAATGTATGGGTGTAAGCAGTCAACTACTGTATCACATTAACATTTTGTGTTTCAAAATATATCAGAGGAGTGTGTGTGTGTGTGTGTGTGTGTGTGTGTGTGTGTGTGTGTGAAGGAAGTTGAGCTGGCCTTCAGGACAGCAGCATCTTCTGCAGAACTGCTGAGCTGAGGGTTTCCTTTGTGGTCCAAAGGAGATCCTGAGTCTGCGAGAGTTATATTTCCCAGGCTATAGTTCATCTGACCCATCTTTCAGGTTCATACTGGAAAACGATCATTTTCCAGAAAGCGGGACAGGGGCTGTTATGAGGCTATAAATAAATAAAAAAGTCAAATACAAAAAAGTTCAGCATTTTATTATTTAGGGCATAATTCCTACTTTCCTCCCTAAAACAGCTTGGAGTCAAAGGAATGCCACTGAAATGGTTTAATCTTATATACTGGGTGGAACCTAGAACATAGTTTGGTGTGGTTCCTTGTCATCCTTCAGTCTTTTTCACCTGGAGTTATGCAGGGCTCAATACTGTTGCCATTTTCAATCTAAAACTCTGCTGTTGAAGTTCCTCTCATGGTTTCTTCTGCCACCGTTACACTGACAATACTCAACTCTTCCTTCTCCTTTCACAAAACCCCAACAAACGTACCACTCTGAAACGGAGCAGGCCTCTCAAACATCTCTGCTTGGATGACTGGCCAACAGTCAATTCTCCGTCAAACTGGACAGTTTACTTGTTTGTCTACTTCTGCCAAACCATTAACATGTTATCCTCCCTTCTCTTCTCTCGCCGTTGATCTCCTCCAGTTGCCTGCATCACGTTCAACAAGTCTAATTATGGCCCACAAGACAGTCATAGGATCTGCACAGTGACAGCCACTCTTTCTTTTTGTACCCTGTCAGGAGGATGGTGGTCCTCCTCAGGCCCATTCATTTCATAGATGAAGACTGCAAAACTGAAAGTCTGTAGCTTCTCAGTTTTGGTTCAGAGAAGGTGCAGTGAGCTCTCTGTCTCCCACGGAGCTGCTGAATCAATATTCAAGACAGTTCTATAGATTTACACCATACCACTTGTCACAATCGCCTTTGAATTTTCTATGTCACTCAGTTCTGTAGACGGTTGTCTTTCGAAACCTGCATCTCTTATCTAACGTCCACCAGGACAGAATGGAGATATTGCAGCTGCACTTCAGCAATCACATCTGAATCTAAAGCTCCTTGGCTGTTGTGAAATGCGCTTCTGTTAACTCTGAGTTGCAGGTCACTGCTTGCAATTGAGAAAACATAAATTATTTACGTGCCATTTCACACTGTGACTTTTTCCTGTACAGTAAATGCATTTACTCCTTCATCACAAGATCCTTTCTTAAACAAAGGGATACTTTCATGTTAAATAAAAGACTCTTCCTGGAAGGTTTCTTAACGCTAGTTTTTTTCCACAGAGATATATAAATATCTCAAAATCTCAAAATTTTAAGAAATTCTGACCTGTTATCAGATATAAATATGATAACAGTTCAAAGGGTTTTAAACTTGCAAATACAGTTTTTGCAGCTTTTTTCTATGAAATTCTATTAAATTTGTATCGCTACATGGTTTGAACATTTTAAAGGACGTTATTAAGTACGTACATTTTGTGCGCGTATTTTGGTGTGTTCAGCAATTCTACAGTTCAGCTGCAAAACAGTAAGACAATTTTGAGCCCAAAGTGCTGTAATGAAGCTGAAAAGAAAAATACTTTGGAATAAATTGTTCAGTGTCTAGCGCAGACCCAAATGAGACAGGAGAAATGGGTTAAGCTATTTCATCTGGCTGGAGACATTCTTTCATGTTTACTGGAAAAACCTCTCAGCATCATTTTCCACCATGCGAGATCCTTTCTCAAGTACAAATTGTTTATAAACTGTAAACCGTGTATCATTTACATCCTGTTAAAATTTCAAGATTTGTTTTCCTGGTTTAGCTGAAAATGCACTTTCGTAATTTGAAGTGACATTTTGAATACCCCAGTTAATATTCATTGCTTTGTTCGCACCACAGTGCAAAACTTCTTTCCATAACTAACATCCAAAGCACCTGAGACTTGAGGAAATCTATTCAGTAAAAAAAAGCAAAAGTCGCAACAAGTCTCTGAACATAAAACATGCAGTTTTTCAAACTGTTTACTGCTTCCAAAGATTTGACTTCTTCAGACACTGACTTGTACAATAGGATTTTTTTTTTTTGCATAACATTGTGCAACCTTCACACCTCTCCTCCGTGCACTTTGCATTAGACTTCTTACACTACATTGCATTCACATTTATGCGCTTGGCAGACACTTTTCTCCATGATGATGCAGAGAGGAAAAGTGCAGCCCAGACCTACCAAGGATACATGTACACGATGACTGAAGCACAGCCTGGCTGTCGGATAAGGCCACCGTTGAGTGTATATGTTCCAGTAGTGAACAACTGACATGAATAGGAAAATAGGTAGATAAAGTTTACAAGAGCTTGCGAGGGAAATGGCTGCAGAAAAGAAGAGGCCTGTTGCAAATTCTAGAAGCTGTTAAAGTTTTAAGGGCCAGAGAGAGTTCATGTCACCACATCTGGCTCAAGACTGACCACCGACAAGCTTTAGATTTTTAACCTCTTGAGAGGGGGACGAGCATTTGGCCAGAGGGGAAGAAGCATACTGTTGATACTTGGTTGTAGGTACAGATTTGGGTCTGACGGTATGGGACGTGGTATTCCGCTCACTGTCTGGTAGCCTGTAACCGGTGTTGAACTTGACGTGGGCAGCTACATCGAGCTAACTGAGAGAGATGGGGGACGACACAACCCGTGCCCAACTATAACAGCTGAAGAAGCTTAATGACAGTGGCCAGGAGACCACGGAGGTAGGCTGCCGTAATGTAGGTGAGTTGTCACCATAACGTGGACCAGAAGCAGGGAAGAATGTGTGTTCTAAACTAATAGGTGTAACTACAGCAGTCACATAATTCCAATAAGTATGACCAAGTCATCAAAGCAGCCATTTTCTGAAGAAGTTGCCATCCAACAGCAGAGGAATTAAAACATAAACCCCTTTTTGACAAGACATTGAAGAAAGTAATTCTCTGGGAAGCTGGAGTGATCTAGATCATTCTATGTAGTTTGTTTTACAGTAGGTAATGGTCTGGTCCTTGGTCAGTCATCCCTCAAGATTTCTAAAGATGGAAATTCCTAAAACTTCCCACCTCTGGAGCACTCTGGCATTCTGCTTGTGGTGCCACTGCAGGTTACTAACAAGAACGAAGGATATATTGCTTTTACCAGCATCAACACGATAACTCTATAATAACTATCACTGCAAGTTAAAATAATAAATCAAACCATCTTGTAGTCTGTGCTGATTTTCAAATTAGAGGAAAGACAGAATTCTCTCTTTACCCTTCTTCAAAGTTTCAGTTGCTCACAACTAGAAGATCAGATTTGGTAGATGGGGACTAAAAGGGGCTGAGCACCATTGACAGGGCTTTAATGCAGCGCATGAGCCAAAAATGACAGTTTAAGCAGTTTTTTGCCCTGCAATATTATCAAAGTGTTTTCTTTTTGAAGAAGTAAGTTTTGCATAAGAAAGAACTCCATTCTGCAAATTGTAGTTGACATGGGCTTCTTTTAAAAATAATCTTTTTAAGTGTTTTTTTTTTGTTTTCCTCCTGCTCTTTTGCTGGTATTAACAGTCTTCCTCAGGGTTTGGCTTTACTACATCCTATTGGAACCTCTGTAACTTTTAGTTTTTTCTTGCACGCTTGCATTTTGGTAGTGGGGTGGTATTTCAGAAACTGGTGCTCTCCTGGGATTTTCATGCACAAGAGTGTCCAGAGTCACAGAGAATGGTGCACAAAATAATAATAATAAAAAAAACATCCAGGGAGCAGCAGTTCTGTGGGTGGAAACGCCCTGTTGATAAGAGAGGTCAGGGGAGAACAGCCAGGCTGGTTTGAGCTGACAGGATGGCTACAGTAACTCCAATAACCACTCTGCAAAACAGTGGTGGTCAGAAAAGCGTCTCTGAACCCACAACACCTCAAATCTTGAGTCAGATGGGCTACAGCAGCAGATGACCACATCAGATGTTCCAACTCCTGTCACCCAAGAACAGGGAGCCGAGGCCACAGTGGACACCAGTTCACCGAAACTGGACAGTTGAAGAGTGGAAAAACTTTGCCTGGTCTGATGAATGTTGATTTCTGCTGTGACACAGAGATGGTGGGTCAGAATTTAGTGTAAACAGCATGAAGCCATGGACCCAACCTGTCTTGTGCCAACAGTTGAGGGTGGTGGTGTAATGGTGTGGGGAATGTTTCCTTGGCACCCACTGAGGCCCCTAATAATCTTCTCAATCTGGTTCCACAAACATGGAAATGATTGTCATGACTGATCTAAGAATGTCTCAGACAACCTTTTACCAGTTGTGTCAATAACATACAGGAAAAACAACAAACACAGTTTACAGCTCATAGCACCACTAACAGCTGCCCCTTGTGATTCACATCCGGAGTGAAAATCCATTATCATTCAATAGTTTTTGGCTTTCCCTACTCACTCTTCAGTGGCCCTCGATTGTATTCTTTGTCGTAAAAGAAATTTGTTTATTCTGAATATACTAGATTTCACAACTCTTTCACCTGAATTTTCCTCCTGCGTGACTGAGTGAAACTGAGCCATTTACTCAGCTTTTCCTAGGAAATTTTCATATTCAGACTCAAAAGTGGCCATGAAAGGCTGGGCTGTGTTTTGAAAAATAGTTTGGAATTATATCCTTCACCAAATGTCATTCCAGTGCTTTACTTCAAAGATCTTAGTCCACTTCATCTACAGCTGTGTTGACTATCCATGTTTGCGATGTGTAGGACTAATATGTTTGTCCAATTATTGCACTCACCTTCTTGAGTGCTCTTATCACCGTTTCCAAATAGCTGGCAGCAAAAACACACCATGTCGTCATTTTTCTCACTCTGTACTACTCTTTATCTTCTCTCCATTCTTCACCTGTCGGGGGGGGGTACTATTTCACAGCACCGTACTGTTACAATAACCACAGTGCTGGTTTTAGGAGCATAAATGACACTGTAGAACAATTTCGCATCGTCTACGGAAGTAGAGCGCTCACACTGACTGTACACACGCATTGACCAACAGAGCAAAAGCGTGTCTGCGTATGGATTACAACTCTGAAGTAATTTACAGTCAGCAGTAAAGTTTATAACTTCAATTTAACAATAATTTTGGAGATTGAAGAGAAAAACGGTTTTGCCTTTTAGGTGTTCAAAGACTGACCTTTTAGGCTCATAAAGTGATATGGTGTCATCTGAAGAAGGAAATAGAGGGGAAATATAGAGACACCAGTTTGAAACAACACAGTACGAACACCAGAATACTTTAAAACATGACACCCGCCAAGATCTCAAAAATGCAGGATAGTTTCTCGTGGATATATTATCTCTCAGCGGGTGAAAATTTGTGAAGACGGGCACAATTTTAGTTTTCTTTCCTCTTTTCGTTTGTACTTCTTTAGACAGTTCTTTAATAATGTATAAGCAGGTGACGGCCTGCCCAGCAAGAGCAGTATTCCAAAGCAAAAGTCTACAGCTCTAATATTTCCTGTAGTATCTGTGAGGGTGCAGTTAAAACTCCAAAACAGGCAATAAAAAGGTGACAAGTACCGTATACTGAGCCAAAAGTAACAAATACACGTGAAGGCAAAAAGACCTGGCAATGCACTGGAAAGCTGAAATGCCGCAGCACTGCATGGAGAGATGTTTATGATGTCCACTGACCGTGATGCAGGATGACTGGATCTACACTGACTAAATCCCAGTTCATTGGGGATCAGCGTGATCACGATCTGTTAGTCCTCCTCTTAGTAACTGCAGTGGAAGGAATTGAAATTGTTGTCAGTTTGCTCATCTGTCAAAGTAGGATTTTTGGCAATGAGAAAAACACATTTGCATTTGCTGGTAAAAAATGAGGTGGATACTGCGAAAGACTCTTTTTTGTGATTCAGGTCTTTATCATGCTGCAAACGCCACTGGTCAAATTGGGTTTATGACGAATGGTTAGGTGGTTTTCATGATGATGGAGGATACAGGGGTGTTTTCTCAATGGCCCTTGTCTGTGTGAGTCTTTGGATCGTGAACATAGAAAGAATGTAGAACACTGCACACCCTTAGATGGATTTGAATCTATGCCTGATGATGCAACCTAGGCACTATGAGATGCCAGCACTACCCACACTATCCTCCTGCACCTCAGTAAGGCCAGGGTTCTACAAACATGACAAACTGAGCTTCATAATAATTTGCCAAGGCATTTCTTGCTAAGCACCTCCCATTCTCAAGAATGAGACCATGTGGAGTGTCTAAAAAGGTCAGGAGATGCTGCGTGTCGGGAAACCCATTGATGGGGATATGATTGAAATCTACCTCAGCTGCGATGTCGTCAGAAAAATCCCGTGAAGAAACCCCGAAGAAAGGTAAGTTTGCTCCTGGATGAACAGGGTAGGAGAGGCAGGGAAAACTGTCGCACTTGCGGTTTTCGTTTGTCATCGCCGAAAGAAACGTCCAATTCATGCTACCCCGTCTTCCTCAAAGGCTCAAAGGAATCACTGCCGACATTTGTTAAAAGCGCAAGTCCAGTCTCTCGACTTCTCTCTCCACTTCGGTTAATTCCTTCCGAGGTCTCGTTGTTTTAGTTTATAATAAACTGGTGCAACGACAGACGCCTGTATTGGATAAGCTACCGCGAATTATGTTTTCAAAGCTTACCATAGGTTGGTCTGAAAATAAATGCAACATCCAACAGCCCTTTAGACAACCACTTCTACAGTCTTATTCGGTTAACACCGAGCTAAAGTAAAATCTTTACAGGTCTCACATTAAAAAAAAATCCTTCAGCAACTTTTAAACTGGAATTGACAGCATTTGTTGGCCTGTCATGTGTTCAGTCTATTTTTTTTTAGCCTGGATTTAGAAATGTCAGGAGCAGTTCTGATATTCTGTATGGCTGTTAATGGGATCTTCTCTGGTTAAAAAGTAAAAAAAGGGGTTTTGGAAAAGCGTGGGAGCGAGTTCTTGCTGAGTAACACGGTCATTTTTAACGTTTTAGTCGTTTTTACTAGAATTTACTGTATAAGCAAATCCTCAGGACGCATCATGCTTGTTACGAACGGGAAACCTGTGACCGAAAGAGGCCTTAGCTACCTCATTCACTCGAGTGTGTTTTAAATTTGAACGCCCCTCAGGGTGTCCACTCGGATTTGCCAGAACAAATCTTCAGGAATGAGCTACAACTGCTGTTGGGAACAGGGAAGCCTGCATTCTAGTACATCACAAAGAATAAAAAAAACGTCAGACGTACACGGTAAGTCTGTAAAAGATAAACGCAAAATAATCAGCAAACTGCATCCGGAACACTTTAAACACAACAGGTGCCCACAAATATTTTTCTGCATGCTGTTCTAATGTGCTATTCTGAGTCTGCGTTGTCATGTATCCACACAATGGTGCAAAAATGTAACCTCTTCGACAGGAGTAAATTTTGCTGCTGAAATTTTTTTTAAAAATGACCAATCTTGCAGGTTGTCGAATAATTCCAGCACTGGACGTAACTTTAGTCAGTTGTTTTTGGTGAGGGATTTGGTTTCTGTGGTCTTTTTTCTTCAGCGTGAGGGTGTGCATGCGTGTGTCTGTGTTCTACTGCTATGCCCCAATAAGCTCCACTAGAACCAGGATTCAGCTATGGCTGCTCAACCCCCTCGGGTCAGGTGGTGACGGAGTGGAAGTGAAGGTGGGGCGAAGGTACAAGAACTTGGTGGTGCACTTGAACAGCAAGCTGGGGTGGTGAGGCAACCAAAGCTCTCCAAAAGAAAGGCAAGAAGCACCTCAAGTTCTTGAGGAGGCTCTGGTCATTGGAAGCATGTGGGTGACTTTTGCAGACGTTCCAGCAGTCTGTGGAGAACGTATGATATATTCTTTGTGTCTTTTGTTCAGCATATTGACTGTTATTTTACTTTCCTCATATAAAGAAGATCGATAATCCTCAGTCTCTGTTCCCAATATGCAATTTATTCCATGACCCCAACTTGGAGGTGGCTGGTAATTTAAGCCACTAGAGGAAACTAAGAATAAGGGAACAAAAATGAGGGGAACATGTGGATGTCCAGATATTGTTTTTCTTCTGGAAAAAAGTGGGTTTTGAACAGTAACACCAGTCTCTGCTATATTAGGCATTTTCATGCATGCTTTTTTTGCTGTTAATCTATTCCAGTACCTGTAGTACAGCCCCCCCACACACAAAAAAAACAAAAACAGAGCCAAGCCTGTTTCATAATACTTTCATAGTGATAAAGATTTGTGTATCCAGAAGGCTGCGTATATGAAAGGCTCTGTGTATCTGAAAAGGTTATAGGATGTTGTAATTTGTGCCGAAATGAGAAATATTTCATTTACTGGTTCAAGTTACTGATGGCAGCTGATAATATTAGCACATATCTGCTAGAGAAGAGAGGCTGAGAACATGTAAGAGCAGCTCACAATTCCCCTGCATCACGTCTTCTGCTGACCTCCCGTCATGCTGTCACAGACAGAGCAGGCCAATAAAGTTAAAACATGGGGAAATCATTCATTCCTCTGAAAGAGTTGAGGAAACTCTGTGGGGGCACCAGCTCGGCCGGTCGAGCATTTTCACGCCAGACGTAAACGCTCAACACAAATGTGCGCACACTCGGCCCCCCTCTGGCAGGCATGATGTGCGATGGGTGTTTATTGCTTCCGTTTTAGTCACCCATCACCGCTGTTTACTGTTAGGCCTGGGGAAAAATCTGGTTAAGATGTTAAGTTGCCTTAAATATAGACAGAGCTTTGAGAACGTGCACGGTCAGATGGAGATGAATGGAAAAATTAGTGTTGGGGAAGCTTGCAGTTGTTTTGTTGGGATTATTTGTTGTACATATTGTACCCAACAGTGGATTGCAACTTAAGGATAAATGACATTCACACGTTTTCAGCCCTACTGAAATATTGCGATGCGTGATTTATGTGTTATATTGAGGTCATCTGTTTTCTTTATGTGCAGAATGTTCCAGTACTTCCCGAAGACAGCAAGATGGCCATTTAAAGGGTTCCATTGCTCTTCTGCAGGAGGGTGTTCACATATGAACCATGGGGTACATTTGTAAATATTGTACATAGTATTTGTTCCTTTTTCCTCAGACTTGCAACAAGTTCTTGCAAACTTACCTACGGTGAAAGAAACACCCTGGAAGGAGTAAGATTACCCTTAACATCCCGTGAAATTTGGCATTTTCATAGTCATTGCTGCAATTCTTAGCTTTATGTCTTTCATTATGAAGACACGTGTGTGATTGTGACTTTTCAGGATGGAATTGTATGATGTTTCAAAACTTTCTTGAATGGAATGAATAGGGACCACTTATGAAGACTTATGTAGCTGCTTGAATCCCTCTGATTCAAAACCATGGAGACATCACTCACGTCTCACAAAGCAAATTCCCACCCACTACTAAATTCCAGTTGGACAAGTAAGCGGACCGCCCCCAGTAGGACACAACAAAGCATTAAAGCAACATTATAGCTGCCAGCCAAATGTTTCCTTCCTCCCTCGCTTTATTAACTTTGGCTCAGCCGTTCAGTGACCACCTACTCATCGCTGTGTCTATTTCCACACAAAAATGGTGAAAAGCTTCTGGTTAAATAGTGATGTTTCCAAAAGCAGGTCCCACCCTGGACAGATGTTTTCACCAGCAGAAGAAGTTGAACACATCTGCCATTTGGTCTTGCCAACTACCCCTTACTGTTCGGTGTTTGGACGAGATAAGCGTTATGAAAACATCACTTCACTGGTTAAAATGGACACTTGTGCCCGTTTGGCCAAAATCCGTGATACTCTTGTTAAGACGGATGTAAAACTACTTTGCTCGCAGCTTTTGTTCTTGCGTGGGGAGGGAAGAAGTGAGAGCAAATTGCCGTATTTGTCACGGTGAGACGGTGGTGCCTTATAGGAGCGGTGGAACAGAAACAAACACACGTGACGTGCAGCAGGAAAACATCCGTCTTGCAGTCTCTGCCAGTTTGGTTTCTCCCATTATGCTCTCCAACAAAGTGGGGCCAGGATGTCCAGCGTCCAATAAATGTTATCTGTCACAAGACTTTTATTGTTTCTTTGCAGTCTGCCATCTTTGTGTTTTCTACCATCTGCATCAACTGCTCTGGGGGCGACGGCAGTTTGTCCTAACTGGCAACTGGGGAAGTTTACTCCAAAAACCAAATTTTTAAAATATATCAAAATATGAAGCTGGAGGAAGAATAGATGCCAACTTTGAAAAGCCTATTTATGGCAGTGGTTCCCTTTCAACTTGCACTCTCTGTCCTCCATATTGAGATACGGATATTTAATGGAAAAAGTAGCTTTCAGTTAGTGACAGAGACTGGTTTCAGCGGAGACCTTCACACCTTGTAATTCCCCTAAGAGCTCTTTCTATGCTCACTAAAGTGTATAAACTAAAGTTCGTACCTGCGAGCGGACGTTCCAGCCACATGTGGTGTTTCTGATCAAGCTTTTAAACAATCTTAGGGTTCCTTTGATGCGGGGAGCAGAAAAGCACACACGTCCATCTTGTCTGAATGAAATGGGTATCGGTTTCCCTTAACTGTGACTTGTTTGCCATCCGGCATCAGTTACTACACCCCCAAACACTGGGTTAAATGGGGCAGAACGAGACTGGAGGTGAAACTCCTGAAAGATTATTTTGCAGCAATTTAACACTCGTGGTTTTTTTTTTCTGAATTCCTTCGCATTGATGGGAGCTTAAACATCACAAAGTTTAAACATGTATGGGCTTATCTGAGTGCTTCTGGAAAACTCTGGCTGACAGAAACTTAAATCGGGAATTTTTCAAAGGAGATCCATCGGTTTGGTTGTCTGCTTCTGTCAGCATTGGATCCACATTTTGAGATGGTTACTCTCCCGCCAAATGTCTGACATGTACACGATAGACAGTCATTTCTAACCTGCCGCAAATTTGCTGTGCATGAC
>UFQX01000370.1:0-62500 GCA_900497675.1 Arapaima gigas | reverse complement strand
TCATCTGGGTGTCACTTCCATGAGCATCAACACTTTTGTCTGGTGATGATCCTTTTGCTGTTAGATGTGGTAAAGAATGCGATGCATTACCTAAAAAAACACGAGGTTTTTGCACCATTATTTCCAGTTACATGTGAACAGCAGTCGTCAACTGAAGTGGCTGAGCAGCACGGAGTGTTAGTGCGATGGCTTTTAAAACAAAACAAATTTTAGTACACAAAAGCCTGGGGTCATGCAACTTGGATGACATTTATGCAGTTTTACAAGAAAGTGATTGACTATGCCCACAGTGGAAAGTGGCTGAAGCTGCACATTCTCTGGAATTGCTGAGTTCATCCTCGGTTCTTCTTTGCTCAATCCATAGTCAATAGCTGCAGGCCTTTGGGTGGGTGTTTTGAAAGCTGAGACTCTGATTTTGAATCTCCATGCAAAGGAATGTTTGTTTTAGGGAAACTAGCAGCAAGACATGATGCTGACAGCAAGCTGGAGAAGCATACATTACCTGAGCTGGCCACTTCCCCACCTTTGAGCGCGACAGATATTATTGTCTCACGATTTGGCACAGAGGACCGGAGATCAGTGGGGGGGTGCGAGTCTGATGACTGTCTTATCAAGAGCCCAGGGAGTTTACTCATCGTGTCTTCATTTCCCCTTAAAATGGGAATCACTGCTGGTGTTGTTCTTACAAACTCTTCAGCAACTTGTGGGGTTGGTTCAAGATTTTTAGAGTCACCAGGAAGATCCTCAAGACCACCTCTCTCTTTATCTGGTGCACCTGACAGGTTTGGCACCAGTGGAGCAATCCAGCTCTTAGAATCACTCTCTAAGACAGAATGTAACTGATTCAGTCTGGGATCAACAGATCTCTTGACCAGAATAACAGCTGTGTTTTCATCCAGTCTTTTGGGGGTCACACCAAAGGGGGCATCCTCGAGTGAGATAGCTGTAGGTGACTCATCCAGAGATTTTTTTGAGTTGACTCTATGGCTTGTTTTGAGCATGCTTTCACGCCCTGTTCCACTGGTGGTAAAAGTGTATATTCCATTTTGTGTTGCGCTCTCTGTAGAATCTAAACGCGCCATGGACGGTGCATCGCTGCCCAGTTCAGTCTCATCAGTATAGTCCTCTGCCACTTGGGCACTAGCTGCAGGCATATTCCAAGCTGCGTTATCATCCAAGGCCTCAGAGGTGAAAGGATCAAAAGAGGCCGAAACAGGCTGAAAACTCCTATACGGTGTTGTAAAAGCAAGCACGTCATTCTCTTTGGTTGAAGTCTCAAAATTTAGCCTGTGTTTGGTATTAGTATCCGTGCCTCCGAAGATTGCCAATCCATCAGTAGAGGAGGCATCTTCGTACACCTTGTTTCCACCTGAAGGCATGCTGGTATCTGCTGTCTCCATTTTTGAGGAGCTGTCAAAGCCAAGGTCTGCAGGTTGACAACCGACTGGGCTTTGAGTTACACGGGGAGTTTGGGTGATCCCTGGTGTATGCTCTGGAAATTGTGGCTGTAAGGAATTAGGGTTTGGAACCTCATTCCATGGGTTTCTGACTGTGAAGGAAACCTGATCAGAAGAGCCATGAAAAAAAGTGGGGCAAGAGCAATGGCATTGTGTAGTGGGACCTACAGGAAATCAGAGAAAGAAATGTAACGTCTAACTACAAGTAGCTGAATGGGGGTTATGGGAACAGATGGTTTAAATAGATTTTATGTAAGTTCATGAAACAGGCATAGAAAAAATGATGTAACCATGAGGTGCATGACTAGATAATGCATACCTGCACAAAATAAACTGCTGAAACTACAAATGAATCTATACATGCAGTACATATTTCCCTTGGTTCCAAAGCAAAAAGCACCAATGAAAATGTTGTTTTACCACAGATTATTTTAGCATTTTGGCTTCTTTCTTGGTAGTGTTAAAAGTTGATATCAGACCGACCTATTAACATGTTTTTTCACCAAAAAATTCTCTTTACAAATGCGAATGCACATCATTGCATACATATTGGACGTAATAAGCAGAGGTCACCTATTGCACTAGTCACTCACATCACTCGCGGTTTTCTAATGGCAACTTAAACCCTTAATGGGTTTCAGTTTTGTGTTGTTGTATTGTTTTGCATTTGTCTCAAGATGCCTCTGATGCACAAATGCATTCATTTTACTACAGTTACAGTTTTTATACCAGGATGCTGGTATAATCTGGGTTATTCATTTCCTCTATAGTACTGCATCTACAAAAGGACACCGATGAGCTATTTGCACCTTCACTCGTACCTGTCGTCTGAATAGTCTCTGTGGTGGATTGTGGGTAGTCCCGTGCATACTCTTCCTCGCAGTCCCAGTTCACCAGGGAGTTGCTCTCTGTCATCAACTGCATGTACATCTCAATGACGTTCTCTACTTTTTGCAGAGCTTCTTTCGGGGAACTGCTGTAGACCTTTTGAAACTTTATTGGGTCATCCTTAAAAGAAGGGTAAAGGAATCCAAATGTTCTTAAGCACATTAGCATTATTGCCACAGGCGTGGCGGAGTCCTCCTTCGTACACTACACAGAGTAAACACGCATATTCTTTACCGGGGAGAAAACCTGGTGCACCGAGCAAAGTTCCGATCAGTTTATGCAAACAGTGGTGCTGTATTCCGTAAATAGACTTATTAAGGTCATTGTTATTCCGATCCGTAGTTTCCACGTAGGACGTTATGCGATGAGGCATAATTTTACAAGTGCACATAGCTGGATATTTTACTACTGGCAATTCAGGTTAAGAACCTTCTTCTTCGCTGCTAAAACAAGATCCGTTCCTGCAATGAACCAGAACCTTTAAAGTCCCTCCTGCCTACAAATAACTTTATTTCTTATCGTGCTCCAACTGAGAGAAAAAAAAAAGGTTTTTGGTAAACATGGTCAAAGATAAACTAAGCATCACATGAGATTTAAGAACATTAGGCCCGTATTGTACAACTGAAAATAACCTAGAGCACCACCTTATCATGCAATCGAAATGTAATAGTAATCCAATTTGGGCATCACTTTCAATTCTCTTTCGGTCTTTTAGTTCCCTCCAGGAACTGGTTATATGTGGCAGCCTGGGCCCTGATTTTTCTGTATAATGCAGATCACATTTCTGCCGTGTACTTTGTAGTCCACTGTATTAGGAACATTTGCAATGATTCCACTGAAATAACATCTGACGTGCGGTTTGGTCCCTGTTCAGCTTACAAACACAATTTCGTTTGAAGATGCATCGCTTTAAGTTACACACCGTTAAAGAACAGTAAAAAAGTGTACAAACTTTAAATTCCTCCAAACATCTATCTACGCGTTTTTCCGACGCAAGTCGGTTATCCTCAAGGTGGTTTTCAGACCTACGTTATTCGAAGAATCTGAGGGAGAAACAGAAGCTCGAATAGTTCTGCGAGGGAACACTCACCTCGTGTGCCTGATCAATATCAGGAATGCATTTCTGAGAGAAGATGTTATTGATCACGTCTTTCAGTTCGTTCACATAACGGTAGTTGTCAGAACTCTGGGGGAACTTGAAATGACTGTGGAGAAGGTCCTGGATTTGGTGAAAGGCTGCCTTGACATAGCAGATTTTTCCCTGTCAAAAACATAATTAAATAAATAAACAAAACTGAATAAATCCATCCCTCCATCCATCAGTCCCTCCATTTTCAGTGGCCACTCATCCCTGGCGAGGACCGCAACGGATCTCGCAGCTCTTCTTGTAAGAAATAGCGGCCATCTGGTCGCATTTTGGTTTTCTGTAAACAAATGTTTTCCGGCAAAGCCGTCGGTTTAAATTTCACAAGCTTTCCATTGAATCTACATAGAACCTGCCAAACATCGTTGAAAATAAGACATCTGCCTGTTTGCAGGTATTTTGTCAGTTTGTGTGAAAGATGGCAGCGAACGGTGGCGTGTTTCGCTGAGTAGTGGGGTCCTCACAGTTGCTGCACAACTGCTTTGCGAGCATCAAAGCGGGCGGCTCCGACATACGAGACCAGGACTCAGACCAGCACCAGACAGCACTGTACATTGTGTGCGCAGTTTTGCGGTAAGTTGCACAACTACGATCCGACACGCTGGGCCAGGAAGTGAGCAGTCTGTTCCCGTCGGAGGCGGCGGTTTACGATTTAACACGTGGAGATGACTCGTAAATGAATATAGCGACAATTTCACACAACAGAGAAGATCAAACTGCATGCTGCGTACAAATAATAGCTGAAAATCCAATTAAATAATTAAATAATTTCGCGATATTCCCACCAAACCGCATTACATTACGTCTGATTTTGAAATCTGAAACCGTTTTTAGGCTCTTGGGACTAAAAAAAAATCTGCTTAACCTATAATGACACGTTCATAATAAACAGAACACTTTGCATTTCTTCAAACACAAACAAGCATATCTTGGCAAATTTTGTCCCTCCTTAGGTACCGTCATTTGGTGTTTCCAGCTTATTTTGCTTTGAATAAGAGCTTCTGTCTGATCGGCTGTACTGGATTTTGTGTTTGGCCTGGAGGGATGATATGAATTAAACATGATGAGATGAAGGCCTTGGTGCAGAGTAAATTTTTACATTGACCAACTGTGACACTGACTCTTTTTGGACCAGGTTCCTGCAGGTTGAGCCGGAAGAAGGAGAGCTGGGAAGAGAAAGAAACTCACGTACCAGATTGAGGTGCTCTGTGAACGTGTAGTTAATCACACAGCCATTTTGCAGCTGGTTCTCAATCTGTGAAACAGAACAGAAAAAAGGAAATAAATCGCATCCTCTTAAAGTGAAAGGCGAAAACATGACGTTTGTTTGGGTTTAAAAGGAAACGGGGGGGAAAGGCACTGAACTGCATCATTGTGGAAAAAATACTGTAGTGAGCACCAAAGATGCCAAGATGGTTGCTATAACACAGTGTTCTTTCAACTGGAGAGTTCCCATTTTTAACTCTTCGTGAATAGTTTGCTTGTGTTGCAGTGAATAGCACCGCTGCCCCACAGAAGCTGGGGCATTCGGACGTGGACTCAAACACAGCGTCTGCATCTTCTCCTTGTGAGCTTCGGGTTCGTGCGACACACTAAATTGTCCGTCGCGTGAGGCTGCCGTGCTGTGAACTTGCGTCCCCTCCAGGGTGTTGTTTCACAGCCCAGCACACGGCGATTCCACGACCAGGCCGATGCGACCCTGACGCAGTGGTCAAGGAGAATGGATGGATGGATTGTCAGTTGAAACAGATGCCTTACAATGTCACTCACTGACATGCACAAAGCACTTTTGTCAAAATCATAGCCCTGACTGCATTTGTCGTGTGATCTCATTGGTTTGTCAGCGACTAGACCTCTGATTTCAACCAAGTTCTGGTCGAGAAAAACGTATTTGAGGCATTTCACCGTAGTTTTTTTCTTCCAGCGCTTATTGTTTTTCCATTGAAAATCTGGATCGATTTGGGACCCCCATCCAAGCAAGCACTGCTGACCATCTATTTAGTCTCTGGTGCGGCGCTTTTCCACCCCCAAGCTGCCTGTCATTTCTTCAGACACGAGGCTCATGTAAATCAAGTGATGACTGAGTGGAAGACTCCCATAAAGTACTCACCTAGACTTCACAGCTAACATGTGGGCTACAGATGCCCCACGTCTGGGGGCTAGCTGAACCCTCCGGGTTTCTCTCAGTATGTACTCAGGATGTCTCAAGGAATATAATTACCTTTTTACTACATGCGCTGGATAAAGCAAGTCTGTTCTAAAGTAAATAATGTTTTTTTTTTTGTCTAAGCAGAAGGGACGAAAGTGGCCTCTGCATCTGTTTCTTTTTTTGATATTTGGAACCTAATTCATACTAGTGGCAAATTCATGATACACAGACAAGGTAAGAAAACACAGAACAGTGGTTGTAATATAACAAAATTTGCTGTAACTTCGGGCTTTACGTGTGGCATATGGTGCCCATTTCTGAACCAGCATCCTTAAGGTTTGCTTAAGGAACCACTTTGCATTTCCAAAGCAAAGACTTTGCCTGAATGTAGCCAACAGGATGCTACAGTCCTTTGGTTTATATGGCTCATGATGTGCTGCCGGGTGGATTGCAAGTGTGAGCTACTGCATCTGATCACCATGTTGCAGAACAGATTTTTCCCTTCAATCACACGGGACCTAGTCGTCCTTCAAACACTGCGTTATGTTGACATGTCTTTGGAGTGCACATCTCTCCATTTTGAAATGTGTTAAAATACCTAAATCCAAGACACTGTGGAGAAAAACTGAACAGTATGGGAAGAGCATAAGAAGCAGCAGAACAGCCTTATCCTTTAGGATAAAGGACCGTTTATCCTTTAGGATGAAATGCGAGGTATTGGTCATGGTGAAGTATTGACTGGGAGTCACACACACACGATAATAGAAGAGCTGGAGATTACAGGTCATTTCATACCAGACGCTTGAGTTTCTGTAGGTGGTCCTTCGTCACGGAGTGCCGACATGGGCTGGGGACATCACCCAGGGCCAGATGGAAGCACAGGAGGAGGACGAAGCACCGCTGCCTTGTCTGTGGAAAATGACGGCTTTTACTCGGTTGAACTTGTTGAACTTTGTCACTCGATATTATTTCTGCTTCGATGCTCACTTGGCTTATTTCAGAGGAACCACTTTGGTGCTGAAATTGCGCAGTTTTTATATACATATATATATATATATATTGTGTATGTATATATATACCTAAGTTATTTATTTTTCGGTAACACCTTATCATGACTGTACGTATCCTGACATTCTATGAATACATATCGCATATTTAGCTGCTTATTTGCAGTATTGCGGACAAATCGAAAGACACTTCAAAGGGCACCGTGGGACTGAATATAAATGTACATCTAATATTAAAAAAAGATGATCATTTGTCACCAGAACGTTACACAGAGAATATATTCACTGCAGAGCCTCAGTCCAAGGCTTGAGCGCCTCGTGGTTTTGGAAGGTAAGTAAAAAACTGAAGTCTTTTCTGCGTCAGACTCAAAGATCTGAATAAGTCACACAGAGATTAAAAACACATGGCAGAGAGCGACGCTGGATATGAGAGGACATAAAACTATAGCATTACAAAGTGTTTGCTTCTCTGCCTGAAAAGTAGGCATTTATCATCCAGTTTTTCCCCAGGCTTTGTTTTTATATAGCAGTTATCACATAAATACAACATGGCTGCTAAAGGGACGTGATTTCGCAGCTCTAGGTACGAACTGATGTTACCAATTTCTTTAACTTTTTAAAATTATTTACAATTTATTTATTTCAGGTGCGTCCGGAATATGTGCAAAGGATTTCTTAATCTGTATTATATTTTCATGTATAGCCGGGCCTCGCATTAGAACATCACCCTTTAGAGGGACTTACGAAATGTCAACGTACAGCTGGCTTGTGTCAAACGGGCCGAGCACCGACACCAGTAAGAACACCACGGTATCCTCTCAAGCCACATTTTGCACGAACACTGCAGCACACAAGCAAAACATACAGTAACAGTTGTACTTAGAATGAATGCCGGGGTTCTTGCGGTGGCCGCTACAAAAGGCCTCGCAATGTTCCACTTGTTTTCCTTTGCACGCAAGCAACTCTAAGTGCTTCTAAGTGAAGAGCAAGTCTGCTTCCAGCTGAGATAAGACGACACGAAGAGTCAGTGAACGTCACGTGACTTCGCCGAGTCGACCGAACCGGTTCCCGCAGCTGCGGCTGGCAGGACTTCAGGATCGACCGGCAGGGTTAAAAAGAACTGCGCGGCTCCAGCAGCCTGCAGATGAGCAGAACCAGAGCGCAGCACAAAAAAAAAACACCTTCAAAAAAGTGAGCAGAGCAAATTTCTCATTCAGTTGTGCGGTTTGACTCTTGACAAAAAGAAGTGGGAATGGTTGTGCTGCACAGTATGCATCAAGACCTTTTTAAAAGCCGTGTAAAATGCGTTAAAGTGTTGCAACAGTGTGATTTTAGGCGCTGCTGATTTACACGTCTCACAAGTGCTGTTTGTCCCTTCATAGAACACCCGAGTACCCAAAGCCTGCTCCGGAACCGCTGCCCCTGGGTGGTCACAAATCCATAGCAGGATGACCACACACCCTTTCGTAAACACTACAGGCTAGTTAGACTGAGAAATCAAACACGTGTCTTTGGACTGTGGGAGAGCACCCGGTGGAAACCCACGCAGAGAACACGCAAAGTCCACACAGACTGAGCCGGATTAAAGCCCACCCAGCTCCGGCGGCGTGAGGCAGCAGTGCTACTCGCCGATACTCCGTACCCCCCTCCCCCAAACACAAATCTAGAATTACGGAACGATAAACACCCAGAAACACCCTTTATTTACGTTACCGTTTGCATTTTTTAAAAGTAGTGAATTAAATTGGTTGGTATTTGCAATTTTTTTTTCATAACATTCTGCTTTTCAGATACCTGATCACATCATTTCGGAGGCAAATCTGCATTATTATTGTTAAGATTGTTGTTATTATTATTATTATTATTATTATTTTTGGTAAATTCTTTGGGTTGTGCAAAGTCCCTGAAATCGATCTACTGCACCGTGAATAGAAAGGTCTGCTGGTTTAGTGCACTTGATTTCTGTTTGTCTCAGCAGAAGCAGAAATGGCGGCCCCATAGTCTACCCACCAACGTAGCTTTTTCCGAGAACAGTTTTTTGGTTTAGGTGTTCCCCTTCTGAAAGCATTATATGACAAAGTAGCTCAGCTCAGCTGTCTGGCACCTTCAACACAACCACATTGGAACACCTCCAAAGCACCAGCGCAAACAGCCCTGGATTTCCAAGTCCTCACAAGTTAACAGCAGCAGGTCATCAGCAGGTAGGGGAGGTACTGCTGGCTAGAACAAAGACGTATGGGTGGCAACCGGAATCCTATTGGATGCTCTTTGGTCCAAAGAGGGTGGATCCGCAAAGGCTTGCCAAGACACAATAGCCTGTTTGGCTCTACACAGTTATACACACAGGAGTGAACATAGCTCAAACTAACCACCTTTCAATCCAGCCGTCCATCAGTTCATCCACCATCATTTATCCTGGTTAGTGTCACGGTGGTCCAGTGCCTTTCAGAGCCATAGCGTGGTCCCATTGCTGGGTTGTCATGTTTAATTTTATGCCTTATTTATGTGGTGATACTGTCCAAGGTGACTTGCAACATTAGTTAACCAGTTTCCTAATGATGTGCCAATGAATAAAAGAGGGAATTCTTACTGAGTCCCGATTCAGATTAGCTACACTTGCAGCGTGCGTTACGGCAAACTAAAACATTTCCCCGTTTCTTTCTTCCCCGTTTCCCATGACACTTTATTCATCAAATCTACTTGTGAAAGTTTCTCTGCTGCAGAGCAAAAATAGTCTGTGGCCGTCGGAGTGCTCAGCAGAATGAACTCCTGCGGAAGAGAAACGGAGCTGTCCGGGAGATTTGATTCTACGTATTTTTAATTTATAGGTTTCATCCGGCACTTTTACGGATTCAACAAAGGTACGTCTATATTTACACTTTTTTGACTGCAAAGTGAAACTGAAATCTGGTGCCCTGGATCACTGAGATTCAAAATTCAAATTTCTATTCATTATATCATTTGCTCATTTTTTACAGAACATACACAACTTATCGTGAGTAAACCGAGAGATTAAGCTGTATCATTAAGCTTTTATTGACTGACATTCTGGTTGGACTTAGAGTTTGGTAGCCGAGGTACTTTGACTAAAGGCACCACGGCAGGGATGAGATTTGAATCGGGGACTTTAAAATTCCAAGATAGCACCCCTAAACTCTCTCCTGCCGGATGTCCGAAATAAAACCCGAGGTCACTTACAGTACAAAATCGTTGCACGTTGATTTTTTTTGTCATATTTCCTTAAAACGTTAAAGTTAAGCCAATGACATTATGAAAAATGTGTCACTTCACATTTTAGTCTAACTATGACTTACTTATTCTCCATTTTAAACTCTTTATTTAGTACATTTATCAGTGTTTTTAGTTGCACACAAATAAAGAGGAAGTATATATCTGGCTTTTAGTGGAAATATGTATTTCCTAAAGCAGCACAGAGAGAAGCATTGCAAAATTCAACAATAAGAGAAAAAACAGGACCTGGAGTCATTCCTGCTTGGAGAGGAAACACTCGATCTGGAGAACTGCCTACTTAATGCTTTGATTTATAAGACAAGGGTTTTCTGACCAAAAGCTTCCGTTCACCTCTCAGAGTCCCCAGTGAAAAACAGACAGAAGAGTTCAGAAAGTGCGCATTACTCTTTGTCGATCTCCATTAAACTTACAATTTTTTTTTCCGTCTCGAAGGCTGAGGTTTTACCCACACGTCCTTTGATGCCTTTCCAAAGCCGAAGGTCGCACATATCACTAGCACCTGTTGTATAACTTGTACGACTTTGATTTGCTCGGGAAATATTTATTTTGATTTTATCACTCGCAAATGTCGGTACCTGTCAATTTTTTTAACATTTATTTCTATTTTATTATTATTGCCTTTTCTTGGAACAACTGTCTACAAAACAGGGGGAAAAAAAGCTCAGTCGGAGGATCGACAAGACATGGGCCAGGCTGAGAGAATGAAGCAATCGGAATCAGAATCTCTTCTGCAGTCTGTAGACGTCAGTCGACGCACTAGGTATCAGTAGCCGTAACTTAATCATTTTTTAATGTGAATCGCAGATTTATCTGATTCCTCACAAAGCATTTCCTTTTCTTGAACAAAAAAAGCTTTGTCAGGGCCTAATGCTGACATGCGACATCACTCCGGTGCTGGAATTCTCCGGGCTCTCTGAGCAGTTTTGTTAATATGAACCATTTAAGAGTCTTTAACAGCTGCTTGCCATATTCACCTACTCGCCATTCTCTTGAGACGTTTACAGAATCTGGATGAGATGAACAATCAGAACCATAAATTCCTGAATTAAGAAGTGACAGTGCAATAACTGTTAACTAAAAAACGTGATTTACAACAGTCATCTGGCAGAGTCCTCGGTGATCCGGGTGGTTTTGACTAGTCGGGAGTCGCGAAGGAGAAAACCACCAACAGCCGCGTTACTGCAAAGTAAAAAAAACAACACTCCTGGTGCAGTTACTGGAACGTAAGAAGATAAGATACAAGTTCATGCATGTGCGCCAGGGAAACAGGCACCAGCGAGTGTCTGTTACGGCAACATTCCTTCCCCTCCGCTCCTTTTGGAGAGGGCTGAGCAGCAGGGTGGTCAGCAGCGCTCTCCCTGCCCACTCACATTCCAGAGATGCGCCATCACAGAATGAAGTTTCAGTTAAACGTTGTGGAATTGAACTGAAATTGTAATTTCCGATCAAAAACGTGAACGAGAGCTGCACGTTTTGTCTGCCACCTGTGTGTCTGCACGCACATCTCGGAACCTACTTTAAGACATTTAATATCATTTTCTGGGCTTAAATACGCACTATTCGTACCCGCGTGCTGCACGGCATTTTCTGTCATTCTAACAGTGGCTCTTGGCAGTCTCCTTCTGACCTTACCACCGTGTCAAGTCTGGTATATAGCAGAACGTGGCATGAACCTGCATATTTCTGCTTTTGTGAGATGATAACTCGTGTGACAGTCCTTTTGCCAGGATGCGTATGAACTTGCCAGCAACCCCTGGCTTGCTCCTGCTTCTGACTTTAAATGACTTTCCTTTCATTTTGTTTTCTGCCTTCTTGCAATCTTAGCACATTCATCAAGGAAAAGCTACAGTGGGGAGCAAGTCCAGCGTGAACAGTGCGAAACCCGCAGGAGATATGTCCACACTGCGCTAAGCAGACTGATGACCGAAGCTACACGTGAAGCATCTATGACTTGAGAACTTGGGGTGCGTCCAAAGGAATCGCTTAAGGGAACGACATTGTTTACACAAGCAGAAAGACCAGCCCGGTGTGTAAGTCGCCTCCCATCTGTCCAAGACATTTTAAAAGGTTTCTTTCGGCTACTGAGCACGTAGCAGGGTGTCTTACATACCAGTTTGCTGAAGACAGGCAAATACGGGTTCATTCGACGCTCTACAGAAATGCAGAACACAGCTCCTCTCCTGTAAAATGACATTAAGAAATCCAGCCTACCTTGGCTTTGCAAAAAATGTTGTCTGGACTGTATGTGTTCATCTGGCTGACGTGTGCAGATAAAAAAGAGCAACGTCCACTTTTAGATGCATTGGAGCAGAATTTTTCCTCCTTTGCGTTTGCTTTTTGTTTCCAGTGGACAGAGGTAAAAATGCCAGTGCAGTTACCCTGCGAGTACCAGCGCACAAAAAAGGGACGTCGCGATGTTCACTGGTGCCGGATTCGCCACCACCTGTCCATAGAGCGTGGCTGTCTTCTCTGGCTGAGGTGCAAACAAGACTGCTTCTCTTCACTGATACTTAGCACAGAGGCCCCCTGTGACACCTCCTCCTCCTCCTCGCGTGTGGTTTCCTGGAAATGACTCCTCGCGGCTCCCTTCAGCAGCAGACTGCAGGCTGACCACGGCAGAGATGTGGAGATCACGATGCTTGTGTTAGAGGCAGGAAGCACATCGCGCACTACATGGTTAAATCTTACCTCCGCAGATAAGAAAGAAAGAAAAACGGAACGTTCCTCTCGGTCAGCTAATGTTATTTGGCTGGCTGAGTTCCGTCAGCGAGGCGCATAGATCGCCAAGTCGTCCGGTTATACAAGAGAATTATTGACACCGCAGACCATATATAGCCAAGTCAAGTGCTTATTAGCGTGTGAAAAACTGGTTTGCCACAACCCACCACTTGAGCAGTTCTTTTCTTAGGCGTGAGCACATATAGATGTACATCGGAACGGAGGGGTGGGTTAAGAGTGTGTTTCGTACTTAAGGATGTTCAGAGAACAGCACCTCCTGCATCGCAATAAGTGCGACGAACCGTATTAACTCAGCGACAAGGTGACCCATAACAGTGACTGTTCTTACTGGGGGGTCGGTTTGCTTGGTAATGTCACAATACCTCCTACACCGTGCACGCATTAGGAGTGCTGATGTGGCCCCCCTGTACGGACCTCAGTTTCATATACTGCACCTTCTCCACGTTGCTAAATCTCACACGAACATCTGAAGCAAAAATCAAACTATCATTGTTTCCTCTCGATTAATTTCTCTTCTGACATTCATTTAAACCTGTGGCCATTTAACTTCTTCTTCGGATTATCTTTGCAAAACCGTCACATCTCTTTCAGCAGCAAAACCTGCATCTCGGCATGTTTATAACCCATACAGATAAAGATCGACCAATATTCTGTAGCTGGATATATTCATATCCTTGACAGATTCTCAATACGTTGTTTGTTTCTATAATAAACACCAGCATTTTGCCTATTTTTCACTTGGATGCTTAACGGTTTAATGGGTGATGGGACAACTTATAAAAAAATGGAGGACAAAGTAACGCAGAATGTCTGGTTTGGAAAAAAACCCCAGAGTGAATCAGCTGTGGTGTGAAGTAGAGTTTGGTTACTCACTTTGCAACCTACGCACTGTAGATGGAGCCAGTTCCCTAAAATACTGTTTGTTGGCCTTTGTTGGTTGATGGACCCGTGGAGCCATCTGCAGAGAAGATCACACAGAAATGAAAACACAACTGCATACATAACTGAACGTGCGTAACTATAGTCATAATTTCTAATGTTTGTAAAAGGAACAACTAATCAAACCCTTTTTCTGTGCTGTTAAAATTTACCATAAAAGCCTAATCTGTCTTTAGCGTATACAATTTGGGACAAATGTCCCATGTGAAAAGTCAGAAAGAAATATAGAAAACTGCATTCTCAATCGAAAGGGGTATTTATTAAATATTTTTGTAAGAAGGAACATCAGCAACATAATCTGAATAACAGTCTACAGCATTTGGGGACTTGGCATTTCCTCGATGATCTTCTTCTGAGAGGCAGCGGATGCTCGAAAGCCAGGCCGGGGTCGGCAGGTGCAGGTGGCTGGCACCTGGGGGAGCCTTCAAGCAGTGACCTTACGTGGTGGCAACGTAGCCAATCGACAGTTTTCCTTGGACGAACTATTGCGAACTGATCCAGGGAGATGAGTTTAATAATTCGGCAGCTGTCTGCAGTCTGGGGCAGTAGCCAGCAGATGCAAGCACTGCACAGCTGCTGGACGAACAAAAAAGGCTTCTGCACATCACCGTAGCGGAGGTTTCTCAGCTCCTTGCAGTGCCCCTCAAGGGTCACACTCACTCTCTCCAAGAGGATGGCTCCTATGACCCCTTAATCCCACCAAAGGAAGTTAGTTGGTGGAAACCAGGGTTTTGGCGCTGAGCAGCCGTGTCAGGAAGAATGAGCCCTATGGCACGTAACAGCAATGTGCTCAAAAACATTGAGAAAGGTTGCTGGTTCATCATCAGAGGGCATCTTTGTGGTATGAGCTGGCAGACTGACAACATGGGCTGTACGACTCGCAAGAAAGGCCAGCATCTACCAGATAACTTGCCAGTCTTCTTGCCAGACCACTGCTGCCTACCTGATAACGTGTTGGTCCTCCTGGAAATGGCTAAGGAGGTGCATCACTGTCATATCGTACTTGGCAGCTAGATCACCCAAGTCCTGGATTTAGACACCACAAGTGGAAAACATTGGAAAACATGATATGCCAGTTTGTTGCTGACAACGCAAACAACTGGGAAAAGATCCAAGAGCTCCTGTTGTCCGTGATGTCCATCAACTATCCATGGACTTCTCACCATTTGAGCTCCTCTACAATCATCAGCGAATAGGCATCTTGGACATAATGTGGGAAACCTGAGAGGAATCTCCCAGCCCCAGAAAAAATGAAATTCAATTGTACACTTGTGTGAAAAGCTTCATTCCCTGGGACTTCTTGCCCAAAACCACATGCTCCAGGCTGAAGAGCAGGAAGGCCACTCATACCATTGTAATTCCAGACCGAGGCGATTTGAGCTGAGCGGCAAAGTACTCGTCTTCCTCCCAACGTCGCACATGAAACTCCTTGCAAACTGGCAAGCAGCCTTTGACTGCACAGCGTGTTGGGGACCCTGAATACAAGGTAGTCGGTTCTAATAGGAGAAACGCTCACCAACTTTATCCACATCCACCTTCTGAAGAAATGATAGGAGGACTTTGGTGTTGATTTGGCAACCCTCTAGCTGGACAGGGTGAATTCCCGGAGGAAGTTGGGGTTACAGTACTGAATGTACCCCTATTTTTTCCCCCAAACTCTGGGCAAGAGCAAATTTAAATTTTAAGTTTAAAAAATATTTCAATATTAGCAAACGTTTACTTTTTATGTAAACATTCACTCATTACTTACATGTAGCTTTTGATTTTGACCTTTTTCTATTGTCTGTCTTTTTTATGGTGAACATGCTTGTTTTGATGCCTGTCCTGCGGTGTTGGCGTGGGGGACGTCTTCCCCCTGAGTAAAACCTGTACATGTGAAGATTTCCTGAGCATTTAAAAGAAAACAAACTTTTTTAGTCATGAGCAGCAATATGGTGCAGCACAAAAGCTGTGGGAAATTAGAGAAAAGCTGAAAGGTCAAGTGAACTTTCTAGCCAAGTAGATAAACACATGAACAGACAGACAAAGCAACGCACGCAGGCCTCCCGCAAGCCGTTCTGTCACATATATCCTAATACGCTACGTCCTGGACTCCCTATACACACATATGTTTACAATAGAGCAGAAAATGAAGACCTTACATTTGGATTCGGTGCTGTTTTGAGCAACTGTTTTCATGCTTTGCACTATGGCTTCCTATCCGGTGGTTAACATTTAACCTACAAACATTCTTTGCATTTTGACGTGTCGTGCCTTGCACAAAGAAACTGAAACTGTGCAAAAGTTTACCGCTGCACAAAAATCGATGGCATCCGTAGAGATCCAGACCGTTTTATTTCCCTAATCGAGGGAAATAAAACAAGTAGGTTACTGAATTACAGGTTAAATGAAAGGGATCATAAAATAACTTTAGAATTTGATTACAGCTATTATGTCCTTTTTCCAAGGATGTGTGTCAGTTTCGGAATAAAAATTCTTTTTCTTTTTATAGTTTATCAACTCAAAACATAGTTACTTGATCAAATGGAGTGGGTAACTAAGTTACTGACTCAATTCGCCACTTTCATCACATTGTCTCTTCACAGAATTGCTATCATTAGGTACGTGGGATCATCTAATAGGTTCGGCCGAACCTGTTAACCTATTAGCCGTACAGGAAAACGTTGTATCGTGAAGCTGTCTTTAAAGAGGGATCTGCCTCTGGAATGTCTCTGGGGGTCCTGTAGCAGCCCGAGACAAGACGCTTAAATGCAGCACGACGGGTGTGTCGGCTTCAGAATGCCCGATGGCTGCTGAGAACATAAACCTTTTTGGTTTTGCCCAGTGAGAGAAAGTAACTAGAGAAGGTCAACTGACTAAGTATTGGTTGACAGAATATGTCTTCTCTAATCCCAGGGTAAGAAGCAACAAGAAAAAATGTACTTTGGACCTTTTAAAAGGTCTGCGAGATGCAGAGCGCTGTGTCGTACTGAGGCTTGCAGTTGTGGTCAGCACTCGGCGTCATCCCCCGAGAAGACAGCGATGTTAAAATAAGCTCTTTTTGTTTGTTTTACTGTCCTCAGAATGGTCCACCCGCGGTAAACGTGGTAAGTTCACCTTGAAATTCAGCCTCCACTGTGGAAGGAAGAATTGCTGAAAGTGATAAACGTGGCTTCAAGTCAACACATTTAACAAGGGTTCCACTTACTTACTGGGAAACAAACTCCACGCTTGAGCTCACCTTACTGCGCACTTGCATGACAAGTGATGCTGCTGCATCTAAAATGCCGTGAATAAGCCCAGCAGTCAGGGAGGGGAAATAGAAAATTGGTGCAGACGACCCCCCCACCACCAGCCTGTCAGGTAAAGAGTTCCGCGTGGTCTTTGTACAGTGCTTTCTTCTAAGTGTTTCCTTTCATCACTCATAGTTATTCAAATTTTCCAAAAACGATTAAATAAAACTATCCTGGGGCACCGCGGCAACAGTGCTGGTCTGTCATGAGCCTTCCCTTTGATCAGGTTTGTTTGTTACTCCCAGGTAGTGGAAAAAAGCAGAAACCAAAGTCATTTTCACTCTGTAACACAGGAATATAAAGATGAAAAATAGCGTATGCAGCTAAAAATGAATAAAGTGGAAAATGCTTGAAATTTTGCAACTTGAACGTTTAAAAAAATGAGCTGGTGTATTTTATGTCTCAGCCCCTGTACTTGTGATTGTCAATATTCTCTTCTTTGAGAAAAGCGCTGATTTTTGGTAGTCGCACGATATCACACAAATGCGACACAATTTCTCCCCGTTGGTGCTGTCTAAAAACTGACTTTATATAATCTGGCACTAGAAAGGAGTGAGACAAGGTTGTAAATTATCATCTTATTTATTAAACTTGCAGAATCCAAAGCTGGAATTAAAACAGATGGGATAAATAGCAACAATTTCAGAATTTGCAGATGATACCAGTTTCATGGCCAAAAGTGAGGAGGAATTGGAGGTCCTGATGATGACAGAAGAAAGAAAACACAAAAGCTGGCATCAATATGAAAAAGACTAAAATCCTGGAAACTGGCCCCATCAGTCCTTGCCAAATAGATGAACAAGAAGTGTAAGATTTTATTTTTCTGAACTCAAAGATCTGTGTGGCTGCAGCCATGTAGTTAAAAGATGGTTGCTTTTGGAAGGAAGGCTACGGCAAATCTGGGCAGGCTGTTAAAAAGCAGAGATGTCACTTTGTCGACAAAAGCTGTGGTTTTCCCAGCGGTAACGCATGGCTGTGAAAGTTTAACTGTGGCGCTGGAGGAAACTGATGATGGTGCCTTGGACTGCGAGAAGGTCAAATCAGTCAATACTGAAAGAAATAAAACCAGGCAGCTCACTGGAAGGACTTACAGCGAAGCTAAAACTCGATTACTTTGCCATATAATGAGACAGCAAGATTCACCAGAGAAGACTGATGCTGGGAAAGATTGGAAGGAAGGAGGAGAAGGGGATGGCAGAGGTTGAGCTGGATGGAGGATATTGCTACCATGATGGATATGAATTTAACTTAGAAAGGCAGCAGATGACAGATGGATCCAGTGTGCTAAAGTCGATGTTAAAAGCATTGATGCATGTGTTCAGTGTGTTGGTGGTTTGTATTAAAGCTAGGTGACGGGGCAGTATAAATATTTAAAAGAATCTGCCTTGGCAGCAAGAGCTTATCTGTGCTCTTGACTGATAACCATCAAGGAGCTCATTCTGTATCCCTTGCCTGGAAAGATCTCTTTGATGGTTATGAATTATCAGTTTCAAGGTGGGTCATTCCTCTGACTACTCTTCTGGCCCTGTCAAAAGCTCTCCAGACAGTCAGAGGTCTTCCTTTCCTCAGTCTCAATTTACATTCCTTTTATCTGTCATGTAGGTCTTACAAGCTGATCTGGAATGGTTCTCTGCCTTCTCCTCAGTCTCCCGCAGCTAGGCCTATTTGCTGAGGTCCTTACTTTTCTCTGTCTCTCTACCTTCCTTTGTGTCTGTCATTGCGTCTCTTTGATTCTCCTATCACTGTTATG
Organism: Arapaima gigas; assembly: GCA_900497675.1. Taxonomy (NCBI): domain Eukaryota; kingdom Metazoa; phylum Chordata; class Actinopteri; order Osteoglossiformes; family Osteoglossidae; genus Arapaima; species Arapaima gigas. The sequence continues at coordinate 43,903 of UFQX01000370.1, read as the reverse complement.
CCAACAATACCCTGCTCTTCTTTTCTTCCATCCTGGAGCTACAGATGATTCCTCACATATTGCATGGTGGAGGTGGAGGTAGTGGGAGGTAGAGCTTCTGTCAAAATAAGTCCATCAGCTCCAGGTGATTTGTTGTTTTTAAATGTGAGTGCAAAACCTTCTCGTGAGTTTCTATACTACTGCAGAACGTATCTGCCTCTGTGATGTCTTGGACTGAATAAAAAGGAGTAGGTCAGTTATTACAGATTGTCGCTAAAATTATGACGAAAATAAAGAAAACGATCAGTGAGCTCATTAATATTTCCCCAACCAATATTTACAGTGTCAACGGCTGAGTTTTTTAGGGCACTTTTCTCTATTCCGAAAGAAATGTCCACAGTTCTGCTCTCCTTCCTTTATCTGTTTTTTTCCACATCGTACAAAGGCACCTCTGCTCTCATCACTTTTCATCCAGTTTTCCTTGAAATTCAGTCAGCTTAAGTGCCCAATTTCCAGACGGACGTGCATCTGCTTTTTGACAGAGTACTGTGATCTTCAAAATCATCGCCATTTCCTGAAATTTTCTACATTTATCTAGGTTACTACTGAAAATTGTCAGACATTTTCCTGTTAAATTTTGCAAATTCCCATTTGGATATAATATAAATTCTGAGCAGAGTCTTTTCCCAATTCAACAAATTGGTTATTTAACATTCTTTTGAACCTCCCCAAAATTAAAAGGGGACTTGTTACAGTAGTAGCTTACGGTAAGTAGAGGTTATTATTATGTCAAGATGGAGAGAAGATAACATGTATGGAGATCGCTTTATGGTCAGCTAAAGGGGTCCCGTGACCCCTTGGTGGACATGTTACCCTGTGTGGTACAACAACATGTCATCTGATAATCTCTGAGAGACTGCCTGGATCATTTTCCATCGTTCAGAGTACAGGATTCAGCCCGAGGAAACGTTCTTCTACACGTATCAGTAAGGACTAGTTTTTCCCATAATGACCTTTTCATCTGAAATGACCGTTAAGGAGCTCCTTAAGATTAGCATCTAAAGCTTTTCTTAAACTCCCACTGATGTAAACAATGCATTCTGGTGTTCATCTTCCCTGTGTAAGACCTTTCCATCATTACATCAAGTGAAACATCATTTCCATGAAAAGTTATAACCATTAGCGCTGAGTACAGGAACGGTGATGCGGCTGATGGACAGAAAACTACCGTAAATAGACCGCTGGCAAGGGTTAGGGGTCAGGGGTCAGGGGTCAGGGGTTCGGGTTTAACAAACAGAGACTGAAGTTATGTTTCAGGATGCTTCTCAGTCCCTTGGAATTAAAAGGTATTATAGTCAATGTCACAGAATATACAACAACTAGACAACTGTAATGAAGTCACCTGCGTTGACTGTTACCAGCTGTATATTAAAGGGAGCCGTAATACAGCCATTTTAAAAGATACCAAAATGAAAGGAACAAATAAGGAATAAGCACTAGCCAGTCCTGGCAAGTGTCAGATTGGTCATGGGGTGAAGATCCTATGGAAGCACACGTTCTGACCGCCTACACTTATTTCCCGGTTTGCAGACTGGCTTCATAGTTCGTCGCCGTTTTCAGAGACCTTCAGTGAGATCCTCCAAGAAGTTCATTTTAACAGCGTTAAGATTCACTGCCGTCTGCTGTGGTCTGTGAAGAGGTCCGAACGACGATGGTGCGAGGTTTCGCTGTGCTGCGGTCCTTCCTCCTGTGTTAGTCCCATCGCCTGCGTTTCCCCACAGATCTGGATCACTTTGCCTCAAACATTCCCAACATCCTTCTTCGCTTCTCGTCCTTGCACTCGCACACCAACCGCTTATCCCCGGCAGTCTCTCCTGGAATCACTGGGCACTAAGTTTGGAGGGGATCACCCTGCATGTGATCATAGGCCACCGCAGAGTGACCACACACACCCCTTCACACAATGTGGAAAATATTTCATGGCAGAATATTTTAGACCTCCAGTTTTGTGAACACTTGCTGTTTTAAATGATAAACAAGCCATGTTCTCCCCGTGGCAAGAACTTTCTCCTGTATGTACTTGCTTATGAAGCTAGAATAAACACAGCCAGCATTTTAAAAACAAATGACGGAAAACAGAAACCGATTGATGGATGTGTTTCATTCGTGTTTCACGGGGACATGGCTTCCACACAAAAAAAATAAAACCGTCTGCGAAAGTGGCGCCGAGATTAGTGAGACTTGTTTGAGACAGAAAGGGCAGCAGAGCTGAAGAGATCCATCACTAGGATGAGGAAAGCAGAACCCAGGCTTTAAAAAACCAGACCGCAATGGCAGGTAACAATGGTCTCTCATAGGACATGATTTTTTCAGCTGGTCACAATAATTGAACTTAACAGAAACTGTTTTTAACCTGCAAACAGCTAAACAAACCTTGCGACTGAATTCTGTGAAATATGAACATTTATTTTTATATTTTTTATTCCTTTTACCATAAATGATTTTTTAAATATTCACTCCTGCGGGCACTTGATCAAAAGGCAAGACACTGAGGTCCTTCTCACTGAAGTAGAGCAGAAATGACTGCACTTATTGCTCTTGGAAGCCGTTACCCTGGTCCCTTCAAAGAGCAGCTGAGTGAGAAAGTTAATAAATTATACTTGAGGCAAAAATGAATGTGAAAAGCAATAAAAATTGAGAAATGTTGGCAGCGAGGTGCTCTGCGTTGCAGCAGGTTACTCTCGTGGCATTTCAATAACAAGATGAGCAAACTTTTATCGAGCTACTGTCTCCAGGAATCGCCACCCCCTCGAAAGAGCTGGCAAAGTCCTCTTTCTCACAGAAAACAGACCATATTATAAATTTATTGTAGACATTAAACACGGTTTTAAGCTTATCGTCTCCTTTGTGGATGGGAGGAAACCTTTACGGTGCAAAAAATTGTTGCTCAAGGTCTGTTAGCGACATGAACAGATTGGCAGCTTATTTTTGGTATTTCTTCATCCCTGGTACCGCACTCTCTGTTTTTTATTCACATACCGAATCACTTTCCGTTTATGTGTCCGTTTATTTTTTTTTTTCTGCTCAGCTCCCGGACAGCCTTACTACTGATGAGCGAGCAAAGGTTTCTCAGAGACGTTTTCCAGCATCTTCGTCGGTAGCACGTGCTGAGGAATCGTACGGAAGTACTCCAGACGGAAGGAATCTGTGGATTGAACTGCTTTTTCATAGCTTCAGTGTCGAAGGGTCAAATGTCTGCATAGAGTTTGCAAAACGTCCCTTGCTGTCTTGAGCCATCTCTGACCAGACGTGGTCTTCTGCTCTACTATATGACTGCGATGATCTGGTGCCACGCCTCACCAGCTCTGCTTCCAGGAATTGGCTCCAGCTTATCATACCTTTGGAAAAAAATGAATTGGATGGTGTAATAGCTTGTTAGCTATTCGGCAGACAAAGGTATTTGTAGCAGTATTCGCCGTGTACTCAGGCCAGCGAGAACATTTGAAGGGAGGAGAATGTTGGCCTCCATTACATACACAAACTAATATATATATATTTGTTAGGAAATCCCGGAGGTTATATTTAATCTCTCTAAAATTGAAAAAAGCAAAACATACAGATGTTTTATGTGTTTGGATTTGCCTGGGGGCTGTCTATCTCCCTGCGGGGACTCCATAAACAGGGTAGAGGTGGAGGTGGGGTGGCGCTGGGTTCATGAAACAGCACCGGCATGGTGAAACTATATGCACGTGCAGGACGTGGCGAACTTCCCTCCCAAAATTCATTTCATGTCAAAACGTCAATATACAGTAAGGCTAGAAAGCTTGTGGACTCTAGATTTTTTTGAATTGCTGCGTAAATTGACCTAAAATAGGATCAGATGTTCATCTTAGCAACAAAAACAAAGAGGTCACAATATAACAAATGTCACACGATACTTTTTAATGCACCCAAGTAATCGAAGATTAAATGTCTTTTTCAGAAAAAGTAGGTGAAGAACAGGGAAGATCAGTACAGTTAAAGGGGAGAATTAGAGTAACTCAGTGGGACAACAGGCAGGTGTGAGTTTGAGTGGTATAAACCTGAGTCTTCACTACCAATGTTGGTCTTCGCCACATAGGTTTGTGGACACGTGCCAAGCCTCGATTGAAGAAGGTTTCTGAGGACCTCAGAAAAGAGCTGTAGATGCTTTTTAAAGACTCTGGTCTTCAACAATCCACTGTCGGGCAGCCAGAGTACAAGTGGTGAAAATTCAACACCATTCTTGCTCAGGAGTGGTCAGCCAGCAAAACCCACTCCCTGAGCAAGGTGCCTAGTTGTCTCAGGGCCCTCAAGCCTCTCTTGCTCTCTTTCACGGAACTGGCAGAATACGAGACCATTACTTGTACGAGGACTTAAATTTACAACCGATTCCAGACCAGCTCTGTCAGAGCGTTCTGTGTAAACACGACCAGTTTGCAGTTATACAACCGCAGACTCTACCTGCACACAACGGAACACATTTTCTATTGTGTTCATACTCCAGCACACGCATGCTAACATCTTCGCAAATCTTCAGAGATTACCCCGGAATTTCATGGTTCTTCACACTTTACCGTCTCCCATGTATGGTTCACAGTCATTCTACACTTTCATAAGTGTTCCCTAAAAATATTTGATCCATGTCCCAGATTCACCTGAAACATCTCATCTTTGCATTAATGTGCTGGAGTATTAACAGTTTTTGCAGAATCCCAGACAAACTGTTCTGAAGCTTGTCATCCAACGCTTTGGTGTTAATTAGATTAGCTAATAAACCTTGCATCACCTGAAGACATAGATTAGATCTGAAAAGCAAATATCTTCTAAATGGGGAGAACAGGCAAATGGAACAGGGGGAGTCGAGTGAGAGCTTAAGCCTGAGCATGCAGCTGAGGCACTGTGAGACATAGCCATGAACCTGCTGCCGCAGCTTGTCCGTGCGGATTAACAGCACATTTACAAAAATGGATTTTAACTGAACGTATCACTAATGCATCTAATCTAGTGTAAAATTCAAAGATTCTGGTGCACAAAATGGGCAGTCTATTTTCTCCAACGCTCACGTGGCATAACAAATGAGTAAAAGCTTTGTTTGGTCATTGGTCAACAGGGGGTTTCTTTCTAAGCTGTCTCAAGCCACGGTGTACAATGGTTGTGTACAAAACAGAGCCCCGTTATGTACTAACAATATCCTATGTGTCACCGAGCACAAACCTTCATCTGTATCCAGTGGGTGGTGTCGAAGGTACTTTGGAAACAATGCAAAGCTGGAGAAAGTGTGTAATGTCATGACCAAGCTTCCCCCAGTCCTATTCTGTTTTACTTTGGAAGGAAAATACTGGTCTTTATTATGTTGACTGTTTACAATTTTAAAGCAGTTCCCGTAGATTCTCCACTTGCTTAATGTGTCCGCTTGTCCCCTATCCTCCTCTCGCTCCCTGGTTTGTTGTTTCAGAAATCCCTTGTTTTCCCTCCATGGACCTAAAGATCAGTACAGTGTTATTAAAAAGGCCTTGTAGATTCAGCTGAAGAGCTTGGACTCAAAGCAGGCTAAGGAAAATAGCAGACACTTGACAATGAGTTTTTTTGTATTATTTATTTGTTTGTTTTATTTTTTAAATAATGAAACCGCCTAATGGGCAAAACCCCATGCTGGACCTTATCACCCATCTCAGCTGTCCCTGGAGGGCAGTTAGAAGAGCACAGAAATTCACTGGTTGGGGAAACCATTCAAAAACGTAGGCAGGAATTTGTTTATGATCGCACAATGTGCCAGGAGCACTTCCATGCAAGAGGAGGACTGAATGAAATGTGGTACAAGAACCCCACAGCTGAAAAAAAAAGTTTATGACTTGACTCCTTTAAAGACAGCATGATGTCTCAGCATTGCAATATAAAGAAATTAATCTGAAATGTCCTGTTTTTTTTTTGTCTGGTGAGTCATAAAGCAAAGTTTGCACTGCTGTAAAGTAAGTTCAGCAACAGTTGAATGTTTGGGGGGCACCCAGGCTTTCTGAGTAGTGCTTTCACCTGGTGCTCTCAGTCACTGAGATCTGAGCACATGTATCAGTGATATGACTGCAACTGTCACTGAGTAAGACAACTGTTGCAGTAGAGTTGCAATGTTGAGTGCATGACAAAAGTCATAAAACTTTATATCCCTTGCGCTGAAATAGCTTGACATTTCCTATATCCTCATTGGTTCTCATATCCTCAATGTTTTACATACACTACCTGACTAATTTGTAAGGAACACCATTCTAACACCGGGTAGGACACCCATTTGCTCTCCGAAGCAGATCTGAACGCAACAGAGCACCTTTTGGATGTGGTGGAACGGCAGATTGGCAGCATGAACGTGCAGCTGACAAATGTGCAAAACTACACGATGCCATCATGTCAATGTGGAGCAGAATCTCTAAGGAATGTTTCCAGCGTCATCTACATGTCGCAGCAAAAATCGAGATTCATCAGCCTTCTTCCAATCTTCACCTGTCCAGTTTCGGTGCGCCGGTGTCCACTGTAGCCTCAGCTTCCTGTTCTTTGCTGACAGAAGTGGAGCCCGATGTGTTCGTCTGCTGTTGTAGCCCATCCGACTCGAGGTTCCACATGTCATGTCTCATAGATGATTTTCTGCCCACTGTTGTTGTAAAGAGCGGTTATTTGGGCTACTGTAGACTGAGTGATTTCATTCACTGTGCTGCTGCCACAAGATGGTGTGATTAGATAATTGCATGTGTCACGCCCCCTGTTCCGCACCCTGCCTCTCATGATGGTTAACCCTGCGCACCTGTTCCTAGTTCCCTTCGCCGATATATATACCTGTGTCTCCCACTTAATCCCTGTGAAGTATTGCCATTTTCATTGTGTGCATACCGAGCATTTCCTCTGACTGCTACTCTGGTTTCCGACTTGCTTTGGATTACGGATATCGTTTGACGGTTTCCGATATCGGTTTGTGTCTAACCCTTGTTTGTTACATTGCCTGTCTTGGACTGATTCCCGGTTTTGACCAATGCTTTTTTTTTTTTACTTTGACTTTGGAACAACCCTTATAGTTAAATGGAATTCTTTGCCTTGCATCTGCAGGCATCTGCATCTTTTCTACAGTGTGACAGAATACTTTGCTATCCAGCAGACGGCAGATATGGAGCTCCAAGGAACTGCGATCACAGATCCAGTGAAAGTCTTGGAGCAACACGGGCAACTACTCGAAGGACTTCTACAATCGATGACGACTCTCACACGGTAGCAAAGTGAACACCAAGGACGGATAAGAGAGCTGACAGTGGCGGTCTAACAAATGCGCCTACCTGGTGACTCTGAGCGCTCCCGAGAAGGTTTTTTTCAAACCTGTTCCCCTGAAGCACCCTATTGAGCAAGTAAACCTGAGAAGTTCGATGGAACGCCGGCAGCATGTAAAGGATTTTTGTTACAGTGCAATCTGTACTGGCTGTTGGCCCTAGATGGAAGACCTAGATCAGTGAGGGTTGCATATCCTCAGCTACTGATCCCATACAAATGGACTCCAGTGCGCTACACTCCGAACTCATATCCTTCTTTGTAGTTAAACAGGCCCGTTATCTAGTAGTGCTCGGGTTACCATGGTCACAGACACACGAACCACATATCTCTTGGCCCACATTAGATATTATTTCTTGGTCCCCTTATTGTCTCCAAAACTGTATTCAGGACCCTCCTGTGTCGTTATGTTCCACATCAGTGGAAAGTCCCAAATCCGGGACCATAGCCATTCCCCGCGAATATGCTGACGTGAGGGAGGTATTTAACAAGCATAACTCTACCAAACTGCCCCCTCACCATCCCTATGACTGCACAATCGATGTTGTACAAGGCGCACCTCTTCCAAAGGCTAAAATTTATTCCCTGACTCAAGCCGAACTGAAAGCAATGGACTCTTATATTAGCCGAGGGGTTTATTCATCCGTCCACGTCACCAGTTGCATTGAGTTTTTTCTTCATTAAGGAAAAGGATGGAGGGCTTAGACTGTGTATAGATTACCAAGGTCTCAATGATATTACACAAAAGTTCCCTTATCCCTTGCCTTTAGTACCAGTGGCCCTAGAACAGCTTAGTGGAGCTAAGTATTTTACCAAACTTGATCTAAGAAGTGCCTACAACTTAATTTGTATACAGAAAGGAGATGTGTGGAAACCCTAGTGGTCACTAGGAATATCTTGTGATGCCTTTTGGTCTTTATAATGCCCCATCTGTATTTCAGTCTTTCGTTAGTGACATGCTTTGCGCCATGGTGGAGCGATTCATCATAGCCTACCTTGATGACATCCTGGTATATTCTCCTGATTGGAAACTGCATGTTTCCCAGGTATGTAAGGTCCTCTCCAGACTATTGGAGAATCAATTATATGTTTAAGGAGAGAAATGTGAATTCCACGCATGACAGGTTTCCTTTTTGGGGTATATTATTAGTGCTGATGGGATAGTAATGGACAATGCTAAAGTCAAGGAGGTACAGGAATAGCCTACACCACAAAATGTTAGGGAGTTATAGTGTTTTCTAGGATTCACACATTTTTATAGGTGATTTATCAGGAACTTTAGTAACATAGCAGGTCCTCTCACGGCATTACTTAAGGGTAAGAGGAAATCCAAAACCCTAACTTGGAATCCCCAGGCAGATCAGGCCTTTAAGGCATTCAAACAAACCTTTACCACGGCCCCCGTATTGAAGCATCCTGATCCGTCAAAACCGTTTTGCGGTAGAAGTCGATGCCTCAAACGTCGGAGTAGTTGCCATACTTTCTCAAAGGATAGGGAATCCCCGAAATTACACCTGATAGCCTTTTACTCCCATAAACTCACCCCAGCAGAAAAAAATTATGGCATAGGAGACCGCAAGCTTCTAGCTATTAAGATAGCGCTTGAAGAATGGTGTCATTGGTTGGAAGGAGCTAACAATCCTTTTCAGGTTTTAACTGATCACAGGAATTTGGAGTATCTGCGAAGCGCTAAACAACTGAATCCTAGACAGGCTTGATGGACACTAATTTTCTCCAGGTTTCAGTTCTCCATCACATATGTACCCGGTACTCACGACACAAAGGTGGATGCCTTATCTCGAAGACATCATTCCCCTACTGAACCTAGAGAAGGAGAACCGACACATATTTTGCCTCCAGAGTGTCAAGTGTCTTCCATAAGATGGAAAATAGATGAGGAGATCGATAGAGAATTAGAAGGAGTTACTATCCCATCACAGCATCCGACTAATAAACAATACGTGCCGTTAGCTTGAAGAGATTGTCTCATCACCCATGCTCACATGTCGCTAGTAGCAGGTCACCCCAGGGAAACACGTACTTTCCAGTTGCTGGCTAGACGATACTGGTGGGAGAATATGGCTTGAGATGTCCATCAATTTATTGTCTCTTGCACTACACGTGCATAATGTAAGACCCCTAAAACCTTACCTGTGGGGAAATTAGTTCCCCTTCCTGTTCCCACTTGTCCCTGGTCACACATTGCGATAGACTTCGTTACTGATCCCCCCCCCCCCCCCCCCCCCCCCCCCCCCCCCCCCCCCCCCCCCCCCCCCCCCCCCCCCCCCNTTCCCCCCCCCCCCCCCCACAATCGTATACTTGTATCTTAATGGTGGTCGACAGGTTTTCACGCGGGGTCCAATTTATTCCATTCAAAAACTTACCCACAGCATTTCAGACCACAGAGGCACTTTTTAACCATGTATTTAGAATTTTTGGAATTCCGGAAGATATAGTATCAGATCGTGGACCTCAGTTCACCTCAAAAACGTAGTCCACCCTACTCCAGCATCCAGGCGTCAATGTTAGTTTAATGTCAGGCTATCATCCACAATCCAACGGTCAGTGCCAACGGGTTAATCAGGAATTAGGGAAGTTTTTGAGAATTTACTGTCAGGAAAATCCATCAGACTGGAGTCGATTCCTACTTTGGGCCGAAATAGCACAGAATTCATTAGTCTGCTTCACCACTGGATTAACCCCTTTTGAATGTTACTTAGGCTATCAACCTACCCTGGTACCCTGGATGGTGAGTCCTACTGACATTCCAGTAGTGGGTGAATGGATGAAGAGAAGTGAAGAGGTTTGGGAGAGGACCCATCAGCAAATTGAAAAACTTCTCCACTGCTACAAGGTCCAGGCGGATAGGCGTTGTTCAGAGACACCAACCTACCACCCAGGAGATCAAGTCTGGTTATCCTCAAGGGATTCCAAATTTCAGCCAGTCATCCCAGGACCATTGGACGAAGCACTCCCCGCAGACACCCCCCCCCCGATGGAGGTAGATGGGGCCCCAGCCTACGTGGTTAGCAGGTTACTGGATTCTCAGAGAAGGGCGGGACAACTGCAATTTTTGGTAGACTGGGAAGGTTACGGTCTGGAGGAAAGGAGCTGGGTTCCCGCAAAGGACATCTTGGATCCAGGGTTAGTGGCAGATTTCCACCAAAGTCATTCCGAGAAACCAGGCCCGTGCTCCAGGGGACGCCCAAGAAGACACCCCAACAGTAAACCTGAGATGCCACCCGAAGGATCCACAGAGCAACGCCAATGCCCCATCCCGCCCACCAAATCTCGTAGTCCTTCTGACACTCAAACCCAGGATCTGCCCTCCGGGGGCGTGGGTGGCGGCTGTTGTGGCCGCCCACGTCGCTCGTCCAGCTCCTTGGGAGGGGGAACTGTTACGCCCCCTGTTCCGGACCACGCCACTCATGATGGTTAACCCCGTGCACCTGTTCCTAGTTCCCTTCGCTGGTATATATACCTGTGTCTCCCAGTTAATCCCTGCGAAGTATTGCCATGTTCATTGTGTGCGTACCGAGCATTTCCTCTGACTGCTACTCTGGTTTCCGACTTGCTTTGGATTACGGATATCGTTTGTGTCTAACCTGTTTGTTACATCACCTGTCTTGGACTGATTCCCGGTTTTGACCTACGCTTTTTTTTTCGACTTTGACTTTGGAACAACCCTTATAGTTAAATGGAATTCTTCGCCTTGCATCTGCATCTTTTCTACAGCGTAAATGAGCAAGTGTACAGGTGTTCCTAATACAGTGGCCAGTTAGTTTAGCGTTCATGTAGATTTTTACATATAAGATACTGTTTAAAATAAAACTTTAATTTGCAAGACTCGACTCTAAGAACAATCCAATCCAAGTATGCCTTTTTTAATCTCAAGTGCACGAGCATCTCCAGCAACTCCTAATATTGCCAAAAGCCCACTGCGAGTAGGAGTACAAACACTGAATTTCATTGTTTTGCTTTTGAAGATATTAACTTCAGTGATAGTTACTGAGCAAACTGGTCTTGTTCAGTGGCACCTACAAGTCAGCAGAAGTCCTGCTGCCAGATGCCTGGCCCAACCTGAAGGCTGGCTGGCCACTGTTCTCCTAAACAGTCAAAGCCAGGAGCAGTATGAATGAACCTTAGAAATTCCCAAAGAGGGATGAGTTTTCTTAACATGCAGTTATTACACTGAAACAGGAATGGCCCAGGTGGATGTCGGTTCCTTTACAGCTGAGGTCTGCAAATGGTTTAGTGGAGTGTTCTGATGCCGGACCTTGAGAGCACCATGTTGAGTCAATGGTCCTGAACTCCGTCTGTCTGACTGTACTGAAGACACCCATGGCCAATGCTGCAGGGAAAGGATGGAACGATTTATTCCAGGAAAGTGACCATCCCCTGTGCGTCCGACTAGACCTCTTAGGTGTGCAGGGCTTGGAGCTGAGCCCAGGTGGCCATGCCCAAAACAGATGTTTGGCCAAAAACATGGGAAAAATTTGTCAGAAACCATTTTAAAATATATGTATGCCCTGTATTTACAATGAATATTTCTAATACATTTAACATTACAAAAGAGATTCCGTATGAAACTTGTCACCAATGATCTGAATCATCTTGAAAAATGTTACCTGGCAAGTGTCTTGTGCAATCTGTGAGTTTTTTTTTCACTCGAGAGAGAGCAGAAACAGCAGTATTTTCAGTTTTATGTTTGTTCAATAAAGACTGAATTAAATACAGTAGAATAACAGTGAGAACCACACAACAGGCCAGATTCAATTTTTAAACCGTGTCGTGAACAAAGAAAAAGTAGAGTTGTATAGGAAATGTACAAAAGTTATTTTGACATCAGGGTGAAGGGAAAGCCAGCTTGATTTGCTTTCAGAACAGACTGTAATGATTTAAATGTCATAATAAATATCTAAAGTATTTAATTATATGTAAACAGTACAACTTCAGAAATGTACGAAAACAGTGCAACAAATTAGTAATTGTGGACTTACAATAATTAGTTCATTTGATTTGTGCCCAGAGGTCATCTTCCACCCAACCTCCAGTCAGTTTATCATTAAGTTTCACAATGACCTGCAGATGCTGTTGATGCAGGACATGTAGACAATGGGAGATGGAGACATTAATGGATTTCTGCCCCAGTTTTTCTAGCCATATTTTTACTGTATCACATTAGGGTCATTTTTAAAGGGCACATATAAAAACGACAAACACGTGTTATTATTCTGTTTTAAAAAAAACCACACGCTTGTGACGTCTCAGGATTTAGAGAAAATTCTTGTGAAGTATCAGCACTTTGGCAATTAAGACTGAGGTTGGTACATTTGGGTTTGAAGAAGCATGTTGAAGAAATACTGGACAGTGTTGAATTACTAAGGAAGAATGTGAAATATTTTTTTTTTTCGCAGATAAGCATCTCTCATCTCATATGATGTTAAAAATTCCTGCTGCACACAAAGGAAGGTCTACTTGGAGGAAGATCTGCTCAAAAACAGTAAAGTGAGATTTCATCAGAGTAGTCTTATTTTCTGCACTGTAAATTGCCAGCATGTCCTCCAGATCTTCACCCACCTCTACCACCAACGGTGGACCGAATGGTTTCATGCCTGGTCACTCTTTCATGCCTGCCCCACTGTGGAAAGCACAAGCCAACAGAGAAGTAAACTGAAGCGAGAAACATAGGCAGAGCTTATCAGTTAAGGCCTCAGCATGTTCATTTCTTCACACGGTCTTGGCCAACTTCACCCAAAATAGATGACCCAGTCAGCCTGTCCCTAGCACTGGCTGCACATGGCCTTCCAGTATTGTATGAATCAAACAAATTCTTGCAAACACCATAAAGTTAAATTGCTAGAATCTGTAAGACTGTGTTTCTGCTGGCTTGGAAATGTGTTTAATGAGTGCAGTTCTCCTGAGCCTCAAAACCCAGTATCAACATGTTGTCGTGGTTGCAGACAGCTGTGAAATATCATAACAGCAAGGGGTATTTTCAAAAAATGGAATTCCATCCAAGTTATAATTCTACTTCATGTGCTTCCATTTAAGGGGATTCCCTGCTGTTTCCATCTTCTGCCATTACTAAGAAATGACACCTAGATTTATGTCAAAGTGCTGGAACCTCAGTGCTGAGGTTACACGAATGCAGCCATTGAATGCGTTGCTGTGGACTATAGCCTGTTCCCTTTCAAAGAGAACTACACAGCAGGTTTCCTGTAAACAAATAAATAAATAAGAAACAGACCTGTGGACAAGGTAGCAGCCATCATACCATGGAGAGTGACATGCAGCAGCCAGTTCTCTTTGTTCCATTTGCCTGCTGTTAGATTCCACACACACACACACACACACACACTCTGTTTTTTACTGTCTGCAAGATGAGTTTTTAAGGGTGAAAGTGCTATCAACTGAAACCCATTTCACAGCAAGCACTTGCCTGGTTCCTAAGTAAGGGAAGGTACAGAAGTAGGTGTCCATTCCCTTGACTCTGCTTGTATTTGGGGTGCAAACATGGGAAAGCGTACAAATTCTGCACACTGTGAGCTGGTGTCGTGCCCGCTTTTCTCTCCTTGTGAGGAAAGTGCGGTGGTGTCTTTGTGTTGGGGTTTGCTGTCCTGCTGAGATTTTCAGCTGCCACGCAGAAGATCCATCTGCAGCCTACTGTCCAACATTCTGAGACTTCAGTGTCTCACTGGTGATGAAGTACTTTTGTTATTTCAGGCTGTGCTGTGAGGAGGAAATGTCATCAGGTCTTTGCTGTCGGGCCTCAAAGCTGACTGTTTTTCAAGATTTACTCGCTCACTTAATCTGTGTCTAAAGATGGATCTAGGTGGTCAAGTGTGTAAAGGTCAATACAAAAGTGTAAAACTCCTGCACTGAAGTAGTATGCTGATGTCCTTAATTTAAAATATTTCATTTCCTCCCTCTGAAATATTTAGAGAATTTATTTTTGAAGCTGCCTTCGGGTTTGACGTTTAAAGTTCTTGGCTAGTGGCAGTGGTGTATGTAAGCCGTTCGGCTCCACAGGGAGATCTGTTCATCTCCACCTTCCCCCAACAATGCACATGTCATCATGTCGATGCACATTTTATTCTAAATTCCATGCTCGATAATTTAAATAATACAAATTGTACTTAGCAGAGATGTCAAGTAACATGAAAGTTCTTCAAATGCTATTTTGGCTTTGAGGGAAGAAGAATCAGATGTTCTATATTATCAAATTATGTAAAAAAGTGAAACTTCCTTCTCTTCTATTTCATATGCAAATTCACAAACCAACATGACACTGTTTCCACGTACACTGGAATAGATTCCGCAACGTGGCAACGCTTCTCTGGATAAGCACTTGGTGATGACGGATATTCTTGGTTTGGAGGACTCCTCCATTATCACACGAAGGCCTCCTTTAGTCCCTAAGAGACAGTAATACCAATCGATGAATAACTGGTAGCATGTTATTCAATTTGAAGAGAATAATATTGTAATATCACATAATCTGCAAAATCAGTTTTTAATTTCACTGGCCTTCATTATAGTGGGAGTGATTTCCAGTCTCAGTGATGCAATGAAAACAGGGATGTGAAAAGGATTAAAGTCCAGCAAATCTATTTAAAGATCTTCCATTGGTTCAATGAAACACAACCGCTAACTGCCCTACAGATTATTCTGTAAATAACTAAATGGAACCAGATGCGATCGAGAACAAACTGTAACAGCCCTGCGGGTAGATCCCCAGTTAACCATTAACCAAGCGGTGCACAGCTGTCTTCCATCGACCCGTCATGACAGCTACTTCACTCGGTCACCTGCCCACCAGCAGTGTGGGATCTCAACAGCGCAGGTGACTCTCTGTGCCCGGCTGTCTTCAGTTCTGGTGATCTTCAGTACTGCGGTGTCTGCCCCGACCTTTTTCTTTCCAAGTTCCCGTGTTCCCAAGTGTACTGTTTGTCACCACACTCAATCTTGCACTCATCATGTTCCAGAGTCTGCAGTAAAGATCATCACTCTTTCCAGCCCCTGTTTCCTCTTTGTCACACCTTTTCACTGTATGTACAACTCGAGCCCTCGAATTCGCAAGCACACACCGCGGGACCGTGACGGAAAATTCCCTCGTATCCATGGGTTTGGCGGAGTTAGAGGTTCTTCAGAACAAGCTGCACTGGAACGGAGCGCATCACTTGCTTCACAACATGCCGGGTGTGTAAACGACTGTGTTTTTACTGTGGTTTTACAAGCCACTTCTGGGGTCATTGTCCAGTCTTACTTGTCTCTGGATCTTCAAAAGTGTCCCTAGTGAAGAGCAGCATCATCATCAGCTGTGCCTCTATTAAGTTACCGTGGTCAGAAGAAACTACTGAAACAAAAACTTGTATTAATTCTCGTGCTGCTGGTAATTTTACGGACATTACCGCGGCAAATATTTGGACGTGTCCTGTGTTGCCACGTGGGCAGTGTTTGCCCATTAACTCCACTGACGGAGGACCCATTGGTTCTGGCCTGTTACGCTACAAGTGGGGCTGATTCTTCTGCATGTGAACTCAGTCTCTACTCAGTGGATCACAAATAAGGCAGAACAAGGATATTTAGCCACACAGTTAGATATTCTCCGTGTATTACTGTAGTAATCCAGAAGGTATGAACATGTTTGTGAACTGGTACAGCATTAGGCTACTGTGCCTGCTCAGTTTCACATGGAAGGAAACAAAAGTCCAAGTCTGCAATAATGCCGCTTAATCTAAATCCACTTCGCTTGAGGCACATTGTATCCTGCTACAGATGTCATGTGTTGGGGAAGCTTGGAGTTATTCAGAAAATGAGCCATTTCCAAGTTCATTTACATCTGCCGCAAGCCTGCAAAGAATATCGGGTTAGGTAAGCAAGTAGAGACCCCGCATTGCCAGCAGACAACGTTAAACTTAGTTTTTGACTTCTGTCTTCAGACTAATCCCACATCACCTAAACAAGTTCTCTGAGGTGCGAATTCACTGTAGCAGAGATTTTGAAAGCTGCTTTAGTTTTTTACAGCTACCAGGGTTGCAGAGTTGGCAACCATTTCTTTTCCTAACCCGCTGTTTTTCTTTCCTCTTCTTCTGAATGATGTTTCATTATGTGTTTAGGGAGAATGATTCGTGGGCTCCTTATATTTACCGAGATTTTATTTTTAAGTTCAGCTGTGCAGAGCAACGGGAGATTGTTAAAGTGCTGACATTCTGTGGAAGTCATGTGCTGGGGGTTTTCATAATGACATCAAAGCTCGTGGTCTCTAAAGGGCAGGTCATCTGAACACACGCTATGTAGTGATTTTTTAAAGGCTTTATTTCATGACAAACTGATAGCTGAAAGGTCATTTAATCTCTTCATGTCTTCTCGAATAATGTACTCATTTTCTGAGAACTCGTCTTCTAATGAGGTTTGCGCAGTTTACGTTCAACTAGTCCGGAGTCCGCGTGCAATTTCAGCCCAATTGCTCCTCGGTCTTCGGGTTAAAAGGAAAAATTCAAAAATAAATACGCCTGAAGAAGTAGAATGGGGAAACTTCGGTCCGCCTCCTTCTCAGCGGACAGCTGTGTCACAGTATTACAGCATCAGTTACATAAAACAATATAGTTGCCCTCACAAAGAAAAACTTTAATTGCGCAAAACCGAATAACAGTGAAGTTCACGTGCAAAATCTTCATCACTAAGCATATACTTTCTTACTAAGAATTTCTAATAAGTTACGAAATGTTTGTTTTACTGCTAAAATGATCTAGCTGCAGTGTACAAAACCCTCATGGACATGAAAGGCCACGACTGGCAGTTTATCTTGTTTCTGCTATGTCCGTATCTAGCATGGCTTCAGTGGACTTCTGAAGAATCACGTCAGCCAGATATCGTAGAAATAATGTAAAGGGACTCATTGGCAGCTGGTTGTCACAGAGCTTAAAACTGTACATATAAAATGAAACACAAAAATTCAGACAGAGAAGCACGTTCTGTGTGTGTGTGTGTGTGTGCGCGTTTGGGTGTGTGTGTTTTTCGTATCAATTCCTGCTGCTGATTCTTACACTGGAATAACAGAAAGGCTAGATGAAAGGCTTCACTGTAAGCCTAGTCTCAATCAGATAGAAATAAATGCTAATAGGAAATCAAATAAACATGCTGAATACATTGGTCATATCGCTTCTTGGCCTTCCGTAAAAATGCTTTGAAATAACTCCAAACGTTCATACCAAATTTCAGCCACGTATCACTGCAAAATGTGAGAGATACAAATAATGAACCAACCACAGATGTGTCTGTTTCACATCTAATCCTTTTAGCACCTGTATTGTCAGGTTTTGGAACTTAGCAATGTGTGTTTCTGTTCTACATCTTCTTCTGTATCTTTTCATAACACTGAACTTATTGAAGTTTGACAGGCAGTTTAAATCAGGACTTTTCATGTTTTAAGTCTCGCTGTTGTGCATCGAACTTAATATGTTTTCCGTAAAAATTCAGTAATTCTGCGTTGTCAGATGTTCAGAGTCTCAGACGGAAACCATCATCGCTTGATGTCATTTTCTATGTTTCCTTCAATGCAACATAGCAAATAGGTAATAACGCTTAGAACAGTATTTACTGGAGGGGTCATACTGCTGGAACTTCTTAATCCAGTGAGCTGTTTGTCACCTCAAGCTGATGTAGTCTATGACCTTTCTGTAGGACTGCCCCAGACTGGGAACACCAACCTCAGGAGGTTGCGTAAGAAAATCACACGTACAGAAATGAACAGAAAGAAAACTATTTCCCGCTTTATTCAATAGTCTCCTAGGTTATTAACACAAATTGTGGATGAGCCTCTGTATGCCCTCAGCATAAAAGGATGTCAACTGAGCAATAAGACAGGCACCCACCTTTTCCTTCACTGCCTGGTTGGGGGCGAACCAGCAAACAGTTAAGGAAGTTTAAGAGGACAAGACAGGTGGTGGTGTGAAGCACCAAGGGCCTGAACCACAAGGAGGATGCTGTAAAACCTCAGACTTCACTTTCTGAAGACTGCCGTTTGAGAGCAGGCAACGTCGTGCAACAACACTACACCTTCTTCAACATTTGCTGCGAAATGCTGGCTTCAGTTTGTCCAGCAGCATCATATAGTAACAAACACTGTCTACTGTTGAAGCCCTTTTAACATTTCCCAGTATGAAGCCCCGTGAGTCCCATAAATGTGAGGATCAATTTCCTCCTGCTGGCTGCATCTTGAGCTTCTTCTGGACATGTGCGTATATTCCAGGCTTTCACGGTTGCCTGGTGCCTCATAATGGTGGTGAAACTAAGACTGTCAAGCATGATTTCATAAGAAAAAGCATGACTGGTTTGTAAATGAGCTGCTACCACATCACCAGTTCCCATACTAGGTCAGCAGTACAGGGCCTGGATGGGCGAGCTAATCCATATCTTCATCCGTGAGACTTGCGTGGCCAGTTTAGAACTTTCCAGTCCATCAGTAAATTGCTGAGACAAATTTTTATGCTGAAAGTCAGCGATGGATTTTTGCTCCTGATAAACCTTCAACCCTCAACAATGAATGACAACAAGCCCGTTTGTGTATTGAGACGGGGGAGCAGCTGCGTCAACAATGATGTAACACACCGGCAGTTCACCAGACCAGTTTGGACCTGTACCACAGTAACTTAGACAAAACTGACTCCGTACCAACCCACAGTGAATCCCGTCTAACCTGAAACCTACTAGTTATTCCTTTTGTTTGCACAGCCTGCAAATAAAGCTTCACATTTGACTAATCTTTTAAAACATCAACCGACCGAATACGTTGTGGAATAGATTCCCAGGATGACGTGAACCTTTTGGGTGGCACAGCGTGAGTTTCCTCTGGATGCTCCTGTTTCCACCCCCTGTCCAAAGACTTGTGCTCCAGGTTAACTGGTCACTCTAAGTTGCCCATGGTGTGTCAATGTGTGTGGGGACCCTATAATGGGCTGGACCCATTCAGGGTGAGGTTTCATAGCTTAACATCTAAGGTTTTGGGGATATGCTCAGGTCTGCTGCACCCCTGACCCAGACAAGGCCGTAAAACACTGTTGGGTTGTCAAATTTTTACCCCGGCATCCATTTTCTCACTTGTGTAAATATGCTGAGGGGTCACGTAACCAAAATCAAGGGAGCAAAATGAATCACGTCCCACACACACTCTGTTTGGGTTGATTTTTCTGACCACTAAGATCCAATCTTGCTTTTAGGAACGGAGAATGAAAAAAACAAACTGAAACATGTTTCACTTGTTAACGCTAAAGTTTGAAGCACGTGGACTGAGTTTTTTCACAAATTAGAGGCGTCAAAATGATTTCCTTTCACATATTGCTCTGGTGCAACCTTCAACGGCCATGTCATGTACGACAGCTCGTGGCTGAGCAAAGAAAACAGTTCAAAATAGTTCAAAAAGCTGGATGCAAAATTTGGGGAAATATACAGCCAGGACCTCTCTATCTGTCGGATCTGTCTTTCAACCTGATGTGCAAGTTTTTAACAGGAAATTACTGATCTGGAAAATATCATTCAGTTGAAAACATGGTACCTTGCCAATAATTGCTTGAATCCTTTGGCTAAAGGGAAATAGGGGTACAATATATTCATTCCCATTACACAGACCATCTGGGGACAATATTGTTACAAAGCCAAGCCACTGAAAGCAGCACTTTCTAAACTGGTATGTGGTGCATATAACTGCACAGTCTTTGATACGTGTGGATTAGTTACACCCCGACTGAGTGACGTGACACCTCTGCAAATGAAATTCCGACAAAAACCGATAAAGACGAAAGCTGCCGGCTAGCTAAAAAAAAGTTCTCGACAAATCCATTATGTTTTGCAGATGCTAGTCGTTTATGCTGGTATACGTTTCCTTCGTCTGGAACGCTTCTTGCTTAGTGTTTGAGATCAAATAAAAGGAATGTATTTGGGTTCTGCTCCAGAGACCCACAACTTTAACATAGCGCCGCGCGAATCAGGTTTACTGCGATAATGGCACCCCACCCACGAGTTCCTTCACGGCCTGGTGCGCTGTGCTTCCGGGTTAGGCCGCGGCCTGCTGCAACCCTGCTCGGGACTAAGCGGTTAACACACTATACTGGCTTTTAGGTTACTACAACTCGGTGGCTCTTGTCCCAAGGATGACACAGATTAGCACATGTTTTCCCCAAACATTCAATTCAATTTCACGGAGCACTCCTCCTACACAGAGATACCAAGTGCTACAGAAAAGAACACAGAACTGGCGCAAGCAGACATGGCAGCTATAAAGTAAACATTTAAAGTAAGCCACAGAAATAACGCCTATAAAATGTATAATAACAAGAAAAGCTAAAAAGTGAGCCAGCTGGCAACTGAGGAGAGCAAAACCAAAAAACTCCCAAACAGATTGCGAACGAGAAAAATAAACCTCTAGGGGTCCAGTTGCTGTAAGTGCCAGTCGCTGCCCAACCCTTGTGGGCATCTGAAGTAGTAAACAGTAGCAGTAACTACAACTGAAAGCAGAAACGCTATAAAACTGTTCACAACACTACAATAGTCACTAGAAGCCAACACGTGAGCATCGTGCTGCAGGTATGCTGATCTTGGACATCTTGACATCTTGGAGTCGTCATTTTCCATGCTGGAGCCGCAGCCAGTCTTGTCGGGAGATCGCGGCACAAGCTACAGAGAAAATGCAAAAAGAGCCACAGAGGTGGTTAGCTGCCTTCCACTTAAACAGACCATGGGATTTCACACCAGAAGGCCAAAGTCAGATATGGACAGCTGCAGTGTTCAGCTGAGCCCATGTTGGGCACGCCAAGGCAAAGAGTTGAGTCTTAAGTCCGCGGCTAAGGGCTAAAACAGTGTGAGGAATCCCTCTTCTATCTGGCAGATCGTTCCAACGCTTAGGTGCACTTCAGGAAAAGGCATTTCTTCATACAGAACCATATTACTCACAGGCACTTGAAAGTGCCCTGCAAGATCATAGATAATGTTCTGGAAGAATCAATAATCCCACCCAGGTGAGCTGTAGCGGTGCCATTTATTGCCTTATACTGTATGTTTTTATTAATCTAATTCATCCGTTCCAAATTTAACTAGAAACCAACGTGACGCGGCTCTTCTGCTTAGTCCTTGTGATGATTCTAGCAGCAGCATTTAGCAGCAACTAAAGCCTAGATATGGTCTAATATGGACAACCCAGTAACAGAGCACTGCAGTAGTCAGTGCTGAGAGAAACAAAGGTATAAATCAGCTTCTCAGCATGTCGCCTACTTTAGAACCACTTTCATTTAGTCCTGCTTCTGAGAAGAAGCATGACCTAGTCAAAGCAGCAACATAGGAAATGAACCAATTTTATGTCCCATTAAACAGGAACATTTTTAACCCAGTCAGAGCACTTAAGCTCATGAGCAGCACATGGATGTGGTTAAATAACAACAGGTTTTGCCCACCTGCCCACCACAAATGCCTGTTTTGCCAACGGTGAGAAATAAAAAAAGTTCTCTATCAGTAAAGCAAGCGGCTAAAGGCGCAGCACGCAACGGGTCGTCGGCTGTAAAAGATACGCACGCGAAAGTTAACATTACGCTTCCAAAATAACATCGCAAAACGGTAGCATATATAGAATGAAAGCAATAAGGGACCCAACACAGAATCCTGAGGTGCACCGAGGCCAACCTTGGACACGGACAAAGGGAAAGCCCTCAGATAGCAAAGCAAACTGTTCAGATGAGCAGAAACGGAGCCGCTTGACACGAGTGCCTGATAAAATCCACGTATCAAAGCATTAACTAGCAGGTCTTGTATAGCTGACACCTTCTGCAAATGGCAACCGTCTTTCTCCAGCTGCATTCGTAATTGTGATTTAAGTATTTCGACATTAAACTTCATTTGGTGTTTCGTGTGTTTTATACCCTGTATGTTCCGCTTTGAAATTTTGCCCTTTTAACAAATCTTAATGTATCTGGAGAGCCTCATTGTGAAGCGCCGACCACCAACACCATAAAAGCAAACTCTGAAAACCATGCTGAGAAACCTCAGCTGGAGCTCTCCGTACCATCTCATTAGCTTTTCTCCAAAGGCTGGTGCACATAAAAAAGTAAGACTGCCAGAAATGTTCTTTTCTCCAGAACTTTTACACTCAAATACGAAAATTACCCAAACTACTTTAATCTTTATTCTTTACTAAAGTATTCTTTAAATACTTTGCCTATGGAAACTGACTGGATTGTGCCCGGCGAAGGCCACGCTTCAGGTTACCACACAGCACACCTGAAACAAAAAGGTAGTATGAGCTATATCCATCCTTCTCTGTGGTGTACTCTAGGTGCTCCGTTCCGACTTGAAAAGCGGTGATGTGCTCCCTTTTGATTCATTCGAATGACTGCAGATCCAAGAAGGTCGCAGGGGCCACGCAGAAACCAGCTACTGGCCGGAGATCGGCTCGTGCAGACTCCATCCGTTAAGTGACCACGTCGTTCACCGCTTTATTCGGGTCAGGGACACTTTGGTCCGCAAGCTTGCTCAGAATCATCGGGCACGAGGCCGTGAAAAAAAACCCTGGATTCGACACGAGTCCTTTCCAGCGTTGCATAAATATGTACATTTAAGTTTTCCTAGGCAAATGTGAGTTTTTTTGTGTTAAAAAAACACGTCGATTATTTAAAAATGGAATCCTTGTTCAGGTGTACATATGTAAAACACCAGTTTGGCTTTCCCTGTTTTCTCCGTGTTGTGTAACGTGTTGTGTAAAGTGAAATGAATATGAATATCAAACATTCCTATACGATGAATATTTATCCAGTTGTTCTTACCAGATGGGCATGGCTGCAAGGCTGTTGTTACACAATATTGAAAAAATCTGCTACCCCATTTAACTTGATTTTCTCAATATGAACTGAAGCTTAGTTAATGTTAGGCACACAATGAATATGAGGTCAAACAATCAAAACGTTTCACATTTACAGTTGTAGCTGATGGTATCAAAATAGTGGACAGTTTTTGACTAGCCCGCGTACTTTTCACGAATACGTTACTTACCTGATCAAATTATATGGTGGTCTGGAGAAAGTAGTCCTGGTAAACAAGTACACGTAGATCCCACTTGCGCTTATACTGGGATGGCTCATAATGGACTATGGCTGGATATGGTATGACTTTGTCACAACCCCAGCTGTCATGACTGCTGAAGAACACCAGAGGGTCCCCTCACCCAAAATACTTTGAAACCTGAAACCATTCCTACAATCAAAACGCACTTTAAAAGAGCATTTTGAAGGAATCTCCTCCAGAGTCTTGCTAGTTAGTTCTGCCAGTAACTCTGAGACTTGCTTTGAAATTGAACACCCATGTTTGTTCCCTTGCCCACCTCCTTTGTCAGTCTTCAGTTTTCACTCTCAACAATCTCCTGCAGCACAAGGTACACTCTTGGGAATCGTGAAGTGCTCCTCATCACCTCACAGGCTCTGCTCAGGAAGTGGTACGGTGTGTCTAGTTGGGAATCACTATCCAGCCAGTTTAGTCCCCATGTCCAACTTCATCATGTGGACCACCAGCTTCTGCTCAACTCTGACACGGGTCCACTGAATGGTATGATGGCTCACTGGGGTGGGTTTTCTTTTACAGACCCCTCTGTTCTTTGCTCATCATCTGTCTCCACTCAACAACAAAACCTGTGATATTTGTGATCTCCCTGTTGATGGGCAGAGCTCTCAAATGGGTATCCCCAAGTTGGAATCAGTAGGGTATGACAATCACATCTTTGGATCATTTTTCCAGGAACAGCTCAACTAGTAGATTCCTAGGCTACTAGTCTTGTCTCTTGCCTATGAGCAGATACCCTAAAGTCCAAACAGATTAGAAGGGGAGACCTGAGTCTTTGGAGAGATCATGCCAGGGAATGCCTGTACCTCAACTGCAGGCATATCTGCCTACCCACAGTGGACCATCTGAGACTCATCAAACACCCCCAAATCTGTGAGTAGAGGTGAAATTCCATCCCTCATGAACCAGTTGGCTCTACAGGTTCAGGTCACTAAGAGAGCTAATTCTCTTCAGGATAAGGCACTTAAAGTCTTGGGGTTGGCAAGTAATTGCCTCAGTGTCCAGTTCTCCATCATTCCAATACAGCAGGATCCCTCCCGTTGAGAGTATGAGTATTAGACGGTCAGCCATTTGGGTCTAGTTCTGTTGATTTTACCACATCTACATTGTGTGCTCTTTTCACTCAGGCTATTTAGTTTTGTTGATTCAGCATCATACTCTGGTTACCCATAGCTTGTTGCTCATGACCCCATCTTTTCCTGAAGTCAGGGGGAACTTTCGTCCTTGGGTCCATCTTGTCGACAGTCATGTTTAATATTACCCCTGGAAACAGTAGTAGAAAGCCCCAGAGATAATAATTTCATGGTATCAGTAGCTGGGCAGCAACATTTTTTGGTAGATTTCAGTAAGTCAAAACCAACCCTACCCTGTCCTTGAGACTCAGCATTTTGGTTGTGCGTTTTTGCATGTGCTTTCCCACGCACATCTATTTAAACACATTCGATTCCTGGAATCATAGACTGTGACAAAAATATTGCTGAGATCCTTGATTTGGGTATTTTGCTTTTATCTACATCACATCCTTAAACTGTTGTTTAAAGTCAGAGCTAATTTTTTTTCTCTAACTATATAATTACTTAAACTTGATTACGTATCCATTTCTGACCTCGATTCTTCCTTTACTTTTATCTTCCCATGTAAATCCAATATGCAATTGTTCTCAGACCTAAGGAGTCACTTGAGGCTAAGATCTGGTCTATTACAAAAAGTAATGGAGCAGGGCTTCTCATGAATTCTATTTGCAGATCCCCTTGTACAGTGAGATCAAACTAAGTGATTGTACTTTGAGAAATGCTTGTATGCATCTATATCACTTTATCTCTTGTCAAATGTACTTTTTTACTCTGAATAGTACGTAACTTTGTAGAAAAACACTGGCAAAGTGAAAAAATGTTACGTAAACAGCTGGGGTTTTCCAGATGGAACTAGAGCAGCACAGTGGACGACAGGGTGACGTGTGATGGCTCAGAGGCACACCTGGGGATCTCAAATCTTCTTGCAGGCATATTGGTAGCATAAAAAAGCCCAATAAAGAAAGCTGGTCACAGCTAGACCGGTATGTTGGTGCTCATCTGCGTCACCTTCTAAATAAATAGATTTACTTTAAAAATGTGGCGACGCGGCACAAACGTATTGAAACATTGCGAAACAGGTGGAAACAGCTGATAACATCAGGGAAAAATTAGTTTGGAGGGAAAATGCAAATTACACAAGAGGTTTTTACTGGTTTATAAATTGTGTGACATTCTGATGAGTGCTAACCGGTGAAGTCAACCAGACATTCGTTTCAGGTTTAAAATCTGGGTTTAGTACATTCGTGTTCTCCATGTACACGTTAGCAGAATGAGCTGTCAACAAATAATCACACATTTTAATAACAAATAATCCCAGCATTTTATTACAGCTAATTTATTTTCCTTGCTGGATTCTGCTAGATTAACTACCAGTAATCTTTTCTCTGCACTTCATTCTGTGGTGTTAGACAGCTATGCTGCATAAATCTCTCAAAAATCACAAAATTATTTTCCCCCAGTTAAGAACTCAGCTTGAAGAAAGAACTAGACACGACACAAAAGTCTGTAAGATAATAACCAGTTTAGTGAATAAAGATTCTTCAGTAATATGAGGAAGTATTCCAGCTGAGGGCTTTGCAGTAAATTCACATCATCAAACACCATTGCTGCTCATATTTCTGCTCTGTATTTCTACAGCCTGGGAATAAGTAGCTCTAAGTCTGAAGTGTGCTCTTGCAAGTGGGTTAATCCACCTTGCGAATTTGTCTCCTTAAAAAAGTCACATCTTTTTGCACAGTTCATCCAATGCAATTTGCAGAAGTTTCTCTGTGTCGGGCTCCATATGCTTCTTCTTGACAGCAGACCTTCACAGCTGCCGAAGAGCATCTTCCCTGCTGTCCTGCACCAAATTGCTGCCAGCTCAAGGTCGGATGTCACTGCGTGTCTTCAAAGGGGGGGTGTCAGGGGAGCATTTTGCTCTGCTCTACTACTTTTTCAGCAGGAGACTGAAAGAGAAGGAGCTGCTGAAGAACCCAAACACATCAGAGGACATTGTTATTAACATGATTAGTAAATGGGTGCTGTGTGTCTGTCCTGCCTGAGAACAGCCATGTGTCCCATGACCTGCTCCTCCTGTGGCTGCAAAAATGTTCTCCTTCCTCCTCTCACTCGCCCACAAATTGGACATATTGGGGCTGCTGAGCGCTAGTTTCTGTTTGAAGCTCAAGAAAGAGGTGAACACAAGCAGCCCTTTCCTACATTGTGAATTACACCGATTCCATGTTTCTGCTTAGGATAAAGAAATAGCTAATCCCAACCATAATCCCTCTATTATTTGATAACCACCGGGCTGGCAGACCCTGTAACGCCGCACGTGCATTAAGACATTCCTACAGTAACACGGCTGGGAATTACCTGGTTCCGAGAGCGCGGCCACTGGATTCAACAAGACCCCTCGGTAGCGGCGGATTTGTTCAGGCCACGGACTCAGCAAAATTGGCCTGATTCACGAAGCAAAGTAAGTACTTGTCCCTGTTGCCTGGCCCCGTCTGCATCATATGCAACGGTCTGTTTTCCTCTTGATTTCACAACTGTCACCACAACCACATCTTTGCTCAGGATCTCACACATTCTTGGAGGCCTGCTGTGGAATACTGCCTAGTTGTGGATGACTTTGACTGTGGCACACAGCGACTGAGACTTTAACAAAACACGGTTCCTCGCGTGTTACGGCCACACTAGTGGTCACACTAGTTGTTAACACCACTGACATAAGTTACACTTAATGGGGATTTCGTTTGGAAGGAGATCACATGAAAGCCTTCGCTCACATGTCTAGCTAATTTTATTTTTTTGCACAGAAATAATGCATTTGCAGGGGTGCACCATTTACAGCATCTGGTTTTCCTTCCTGTTGTTTGTGGGAGAAGAAACAAAGGGCTTTCAGGGATTTCACATCGCAGTCTACATGCGCAATTCTTCAGCAAGTGCTTTACAACTGTGCCCTCTAACGGACACTGTGACAATGACAACAGTAACCTCATTGCATAATGTACCGTTTTTTTTTTTTTTTCCACAGTCTGCAAGCTTGATGGGTTTTACTGTAATATGTTTTAAAACAGGAGCAACAGGTTGCCTTTACAACAGCTAGCGTGTAAAGGTAGACAACCCAGTGAGGACAGGCGGTAGAGGAACCTTGATGGCAACCAGCTGCATGGACAGGCAGCAGAGCTCAGCTCAGACTGCATACAGAGACTTTTTTGAGGAAAGTGTATTAGCGACAATATGCAAAGTGACAGTGAGATAAACACTACAGACACTGCTACGGATTACTTGCTGTCAGATCTGTATTAACTGGGGCGAACGTGTGTCTGATTACGGCTTGAACTGAAACAATTAATGTTCCACGTACTGAAGCTGACAGCCCACCATATTTTGGGGGTCCGTGCAGATAAGTTGCAGACCCTTGCTGATAACTGGTGTCACTAGATGAACGGGCTGTTGCCTGGATTCTGTCTGAGAGCAGTGAAAGCTCTCTTCTGAGAGAGATCCCGACTGGACGTCCCTCACCGAGGCTTTAAAGCTCAGACAGGATGAATCTCAGAGGATGATGTCACTCCTCCAGCTCCCTGAATATGGTATGTTTCCATTTAGGTACGAAGAAGAGAGCATTTCTTTATTACCATGGGAAACTGTTTATGAAGGATTAAAGATCATTCCATCCCTGAGACTGTTCCAGTCACAGAGGAGACCAAACAGCAGATACTGAGGTTTACAATACACACAGAACCAGACGGCCGCCCTGCACAGGAATACAGAGCCCTTCAGATTACGGCTTCAGGATTACAGGGCGAGATGAGTACTGTGCTCAAACTTTGTTCCCAAACTTGTGCCCAGTCCTTGGCTGATTTATGTTAACAGCAGCGCAAGAGTTTATCCTGTCATTGTTATCATGCAAGCAGCAAAGAGCGTTTCTGTACAAAACATCACATCCTAACCCTTTGGATAAAGTCCTACCCCTTATCGTAACCCTTACCGTTAAAACAGGGTGAGTTTTGTGTTGGGCTACTGTGGTTCCACGAAAGTGGAGGCACCAGACATCTTCTATCAGCCCGACAATCACTCAATGGGGCAAACGCAGCAGAATAGGACCAAGGCTCCCGCGTGGTCATATTAACACACGATGGGAAATAAAGACGCACAACACTCGTGACCGAACGGTTCTGCACCCTACCTGTGACCCCTTCTGATAAATGAGTAAAGAGAATGACAGACAGCGTTTGGGGGGTGATGTCGGAAGCATCGCAGCACCAGTCCTTTTCTCATCATTCCTACACATTCACCCCCCTGCCAGACTGTCCGATAGCTTCAAGTGATACGTGTGAAAAAGGAGTGAACCACAAATGGACGCTGTTTCTGTCAGATTGTTTTATGCTTGCAGCGAGCAGACGTTCCCACATTACAGCAATTACTCGGCAGCCAAACTCTCCGTTTCCAAATTTTCACTAAAACTAGAAAATGAATACCTATGTATGGTATCTGAATGGAAACTTTTCCAAAAACGAATATTTATCCAAAGCTTATTCATAATAAACATCAATTAGCAGCAGTGATACATTTTGTCAACATGCTGCTCTAATACTGCCCATCCATTGATCCTTTTTCCTGGTCAGGGATCGCGTCAGTCTGAAGCCCATCCTTTCATCTGCGGACACAAGGCTATGAAATTACATCCTGTTCGGGACACACCTTAATAACAAAAATCCAGACTTAAACTTAAGATCATGTTAGACCTGAGATCATGTACAGTACTGTGCAAAAGTCTTAGGCACCTGTGGGAAAAATGCTATGAAGTGAGGATGGTTCCAGAAATAATGCCATGAGTACCTATTAATCAATAAACCTTCTAAAAAAACCTCAATCAGATCAATATTTGGTGGGACCACCCTTTGCCTTTAAAACAGCATCGATTCTCTTATGCAAACTTGCATGCAGTTTAAGGTAGAGGTTGGTAGGTTCTTCCAAACTGGCCACAGTTCTTCTGCACACTTTGACTGTCTCTGCATGTCCTCCCAGACTCACTTGATCATGTTGAGATCAGGGCTCTGTGGGGACCAGACCATCTGTTGCTCAAGATAGTTGTGTATGACTGAGATTGGGTGTTTGGGGTCATTCTCAGGCTGCACAATGAATTTGGGACCAACCAGAAACCCCCCGGATGGTAGATAAGAACCTTCCTGTACTTCTCAACAAACACTGAAGTTGCACACCTAACACTTTTGCACAGTATTGTAACTATGCCACATTTATTCTACACTGACTCTGAAAGGAGCCTTCAAATGTTACATCTTAACTTTTCCTCCAAAAATATTAGCTTTACAGAAATTATCATGATGCCTTTTCATCCTCACAATACAATACTTGTAATCCATCACTGCAGATCTTTTAAAGCAGTCACCCGTTCATTTGTCTCAAGCTTTTGAACGCAGTGTTTGACAGTCATGTACTGTGTTTCAGAAGTTGTCAACCTGTGTGAGGCTCAGGTGATCTCATCTGATGATGATCATTTAATGTTCAGAGCAGCGGTCCGTGATGACGGCACCAACCCACCGGAACAGCTTTCCAGTGAATCTGAAAAGTCTTTGTATTTGATCTGATTCAAATTTTTGCTCTCACTTCTTTCAGTATCAAAACACGGCCGTTTTCGAGCGGTCCAGGACCTGCCGTTGTGAACGTTTCGCGTTTTGGAAAGTCCAGAAACTCTCTCGGTTTTGATCTTGTTTTTAAATGGATTTACTGCATGCAGCACATTGTTGGGCAACTTGTCATTCAGCTGTACATCAGTTTATGTAACAGGAGGAGGCAGAGAATCTGCCTTGCTCACCCTGTCTGTGCTCTCTAGCTCTTTTTATCTTCTCCTTTTGCTTTGGAACACTTGATGTGAGTCCACTCAGAACTGACTGCGGTGATATTTAACCAGTCAGTAGCTGTAAGCCACTTTGGGTGTAGACATCAGCAAAATTACAAGTAGTAATGACAGTTCGCTGTCTCCTCGGCTGGTCGAGTAGTGACCGTAAGTAATTTTGTTTTGTTATATCCAAACACTCTCACTTTCACAGCTACCTCACAATGAATAAAGTATAAACACAATGGTGTCCTAGAAAAACTATTTTAAAATGACTGCAAACAAATGTAGATCATGTCCACAAACTCCTGTTCATTGCTGACTGCTGACTGACTCATCCCATAAATGTATGGGATGTTCATCAACTTGTTATCGATCACCGGCTCTCAAGAAGAACCTGTAGACATCGTAGACGTGGAAAGAACCGACCTGCTTCCAGACTTCTGTCCCCTTTCGGTGCTGTCTACTCACGCCTATTGGCTGAGCTACAAGTTACACACTAACAAGTGAAGTGAAGGAAACTCAGTTTGAATTAAAAAACGTTTTTATCTTTCAAAATTCATAACTCGACTGTTCTCTACTGTTACCCAGGATCCAATGTAATTATGGTACCCAGTCACACCTACCCAGTCACTGTGCCCTACACACTACCGCTACCTCAGTGGGACCAAGAGTCTCTGACACTGTGAAACTGACCCCACCGTAACAATTTACAACACTTTTCAACTCACAGTGTTTCACTGAAGCTGCAGATGTCTACCGAAGAAAACTGGAAGACCAAGCTGGTTTTGCACCGAAATGATTCGATAAGAACAAGAACTTTTTTACTTCCCAAACCCCTTGTTTTCTGCTTTGTAAAGGTTACCTCTTTCTCAACTGAGGTTCTAGGTCTACCAGCTCATTCACAAGCGTCTCTTCGAGGCAATAGATCATCCAGGTGGTTTTGTATTCTCCCTCCCTTTTTTTTTTTGAATAACAAATGGATCCTTCCTCCGAACATTAGTGGGCGGTGGACTTTAGTGTGACGTTAAGGTGACGATATGAAGGTCAGCGATGTTACGAGATAATTGCAGAGTTATTTCATACTTTTCATGCTTCTCAAAAACAAAAAAAAACAAATGTTAACCAATGGCACCATGTTTTCATGTTTGTTTACTGTGGAGAAATTTCCTTACATTCCTTTACTTTCAAGAGCTGCACTTAGGGTTCTCTGGTGGCTCTGGGTCTGTTGCAATAATGAAAAGTGTCTACAGCCTCATGATTCTGCTATTTCCCACATGGCCTTGCTGAGGCTCTCCACTCGCAGTTGTGTGCTGCAGCTTGTGGGAAAGGAAAAACGTCTTCAATGAGCATATTTTCTCTGCATCTTCTTTTATGCCCTCTGTTCCTCATCTCCATCCACAATGGGGGGCCAGTGCATGCAAAATTGCATCCAGGTGTGTCTCTGGCAAGCAATAAAAAAAGATCTTTTCCTCACAGATGTGAAGTCACTGCACAACACATGATGAAGGTTAGAAGCAGATGTTGCTGATGATTCATTTCCACATATTCTGATGATTCCAGCAGCTATAATTCCAGAAATGAACTTCTTAAAAGAAAAAGTATAAATTGAATTAAAACTTCCATGGCTTCCCTTGTTAACTTACTGCACGTCCACTTTCTGCTATGTCGCATTTTGTAAGAGGAAACAAGAAAATGCAATATTTAGAAAAACAAATTAGTTTATAAGTAAGTAAAAACAGTTTCCGGCTGGGAAGAGCTTCACAACGGCCTGAAGACATGGACAATGACTCTGCTTTCTGGTTTTTTCTGCAGTGGAACTGTTTGTAGAGCTGTAGCTCCGTGCAAAACCCCTTACGTCGGATTCGTGATCAGAATGAGTTCCTTTATTGTTTTGAATGAAATTTAAATTAAAATGACTCACATCTCCGTGCTGCTTCATGCAACAGTCTGGCAGCCACCGGAACAGCTGATGGGCAACTTTTTTTGCGGATTATATGGGTGGTTTAGAGGACAAGTTGCTGGTTTCATTCTGGAAGCCAAAGTTAAACATATTGCAGATAAAAGGTACTTTTCCACTCTGTCCAGGCGCAGGTTCAACGTCGGTATGGCCTCTGTAAAGCTACTGAGAAATTAGCCATGGAAATCGTTCCCAGACCATGGAACGTTTTTGCTTTGGGGATCAGGAACCCTCTCTAGATTGTTCCCCGAGGAACGTGAGCGAGGACCTGCGGAACATCAGCAGTTTTTTCCTGCATCATTTGGTTTGGCCCCTGGTGTCTGCTGCGAGATGGCACACACACCCCAGAAGCTCTGCGTTTTTCCACCGCCTGCTTTCTTTCCTTTTCTACATTAATAAGGACTAAGCAGAACTGCTGTGCTCAAGTGCGGAGGTCAGTGATGCCCAGGCACAAAGTTTTGACTAGTGTGTCTGTAACTTCCGTACCACGGTAAGCAAAGGGTAAGGGAGACGGTCGGCGTTCGGCCTGTCCAGCCTTGCTGCTGGTGTTCACCACACGTGCTGTCGGAGGTCTAAATCTCAGCAAGTCTTTACTTAAGAAGATTCCGACCAGTTCATCTGCCAAGCCACGTTCTCCTGTAGGTCTGTAGCATAATTTTAACAGCTTTCACGATCCTTCTTACCGGGACACTGTACCTTTCATGCATTCAGCACACGAAATATCATATGTATTTTTCACGCTCATATTTTTGGCATCTAAATTCTAGATTAACTTTCCCATACAAAAGTGTGTTTGTTTTTGCTGTTCCAATCACTTAATGGAAAAACAAGGTGACTAAATTTAATATGTGTAACGTACATGAGAAAAATGGAGCAAAAAAGTGTTGTCTGCAGATCGAGAGTAAGACGTCAACAGGTTCCGCAGCTCCGTGCGGCTGACCGGTTGAAATCTCCCACGCGTTCGCTTCAGAGGGGCAGAAGAAGCGACGCTGTCGCATCTCAGGTCGGTTCCTCCGAGCTAAAGTCACACACAGCGTGTTTGGCTAAAGGACTGTTTGCGCGACATGTGGGCGTCTGGCAGAGGCTCGGACGGCGGGGTCGCCCCGACGTGGAGGCTTAAATGCCGACAGCCCTGCGTGACTGACAGCTGTGCAAATACAGCGTGACTGACCCTACTGGCCCCCCGCGGCTCACAGTTAATTGTCCCCCGTAATGAGCAAAACAGCTTGCCGGTGACCCTTCCCTGAGACCCAACCATCTCGCCGTCCACTTCCCACAAGAGTCTTGGAGTAAAAAGGCTTTGTAAGGATACGTTCTCTCTTATCTTCCACCAAAAACCACAGAACTGCTGCCTTTACTGCTGCTATTCCCACCGCCTTGATCAGACGCTTTTGTGTAAGTTTTTTCAGCCTTTAGGGGGGTTGTTGTTTAGGGGAAATGCACTGCCATATTTTCTGCCTGTTAACAAATTGTGCGGCACTTTACTGTGTCATTATACGTGTCTTAAATCCATCCTCCATCATCTGTTTCTTTTCTGCTCATCAAAGGTTCCCACAAGATCTAATGTGTGTTTTTATCACAGTCCCGCAGCTTGTGCTGAGATGCGAACAAAGAGGTTGACGTGTAGGTTTGCTTTGCATTAACTTACCGATCAGGTATTTTGGTTAACGGAGCTGTTTGAACGTTACGACTAGTTTCTAGTTCGCCGCTCGCGTCTGTCCGTGTTTTGGTTTTTTTCCATCACGGAATTTCTCCGGAAACCTTTCTCTTCGGCATGTTTTTCTCTCGTACGTGGTGAGTGAAGCCATACGAAGGTGTGCTGGCTAAACCTGGACAGGGCTGTCCTGTAACTGCAGCACGTCCCATATACTTCCTTACCGTGTTTGCTTTAGCTGGTCACAACCGAAGTGTTTAAGCTCTTCCTGCTGATTTAGCGGAAAACATCACACCGTTTATACGTTTTGGCCTGTTTCAAGACGCAGCCATTAGCCGTTTGTTTAGTTTGTTTATCGCTAAACGCCGCTAATGGAATTCACGCACTTACAACTGTTTCCAAACCTTCTAAATTACTGATGCAATGATGGGAAGTGACAGCTGGATGCCTTCCTTCTCCGCTGCTCTTTAATGTTCTTTCATCCTCGTGTGTTTTTCTACATTGTTTCTGCTCATTAATTCCCGCGAACATGGCACCACCGCGGGTCTGTCTGCAGGAGATCTGCTGCTGCAGATACACATCGTCTCCCATTTTCATAAGGTCTTCCTCCTGGTAGAGCGAGCGAAGCAGCGCATACGGACGCCCCGCAAAATCCCACAGTGATGGGACGACAGTCATAAGCTACGGAAGTTCATTTCCCCGTGTGTTCGTCTCGTCCCCCGTACGATGGCACTTTGCCACTAAAGTACCGGTATATGAATTAAAAACTCCCGTGGATCCATGAGGTATGTAGATATGTGCGAGGGAAAATGGAAGTAAAGCATTTTAAAAAGAAATACATTTTCGATTTTACTGAGCAAACCTGGCAAAAAAAGAAGATATTTGAAGGCCCTGTTAAGACAATTTAAACAATGAAGGTAAGAGCAGGTTTTCAGCATTACTGAAATGAGCACTTCAGCCAGTGCTGGACTGGTTTTAGATGATACAAGAGTGGGAACAATGGAACAGTGATGGTAGTGAATACTTCTCCTCAAGCAGGAGATAAAGAACAATAGAAAATGGGAGCCCTAGCAAGGTTCCACAGGCTTGTCGTGGTCAGAAGCTGTAACTATGCCAGCATTGAAAACAATAACACATTAAAGCGAGGATTAAACCTGAGCCAAGCACCTTCTGTGCATGTTTTTTTAACACAGGTACTACTTCACATCTCCTCGAGATGGTGCTGCTCCTCGTGCTCCAGCTGGCTTTAAGCCTGCTTGGCTGCTGCATGTGCGCACCACCCAAAGCACCGGAGGTGGACACCCTTCACCTGGAGAATTACGACCTGGTTGAGGATGAGGATGTCGACTGGGAGAACCTGCATCTGAACAGCTATGAAGAGGCTTATGACTACGAGGAGCCAGACCGGGCGGTGAGAAACAGACAAGGGTGGAGAGAGTCTAAGTTGCGTGTTTAAGAAGAGTTGGGGGGGAAGGAATGTTTGTTTGTTTGGTGTTCTCTGGGTTTGCCTGCGGAGCAGATTGAGGTGGGCTCGGTGGCACCCCCTGCTACTGTGCCGGGACCCCTCACCAGCCTCGCGGCATCAGACTCCACAGAGGAAGTGACCCTGCCGCCTCGGTTAACCGGAGCTCCAACACCCCCCAGTCTGGATTTCGTGGAGCCTGGGCTGTTTGGGCCTGAGACCGTCCTGGGTGAGTGACAGGGTCCCGTTGTGTCCCGGCTGTTAGCGTTTCTCATCAGCTCTGACCGCAGCGCCCCTTGTGGAGGCCACTGCAGCGCAACTCTTCCGTCCTTTCCGTCCCGTTGAAGGCATGCCCACCTGCCTGCTGTGCGTGTGCGTCAGCACCAGCGTGTATTGCGATGACTCCAACCTCGACCAGATTCCCCCGCTGCCCAGGGAAACCGCCTACTTCTACGCCCGCTTCAACAGGATCGAGCGCGTGAAAACCGCCGACTTTGCCAACATCAGTAAGCCAACATAAGGGTGTCAGAGAGTATCAGAAGCAGAATTACGTGTTATGCAACCTCTTGCATAACCTTCTAGATGTCTATGTATTTTGTTCCTGAATGAAAATGAGTGACAATTGTGAAATGTAATGTAGGATTTTTCTTTTCCCTGCAAAATATTGTTTAAAATGTGAAATAGACGTCTCACCGGGACCAAGATGAGGAGTTTGACTGGGCTGCTGTAGGAAATTTGCATCTTGATCTTTGGCCCTTCCAGTTGTGCTTGGGGCGTAGTCGTCGTGCTCTGGTGTCACCTTTCACCCAACTGCCAGCTTTTTGGCAAGACCAAGGCAACACTGAAACGGGTCAAGGAGACAAGGGTGAATGTCCTGCAGCGGCCCACAGCTCGGGATCTCGCCTCGGCGCCAGTGAGGATCCTGTTTGAAATCGTCAGTCCCACAAACAAGTAGACCAAAATCACTCTGAAGCAGTGCAAAAATCTGATCCGTTCTTGGCTCAAAATGCGTGAAAATGTGATGGCAGCTAAAGGTTGTTCCGATGAGTATCGATCTAATGATTTCA
This sequence comes from Arapaima gigas, assembly GCA_900497675.1. NCBI lineage: Eukaryota > Metazoa > Chordata > Actinopteri > Osteoglossiformes > Osteoglossidae > Arapaima > Arapaima gigas. The sequence goes on along the minus strand of UFQX01000370.1, from coordinate 7,439 downwards.
ACGCTTGTGCAAACAGGACAGTTCTCTGTTCTTTTGTTTTTTCTTTAAAAAACTCAGCAAAAACTGAGTCATCTTAAAATAATTTCAATCTTTAGCATTCCGAAATAAAATATCGCAGAAACCGGAATTTGCGATTCAGCACGATGAGAGAACACGTCGAGGGTCTGAATACTTCTGCAAAGCACTGCGTACTTTGCGTCGACTTTGTAGAACATGTGCGTTAAAGCGAACGCAGAGAATACCGCTGCACCGGAGTTGCACTGTACTGCGTAGGGTGCCCCGCGACAGGGCTCCACAAAGGTCAGCTACACGTCCCTCTTCCAGACAGCCTGCAGCGCGTTGACCTGACTGGCAACCAGATCTCGGAGGTGGAAGCCAACGCCTTCCGTGATCTGCCTGGACTGCGGGAGCTGATGCTGCCTGATAACCGGTTACGGGCACTGCCGGAGCTGCCCGCCTCCCTCCAGCTCATTGACGTCAGGAACAACCTGCTGACAAGTGCCGGGATCCGGCCCGGCGCCTTCCAGGTGGGTCCCAAACCGTTCCGAGCGAGAACGTCGGCTGCCCAGGGATGCTTCTGCTTCTCCCGGCAGCCTTTATAACCTCAGTACACCTGTCGGTAGGTGTCTGACACTTTTGTCCAAACTGACTTTGCCTGTTAAGTTATTTGCAGTGATTTATCCTTCTAAACAGCCGGGTAGTTTATTATAGTAATTTAGGGTGCGGACTTTGCTTGAGCTTCAGAAGGAAGTGGGATTAAACCTTCAGACTTGAAGTGGAAGGCAGCAGCTCTACCCACTGTGCTACCTGCTGCCCCCCGAAGGACATCACTGGAGGCTCGTCGTGCATTTCTGACGTTGTCTGGTGTTTGTCAGACAAGAGGCTCACTTCTGATATCATTCCCACATCTACATCTACATCTTTCTTGTCGCACATTCATAAATGCATGATAATATCTGTGATCTGGTAAATGATGCAGGTAAAGGAGGTAATACCTTCTGTGTCGACGTGGGGCAGTGGCTGGTGGTCAGAAGCATCACCTGCAAACACAAATTTCAGCTCTGATCAGCTTCTCCAGTAAAAATGATCCACCTGTCTGAATGGATCCATAACTGTAAGATGTCTGGTGTACGAACTTGCTGTCGAGAAAAGCGACATCTACCTGAATAAATAAAAATAACAAATGAACGCGGGGACTCCTGATGCAGTTTCGCAGTGTGGATTTAACTCATCGGGAAATACAGTGAGGTCACCTCAGCTGCCTGTAACATTAACAGCAAAGCTTTGGCACAACCTTTGCAGATCAAGCGCTTTACAGAAAGACAACGAATATGGAAGAATTAAAAATAATAAGCGAATTTAAGCAGCCGGAAGGAAGCAGCAGTGAGATGTATAAAAAATGTAATAACGTAGAATTAAATAACATTACAATGTGAATTAGAAGCAGGCTCGGAAGCAGCTTCTTGAGGGCATCCAAAGAGGTTGCTCCTCTAACCTAAAGTGGGATTTTATTTCCCACTTTTGGAGCATCGTGGCAGAAAGCTGCTTCTCCAGAGATCTCGTGTGTGATCTTTAGAGGAGGGCGCTTAAACATTCGAGAGACGTTCTCTAATCTATTCCAGTGCCGGTCTATTTTTAGGCAGCACAAAGTACCAAAAGAATCACTGAAGTGTTGCAGTGAAGTTCTGCACGTGCTGATGTCCGTCTGTCTGTCATCGGCAGGTTTATTTTGTGCACCTGCAGACTTCCCTGCTGTGCTTAGCTTTGGCTCACCTTGTTTTCACTCAAACGTTGACCCTGGAATGACATCGGCTGCCCCACCTGGTTTCTCAGCACGACTTGCCGGCCTTTGCCTGGCACTGCAGCAACTTTTCTCTGTCTAATGTGTTTCAGGACATGACCCGTCTGGGCTTCCTGTATTTGTCCCACAACCAGCTGGACTTTGTGCCCACGCCCCTCCCCGAAGGCCTGCATGTTCTTCATCTACAGGTGTGGTGGCCTCAACCACCCCGGCACCATTGTGTGACTGGCTCAGATCTCAGACCTCAGAACTACTCCAGTAAATTTCCCTGAATGTATAAGTCAAACTAGAAGAAGATCGGTGGCTGTTGAGGTCTGGTGTTTGAAGTCTGTCTTTTACAAGAACTATTGTCCTTGTATCTTTGGCCCCAGCGGACGCCCTTTCTGACCACCCCCGCCTTATGCCCTCTTTCTTCCCAGTATAACAACATCCAGAGTCTCCAGGAAGACACGTTTTGCAACCGGAACGACCTGACCTACCTGCGTCGCGCCCTAGAGGACATCAGGCTCGACGGCAATCCCGTCAACCTCAGCCGCTACCCGCAGGCCTACTTCTGCCTGCCCCGTCTGCCGGTGGGACGCCTGCAGTGAGACGGCGCCGTCCCAGCGTCTGCCCCCCCACCTCCCCGTCCAAACGCCCCACAGCCGCGGACACAGACGTCAACAAGAACAAAAGCTCCGTTGTTCTTCCACACCAGCCTTTCTGGGTGTCAAGTTGTTCACCATAAACTGTAACCGAGCAGCTGTACATCTGCCGCTTCACTCGACTTCCTGAATAATAGAGTGTTTTGAAACTTGCCCATATGAATGAAATATGCAGGTTGCGTCTAACAAAGACGGGTTCTTCATGCGGCGCTAGATGTTTGCCAGACGTTTTCGCCTTCGGCCACACGTTCTCTGCGTAAACCTGCCATTCCCAAATCCGGCCACATGCCGGCAACCTTGTCCTGCATTTTAAGTTGTTTTTCCGCGCGTCTTGTTTTACTGAGCTGTAGAACTTGATGAAAAGTGGTGCTGTTTCGCCACATGTTCGCTAATCTGGGCAGGAATCACTGGGTTTCAGTGGCACGGAGCCGTCCATGTCGCTCAAGAGGAAATAAAAGAAATTAAGCACCTCGGCCTCCTTCTTGTTCTGCAAGACTTTTGTTCCTAACTGTTGATTTTATACGAGACCGTTTACTTTCTGGTCGTGTCACCGGTCTGTTCATTTTTTAGACAAAAACAGCAGAGTCACGGTTCCGTTTGAAAGCATTAGGGGTTCATTGTGCTTTAATCACAGCCCGCTGTCTGCGAGCACGGATGGCGGCCGCCGGAGGTCCTCCCAGCGCATCCTCTTGGTGCACGAAGTGAGCCCGGGACACCTGGCTGAAGGGTTTTGTCTGAGGACTGCAGGCTGAGGCTTCGTGGGGCCCAGAGCCTCCGCAATGCGCCAGGAGGACAGCGATAGATCTTGGCCCAAACAATCGCGACGTTTCGACTGCGGCAGAGCGACAGGGCCGCCCCGCTCCTGGCAAGACGCGCCGGCGAAACCGAACCCTTTCCCGGTGGCTGGAGAACAAGCGGCGATAAAGAGCCGCTCCGTTTCCACTCAAGTGGAATAAGCTGATCCGTGAGCGGAGATACGTAGGTGTGTGTCTGGCGGGGGGGGGGGGCGACAAGGCCCCCCCGTCACCAGGCTATCATAGGNGGGGGGGGGGGGGGGGGGGGGGGGGGGGGGGGGGGGGGGGGGGGGGGGGGGGGCGACAAGGCCCCCCCGTCACCAGGCTATCATAGGTGTTCAGTGACAGCCATTCACCGCTCTGGACTCGACTGCTTCCCCCCAGCACTGACAAACAGTCTACAGACATTACGGTAAGAGAATCGCCGCTCCGGCCGCAGTTTGGGGGGTGTCGGGAAAGCGGCCGGCCCTACATCTCCTTACCGCCCACTCACCGCCACCTCCCTGCCACCTTCCCTCCTCACCTGCTCGCCCCCTCTCCTGAGTTTGACTTCCTTCTGCTTCCTCCGTGACTCACCTGATGAATAAAACTGTGTATAAATGCTCCCGCTTTGCCCCCACCCCACCGCCCCCGAGCCTGTCCTCCGCTGTACAAAGCACTTAGCGGCACAGTCAGAAGCATGAACACCGGTGAGTAATTGNGAAAAACTGTTATGAAAATAATTAGGTTTTATCTATGGAAATGAAAAACAATGTAAAGAATGCAGTGCTCACAATGAAGCAACCTTCTCCAGGCAGCACTGGAAGTAAGGTGTGTGTGTGTGTGTGTGTGTGTGTGTGTGTGTGTGTGTGTGTGTGTGTGTGTGTGTGTGTGCGCGTGTTGGCGGAGGAGGGGAGTTTGCGAGCTGCTCTTGCTGCCGAATGAGACACAAAGCTCCGAAGTGCTGGAGACCGACTCTGCGTGCAGAACACATCCCTGTTCTCCCTTCTTCTCCTCCCATCGCTCCTTTTCCTGCCTCACAGCCAGTGGTCTTTCGCGCCGTCCGCCTCATCGCACCACGGTCTCTATCTCCCTCTGCTTCTCTCTTCCCTCACCCACCTTAACGTCTCTTTTTTTGTTTGCTTTTTTTCTCCCCCTCTCACGCCGCCGTTCCATCCCTCCGCTCAGTCCGAGTCTCCCCGTTGTTTCCCTGCTCCTCTCCTGGCATCTATCACTCTCTCGCTTCACCCGTCACTCAGCCGCAGCCCAGCTCGCATCTCTCTATCCATCTCTTTCGTTGCCTCTCAGATGTGCATCTTCACCCGTCGCTGTCAAGAACATCTCCGACCCGTCCTCTCCCTCCCTAGTCTGTCTCGTCATGTCATCCCTCCATCCTTCCTTCCCGTTTCACAACAATCCCTCTCCCCTCGCTGCCTCTCTCTTTCTCTCGCTCTCTCTCTGTCGCTCCATTCCTGCTCCTTGCCCCCCCATCCTCCACCCTGTGCATGAAGGTGACCTTGGTCGCCACCACTGCAGCCTGTGCTCATCCATCGATTGTGTTGCCAAGAGAAGCCGGGGGCTCTCCCCTCCCACTCATTTCAGAGGAGGGTGGGGGGACTGCAGCAGAGCGTAGGTGCGTGCGGTGCGGGGGTGTTGCGGGCAAAGGGGAGGGTGGGGGGGGGGCAAGGGGGTTCCGTGGTGGGCAGCAAATGCGTTGCAGAAACATGTAAACCACGTCCATCTCTTGTGAGCCAGCTTGCCCAGAGCCATCAAATAATTGAATCGAGCCTCTCCTGAAAATTACACCCCACCCCACACCACCCGCTCGCCCACCCACGGACCCACACACACACGTACACACACACACACACACACACACACACACGTACACACACTCCACGCTCAGCTGACGAATTACAACCCCTCCTCTAGAAGCAAGACGGAAAAGAAAGCGATCGCAGCGGAGGCAGGCGGGCCCCCGGCAGTGGGTGCCGGGGGGACAGCGGAGAAGCCGAGTGGGGACCGAGACCAGAGTGATGCGCAGAGCCCTTTTGTTTGTGTGGGACAACATTATGTACCTGATGGAACGTACACAATAGTTAGAAAGGAAGGACACACAACGAAGCAGAGCGCACAGCCGGGGTTGGCAGGGAGACACGGTTTATGCATCACGAAACGCTGCCGATGACTAAACTTGGACGCCAGTTGCTTTCAGGTTCATTAATATTCTGGAATAATACTGTAAACATTTTGAAATGTTTTCATCCGAAGCTGGAGTGCGGCTTGCCACCTATGTGGTTAAGGAAGCCGGCGCCTGACTTCACTGTTCACTGCACTTCACTGATGTTCCCGTTTGCCAGGACGCTGAAAGATTTGGTTTCCCACCCAAATGGACTGTAGTCGTGTAAGGCGCTCATTTACCGCGGTGAAGGTTGCACATTAGTGAGCCCATTAGTCCGCCGTATTAGTGCTTTAGCCGTATCGAACAGCGGCGAAGCTCGCGGCCCACCGCACCTGGCAGAAATCGGGCTTCTCCGTCCGCTTGTCCCGTGTATGAAGGGTGCCGGAGTTTTCTCGAAGGTGGGGAGCGCCCCAGGAGTAAAGGTCTTTAGCCGGGGGGTATGTGGCTGGCGAGCGAGCCGTCGGCATCGCNACCCCCCCTCACCGCTGCTCACACGCCTGTCCCACCAGGGGGCGGACTGGGCTGGGTGATTGGGTGGGTGGGGCGCGGGTGGGGGTGGGGGGGGGGGGGGGGGGGGGGGGGGGGGGGTGTGTGATGGAGGAGCGCGGGGCAGGTGGGAGCGTGGGAGGCTCGAGCGGCGTGGGTGGGGCTGCGTGGGGCCGCTGGTGGAACGCCGCAGGGAGCGGACACACGCCGCTCTGAGCTCATTGGGATTCTGTGCACCGGTTTCGTCTGAGCAGAGGCACACGAGGGCGGGAGGAGGCAGCCCGGCCCGGTCGAGGCGAGGGAGTCAGGGTCTGGAGGGCCACGGCTGGGGGACGTGGGGGAAAAAAACTGAGCGAAAATGAAATAAAACACACACGGAAGGCAGAGGAACACCATTTGATAATGTGAAACCGGCGGAGCTCATCTCCTACACGAGGGCTTCGCCGCTGCCCCCTTCGCGCGATCCAGCCACGGACTTCGAGGACGGGGTATTTCTACGGCATTTCGTGGCCTGCGCAGTGTGGGAATTTGTTTATCCGTTCCTCTTTAAGCCAAAGCGGCTCCGCACTGTAGCAGAAACCGGATTCTGCTGCCTCTCGATTAAAATGTGAAACGCGTTCCGTCGGCTTCCAGCTGGATGTGGGGCCGCCATTGTCTTGTAAATGTGTGGCCCTGCAGCTGGCCCGGTTCAGACCGAGAGGTGTTTGTGTTGCACAACCCTGGCAGAGTGACCCCCTGAAAAACAGCCTTGACGCACGGCGGCGTGCGCTGAGCCCCCCCACGGGGCTTTGCAGCGGTGCGCTGCTGACCGCACGTGATGAGGAGCAGGCCTTCTTTGGCCACGGCCTTGGACCGGCATCACACGGAGAGACACGCAGAGACAAGGGCTCCCCTTTCCTTTTGTGGTTGAGGTATGCGGGAGGGTGTCTTGGGCCAGAATACACCGAGGGTGGGGGGTGTTAGTCATTTTGGTGGGATTTCTTGGTTGCGGGGGGAGCGCTTGCATTCAGATAGCTCTGCTGGCCTTGTGATTCCCCAGTTGGCCAAATAAGGCCAGCAGAGTCGGAGTCTCTAGCGCTGCTTGTGAGTTGCTGCAAAAGATTGTTTTTCTGCTTTGCTTACACTGTAATAATATAAATAACACAGCGCGTGCAACCTGTCTTTACACACACAGACAGGCATTGTGCCGCATTAAAAATATCCCTTTTAGGGATGACAGCAAATCAGAAAGATAAATCGCCAGGACTGTCATTCGGTGCGCAAAATGATGGGTGTGCAGAGTAACATTCCCATCCGGCACATATAGTGGGTGATAACACACAGACCAGGGTCGCCTGCACAGGCCCTGCAAGACAGACAGACAGGCGGACAGACAGATAGACAGACAGACACACAGACACACGGAGAGATAGATAGATAGATAGATAGATAGATAGATAGATAGACAGACAGACAGATAGATAGATACATATATAGATAGATAGATAGATGGACAGACAGATAGATAGACAGATAGATAGATAGATAGACAGACAGATAGATAGACAGACAGA